>JBBBDQ010030258.1:2435000-2567500 GCA_037127315.1 Ascarosepion bandense | reverse complement strand
GCTATACTTAATATATATATATATATATATATGTTAATTATTTATTATTATCATCATAACAATAATAGCATACTGCAGCTCAATAGCTATAAAGTTTCGGTGTTAAAACACCATCATCAGGGAGTGATAGGCATTCGAAATAACTGTATGTGTCGGATGTGGAAAATAAAGTTATTTTGGTTAGCACATGTTTGAAAATCCTATAACTCGGAAACCAAGCATTTCCGGGGAAATGTTAATGGAGAGGTTTTTCATTATTTAGATATAGGGAACACAGTCCTGAAATTATGTCATCTATTTTTGAAACACCCTAAATATACATATATCTATATATATCTTTCATTGAATACGGACGACAAGGAAGATTTATTTTTTTAAGTTTTTCCAGATTCTAGCATTTTGTTAGAGCTAAGAAATATAAAAATTAGCCATAATTTTTATCACCCCAAGCGCTTTCGGCCACCTGAGACGATAACAGTGATGGAGAATTTTTTAATCCGACGTGATCAGCTGTTTGATTAAAGCCACCACGTTCGAATCCTCAGCCACGCTGACCTCGTGCTAGCCCAACCATCAACAAACTCCGAACAGTTTCTTCTCATTTTCATTCACAAGGCTAGAGTAAATCCATTGTGTGATTTTCAAACACTTTCCAACAGCACTTCAGGCTGGGACAATCTTCCCAGTCCCTATAATATCCAACAAGTAATCTCCCCGACAAATCGATCATATTTCGACCGAATCACTAATCGCCCGGTCCATATAGATCTTCAAATTTTTCTGTCAATGAGACGTAAATTTACGTAAACCTTATAAAAAAGAAACATACTTTTGTGTACGACGTTTCCAGTTTATGCAAATTAAAAGTGAATGTGCTTTGTTTAATGTGTGTATGTATATGTGCGTATGTGCATATTGAAAAGATATTGGGAAGACAGTGGAAGTATAACAGAGAGAAAGAGAGAGAAGGAAAAATAAATGAGAAAGAAAATGGAGAAAGAGAAATGGGGAAAGGAAAAGGTGAGCGAGAGACAGACGATAACAGAAAAAATAAGTAAGGAAGAAGGAAAGAAAGAAAAAGAGAAATAAATAAAGAGTGTAAATTTGATAAAAAGGAGAAAATGAAAAGAAGGAGAGGAAAAGTTGAAAAACAAGTAAGAAATAAGAACTAGCCAGCTGGACACGTAGACAGAAAGAAAGAAAGAAAGAAAGAAAGAAAGAAAGAAAGAAGGTGGAGAGATAGACAGAAAGAGGGATACATTCAAGATAGGATATTTGAGAAGACTGGAATGAATAGGAAACATAAGTAGTCAAAGAAAGAGAGAAGAAAGAGAATGCAAAATTGAGTAGACATTGCGAGAAAGATAAAGAGAGAGAGAAAAGAGAATATTTGAACGAGTATGAGAGAGAGAGAGAGAGAGTGAGAGGGAGAGGGAGAGAGAGAATGAATGAATTAACAGGAAAGAGGCAAGAAATTGAAAAGTGAAAGACAGAAATGATCTAAACTTATTTATAAATCGAACTTTGTGTGTGTGTGTGTGTGTGTGTCCGTTACCTATAGACTCTGAAACGGCTGAACCGATTTTCTTGAAAATATTTTAGGTTTTGCTTTGTGTTTGGCTCTAAGTAGGTATAATTGTAGTTCTTAGTCTCAGCCATGATACCATTTACTTAGAGGACATATTTAGCCTTCAAAATTCAGTTTACGAGGAAAAAAACTTATTTGATATCGATACCAGGAAATCAAAATTTGACTTACATCCATTCATTTTTCTTTCAGTCTACGGTTTCGCTTTAACGGGAAACAACTATTGCTTTTTAGTCTTTCGGGCCAACGTCCAAAGTGTCTGAGCTCCAGGACCATGGATTAGTTTTAAAGTTTTCAGTTTTTATTTTGATGCCTTATAAAAAATAAAATAGTTCTGGTCCTAATACTTTAGCACAGTACTGACTATATATATATATATATATATATATATATATATATGTGTGTGTGTGTGTGTGTATCTGTGTGATGGAAACTGCCGTCGGTTTTGACGTATGAGGATCCAACAACCTTATTCAACTGTTGTTTGTGTCGTATTTGAAACTTCAATTCCACTAGTGACCTGCATACAAGCCCACATATTGTGCAACAACGAGGATCTCGGGACATAGGAGCAGGAATATTTGCTGATTCTTTTCGCCGTTGTCTTATGTCTCTTAGTCGGTCATTACGACTGATTTCGAAATTTCTAATACCACTGTGGCACAAACACCTCCCTTTATTTATATTCGGGGCAACTCCCTCGAAGTTATTATGAGACATATTGACACCCGAGAGGTTACTCTTTAGCTTAGTTACCTCGACGTGGTGTAATGGTCAGCAAGCTTCTCTCGTTAGAACCATTATAACTGAGTAGTGAGTTCGGTCCTCACTGGGTACTCCAAATTAAGCTGCGCTTAGAAAATCAACTATTTCAATTGGTTTTTTTTTTTACCTGAGGCAGGGCTACCCAACAGCCCTTTGTCCACTGTCAGTCTGGCTATACATGAGTACTTTAGGTATTCTGTCGTCATTCATCCTTGCAACATGACTTTATCAAGGCAAATGTAAGGATTTTATTTCGTGACTCTTATTTATGTCAGTCAGTTAAGTGACATACGTGAAACACGCTTGGGCGATCATATCTCGAAAGAGACATGACTGACTGGGCAGAAGATTATCCCGCAGTAGATTGCCATTGCTTTCTGCGGTAGACTGGTTACCAGCCAAGGCTATAGAACCTAATCTGTCCTGTTATTTAAGACATAACTGGAAGGAAGAGACGGATTAATACCTTTCCTAAGGGTATTTGCGCGTAAGTGAATGCAATGAATTCAACTGGAATTCGAACTCGGCTCCTCAATTTCTCGTTCTGAGCACCACAACGCACATCCTTATTTATGTACAAGAGCAAAAAGGTTATTGGTTTTTTCAAATGTTTTTGGCGAAGGAGTGCTCATGAATATTCATGATAAAATTCTAACGTTTGGTTTGATAAAGTTCCTCAGGAGATAAAACACGTCGGCTAAGATAAGGTTTCCTTTGCTTTTATTCATATATAATCGGGTGAATATATCCGGGTGAATACAGGACGAAGAAAGAATTCTTACAACGCCCAAAACATTAATTTAAAACAGTGCTCAATGTATAATATATAGAGCTGTGAATATTTATTATAAATTATACTTTAGAACATGTACATAATTATTCTATATATATATCCTCTACAAAGGTATGTTCGTTTCGACATTGAAACTTCAATGTCTCGTACGGGACATTGAAATTTCAATGTCGAAACGAACGTACCTTTGTAGCGGATATATATAGAATAATTATGTACATGTTCTAAAATATAATTTATAATATATATATATACCAGTAAAAGAGGTGCCGATGGTAGGACCAGCAGACGATGTATCAAAAAATTGCTCATTACACAATCACAACAAAAGAACTGAACATGCAGACGTAACAATATGTCATAAAAAAAAAAAATACACATCACTTACTTGCGCTACATATGTTTCGACCACACCGGTCCTGTTCTTTGCCTGAGGAGACCAGTGTGGTCGAAACCTAGGTAACGCAAGTAAGTGTTGTGTATTTGGTCCTGTGAACGCTCTCACACTCTGATTGAGCACTTTGGGAGAATGGTAGACTTTGAAAAACAGTAGCTAGCCTGGCATGTACGCACCGCTCATTCAGTAATGGATTAGAGCACTGTGGCTATTGGGCGGGTATAATGACAATATACACGCTAAAAAGTCTGCCTTCTTCTACTAAACGCCCAGAGGTAGAATCGCCGACTGACGCCAATTCGGTCGGGTTTCAATCCTGGGTTAAAAGCAATCGGAGTCTAACCTTACTGATGAGCTGTGATACAGCGAAACAGATCTGTCTGCGGATGACTATATATATATATATATATATATATATATATATATTCAAGTTTTCTTTTGACATTTTAAGAAATCATATCGTATGGTATGAGCATATTTGTTTTGATTTCCATGAGGAGAAGGCCAATTTATGATGAATTTACACAGTAAACTAGACCTCTGGTTAAGTTCATATAATTTAATTATTTTTTTCTAATCCTGAAAATTGTATCTTTTTTGTTTACATTTTCCTTGTTTTCGTTACTTCCACGCTCCGCTTATAGTATTCTCGGGATCCTTGTGTCGTCTCCAGTCTTCTCTTCACCTGTGAGGAAATTAACCAGCATTCATTATCCAGCATATATAGGAGGATTGATATTATTGCATAGCTGTTCAGGACTCTATTTATAATGATTTTTTCTTGCTTATTGATACTTAGCTTAGATTTTGGAAGGCAACTTTTGCCACTGCGTGTTCGGATTTAATCTTAGATATTTTCTCTTGTCGATGACCATATATTCTTATCTTCTTGTTGGCCAAATATCTCACTCTGCATATGCTGTTAGCTGGCACGATGTTGATTGGTTCGTTTTGTTTAACGCTATACCAACCTTCGTGCCTCATTTAATGTAAAAATCTAAATATTTTGTACGTAATTTTATACTTTCAGGATAAAGATATATATTTTTAGATATATATTTTAAAGTTCATAAAATGTATTGTTGAAATTTTTACTATAAAAATGAATTTTTAAATTTTAGTATGGCATTGATTGCGTTTTTGCTATAAAATGTATTCTTGCCAATTTTGTTATAGAAAAATGAAGTGTTGATTTTGTTTGGGGGTTCACTATTTGCGCATAACCGAGACTTTTATAGGTGTTATCCCCGGGTCAAGGTGGACATAGGAGAAACGGCACTGAAGAAGTAGTTCTATGCTTCTCAAAACCTCCTCTAATCTCCCGATCAGCGACCTTGCTGCCGGATGTAGTTTATCGTCATGCCCAGGATGATAAATGACACGAAACGCGTTTACTTTTAATTGACTTCATTAAAAAAAGATAACTTTGTACGAGCTGTTATAATGTGGATTTAAAACATTGCCAAATTTGGTGCAATTGTCTTATTACTACGCATTTTTTTCTTACTACTTCCCTGATATTTAAACATCTGTACCTATTTGATTTTGCCCCCTGTTGCACCCGCTCGCATCAGATCATCAGAATCGTCATCCTCTCTCTCTATTCTCTTCCTCTCCACCTGGTGGCGGCAGCGGACATTATACAGATAAAAATTCAGCTAATAATAAAACTGAGATCCAATCTCTTATATAATCTCTGTTTTAGTTTGGTACAAAAGCCACAAGTTAGGATCGAACTCACTACAGTAGGTAATGTTTATGAGACACCTTGTTAACCGCTGCTCCACGGTGAAGGACATTACCCAGACCCAAATCCGATGGTTATGAGAAAGCATTACGTTAGCACGAATGGTGCCGTCGGAACTAACTCATTATGTAGAAGAAGCCTTACTGAAATGCATGACATATTGGCACTTGACTGGATACAAGTTAAAGATTACTATTAATAATATACTAGGAGATTTCGGTTATTTTATGGAGACTCTTTATCGACAATAGTCAGTTAGTCAGTTAAGTGCCATACGTGATACACGCTTGGGCGATCATGTCTCGAAAGAGACATGACTGACTGGGCAGAAGATTATCCCGCAGTAGGTTGCCATTGCTTTCTGCGGCAGACTGGTTGCCGACCAAGGCTATAGAACCCAATCTGTCCTGCTATTTCACCCATAACTGGAAGGAAGAGACGGATTAATACCTTTCCCAAGGGTATTTGCGCGTAAGTGAATACAATGGATTCAATTGGAATTCGAACTCGGCTCCCCGATTTCTCGTTCCGAGCCGATATCCACTGTACCACAATGAAATTTGCCAATCGAATTGATATAGTAGCTACATTTGGCCTCTCTTTCGCGTTAAGGTCTCAGGGAAAATGTTATATTTTTACGCTAAAGACCCATCACCGGTTTTTTACGATTCTGATGTGTCTCTGGTCTGCATTCCTCATAAAGAAGAAAGAAGAAATGCACTTAATCCGGTAGTGAATATAATTCACATCGATCAAGCATTGGCATCTTGGCTTCAGTCACTTTCCCGTAATGTGACTTCCCCCTGCCTTTTCTATAAATACTTTGAGTTTGAGCTTTGTTTAACAGCATATCAACCTCTGTGGGTTATTTAATGCCAAAAGCGGGGGGATTTAACGTATTTGTTTTTAATCTTTGGTTATACTGAGAAGATTGATTTAGTCAGAGTTTGATGAAAAGTTTCTTTTTAATCTTTTTTTTTAATTTTAGAAAACTGAAGATGTCTTCTAGTTCAAAAATGTATTGCTGGTAATAATTTTTTCCTTAAAAAATGTATTGTTGGTAATATTTTTCCTTCAATATTTTCTATAAAAGTCTATTTTTATACTTTCATAGTGTTTTGACCCCAGTTTGGGGATAAACTATTTGTCCATAGTTGGGACCCTAACAGGTACTACCACTCCGGGCCAGGGTGAACCTGGGAACAACTGCAATTAAGAGGTGGTTCCATGCTCCTCACAACCTCCCAATCAGAGGCCTTGCTGCCGGATGCAGTTTACCGTCATACCCAGGACAATCTATAAATACTTTCATGGTAATTGTTCTGATGAACTCTATGGTCCCTAGACTATGAATTTAAGTGCTCTACTAGATTGCCGGCAAGATCTCATCATTTTAGAGCGGAATTGGCTAGATTGAACCGTAAATTCTATAAAGTTTCTTTTTCTCACGCTTCTTGCTTGTGGAACTCTTTTCCGGTTTCTTATTTTCCAGTTAACTTTGATTTTCAAAAATTTAATTCTTTCACTCTCAGTAAGCCCTTTGCGCGTTAGTGGCTTTGTTGCCTTGGAGTGAATATATATATATATATATATATATATATATATATATATATATATAAAGAGAACGAAGCACAAAACTAAATTTCAGTCAGTTAAGTGCCATACGTGATACACACTTTGGGCGATCATGTCTCGAAAGAGACATGACTGACTGGAGAGAAGATTATCCCGCAGTAGGTTGCCATTGCTTTCTGCCGTAGACTGGTTTCCGGCCAAGGCTATAGAACCCAATCTGTCGTATTTTTTACCCATAACTGGAGGAAAGAGACGGGTTAATACCTTTTCCACAGGTATTTGTGCGTAAGTGAATGCAAGGAATTCAACTGGAATTCGAACTCAGCACCCCGATTCGAATTCCAGCTGAATTCCTTGCATTCACTTATCAGCCCCAAATTCATCTAATTAATGCATATAAAGCTGCAGACTCATTGATACAATCTTGAGTAATAAATCCTTGTGTTTTTGTTTTCAAAGATGCTATGTATTGTTCGCAAAGAAGAGCGGCAAATTTCCGTACTACTTTCAGTTAATGCACTGTTCAGATTCTTAATATTTTTGGCTACCACATCATATATCAATATTTACCTTCTGTTCTTAAGTGTTTATTTGGCATGTATGCCGACAGACGGGTAATCTGACCGGTAGTTATATTCTTTTCATACGAGATTCCGTGAACGTTGAGATGTGGGGCGGGGGGATACTACTTCGATAGATATTCAAAACAAATTCTGATAAAAAAAAACAAACTCTATTTCCAACTAGAACTAATGCTAGCAAAGATAATTCATCTACTTACAATTTTTTTCAGTAGGATTCAATTCCGAATAATGGCGTTTAATACAAAACAGTGTTTTCTCAACTTAGCGAGAAAATAGTGCTGAGTCATAAAAGTTATTGGCATAAAAACAACTACAGTATGGATGCCGGTGCCAGCATCGACAGATTTAAGATTATAACGATGGAGGTAGTGTTGCATTTTCACACTATCATGTTAGGCGGCATCCGTCTGTTTCAGAAGACTACTGAGTTCAGAAGGGTGGTTAGTTAATCCCTGTTGCAGACACCTACTCTTCAACACCTACTGCATTTCAACTGGACGGGCATTAAATACAGTTTTGTGGAGAGAGCACATAATCAGGATCAACAGTTTAAACAAGGCCAGTATGATCAAAACCTCAGTTTCCATGATTTTATACAAACTCAACCGTCAACCCCATTTCGCTCACAAGGCTTTTTTATGTACTTCCCAATGGGGTAATCTCTTATTACCAAGAAGTTAAATCAGTCATGGTGAAATTTGAACTCGGCTGTCATGGTGGGAACGCTAACTCAGCCACATGTCATCATGTTAATCAAATTATAAACTGCCATTTTTGCTGGTATCAAATAATAGCACGTTCTCAATTAAGAGATTTCTTGTAATACGCGAGGGTGGATTTTATGCAAGTTTTCTCAATAAAGTTGTTATTATTAATGATTGATTTCGTTTAGCGGCATATCAACCTCAATGGCTTATTATTTTAACAGTAAATACCGGTATGTTTTACTATAAAGATGTATTTATAATGTTTTGTTTTGGGGTTCACTATTTGCCAATAGATGGGACCCTAACAGATGCTACTACCCAGGAATTAAAATTGGCATTAACCAATCGATATTGGAAAAGATATGCTTATGTCATAAATATGCCAAGTGAATTTCAACGAATAATATCGGATTTTATTAAAATTTTTACAAGCTTTCGGTCATATGGTACTTTATTATGTAAATCGTGAGTTTGTTATATTTAAATATATTTATATAATTGTTACCATTATAAACTGTCAGCTTTATAAACTGTTGTGGATTCAGGCTGGGAAAGCACACAAAATAATAATTAACAAAAGCAGAGATAGAGATAGAAAATTTAAGTTTTATTGAGCAAGAATGTACAAACTGGAACATGGGTTAGTCGATTCAGGAATACTAGGAACACTGTTAGTAGGAATCAATATATACAATCTTGTAGTGAAGAAGTATGTCCGGGTAATGAGTCTATATCCAAAACAACTGTAACTTAATATGCATCAACTTACTGACCAACTAAGCGGCTTTATAACTACTAAACTCCTGCTCTCTGTATAGGCAGGATTATATGTACACATCGGCGAGTCCATTCTTGTATCCAAAAAGGGGTGACCCCCAACATAAACATTGTCATGAGTGGTAAGAAAGATGCAACTTCGAAAATAAACAAAATACGGTAACTTCTATTGCATGATGGAATCACAGATTTGAAAATTGCAAAAATGTTGAAGAGAGATTATAGAACAGATAGAAAGAAAATAAAGAATTAGAAAAATAAGACCAAGAAAAACTGTTTTTATGAACATTGAGATTATATATATAGTAGTAATTTGTAAGGTTATTCCGCGGGGGATCCTAATCTGATGAGAACTCAATGTTAGAGTCTAACAGATTATTATAATAAAAATAAATTTAACGAATTTACAAATCCATTGGTGATAATTTATTTCGTGAATATTTTATAAAAAATATTCACCTCTTCAGACCGAATTTTTTTTTACAAAAACGAACTAGTTAAATTTATCCAGACAAAAGAAATCGTAAGGAGAAGGGGTAAGAAAGAAAACACTTAATTGATGAGAGAGGGGGTTAGATATACAATCTTAATTTTTAAACGCGGATGTCACACATAGAATGCAGCATTTCTATCCCAGGCGATAAGACGACCTTAGATTGAACTTTCAGTTGCCTATTCTCAAATACAGGACAGTAAACTTAGGGACCGTATTTTAACTAGAAGAATTGGATTGTTAGATTTTTATATTAATTCCTACGGCAATAATATCTTCATTTTATAAATAATAATCTTTTTGGTTTTATGACAATAATATACTATGAAGTATGATAAGAATGTTAAAGATGACAAAAAAACAAACAAACCCCAAACAAACTCAGTCATTATTATTCTTAATAATAACAATAATAATGCTTAAAAATCATATATATATATATATATATATATATATATATATATATATATATATATATATATATATCCCTCCTTTCATGATCATGGAAAGAGAGACTATAGCGAAGTAGCGTCGGTTCAGTTCATTCTCTTTACTATCAGTTATTAAACTTTACTACCAGTTATGAAATCTCTTGTCGCGTGTTTACTATTTAACAGTACCTAATTATTTCATTGTTTTGGAATGTCGTCGAGTTGTGAAGAATATATATATATATATATATATATATATATATCCTCTCTATTATAATAAAGACCGTTGTGTATTTATTTGTATATATCTGCCCCAACTGAAAATTAAACTTAAGATACTAAAAAAAAAAACAAAAAAAAAAAAAAAACTATTTTTAACTTGTACCACCGAAGTTTCATTCTATTATCACAGAAATAATATATACGTGCAACAGGACGGTGTTTCATTGGGCTCAGTTCTGGGTCCAACCTTCAGCAACTTTTCCATGGCCAACCTAAAAAATAATATATTTAGCACCACTAAGAACAGAACCCTCCATCTACGTACGATATGTAGATTATATTCTTATATTAGTTAAAAACAGAAGAAATAATAGAACTCCAAAAAACTTAAAAATAAAATTATATCCTCAAGTTCGCATACGAACTTAACAAAGATAACAAAATTCCTTTCCTTGACATTTTAATAGACATAAGCAATAACACATTAACTACCTCCCCATATAAAAAAGAAGCCAGCAAAAACTCTTGCACTCTCAACTGTAAGAGTGAATGCCCAAAAATAGCACTTATACACAACTTAATTAACCGAGCACAAATCAACTCCTCAAAACAGATATTTTACTTTGAACTAAAAAAATAGTAAGCAGACTCTCATTAATAATAACTGCCCAAATCACATTCTAGATGAACAAATAAAACGATATTTCGAAAACCCCAATACACATAAAACAGAAGATGGTACTTCCACAAAAGATCCTAAACATATCAAACTCTACTATTGCAACCAGATGCACGATCAGTACAAAGAATGAAAAATCATAAAAAGTCTTATTCGTACTAATATATCTCATGTCGATACTAATAAAAATAAAAATTAATAATATATTATAAAAAATACAAAACTACTAATTTAATTATCCGTAATAACTCTCCCCCCCGCCAACTAATGTATTACGTAAAACCAACATTATATATCAATTCAAATGTCCCTTGGGAGAATGTATCTCTGACAAAAAACCAAAACAAAAAAACAAAAACAAACCAAAAACAAAACAAAACAAAAATACATATATGTTGGATTTACTACAACGACATTAACAAGACGTCTTACATTACGTATGCCTGACCATTCATCCATTTCTAGACATCCACAAAAACATTCCTGTCTACATTCATAATATAAAAAAATATTGAGCGATAACACAAGTATCCTACACCAAGAAAACAACAAAAGCAAACTACAGATCTTCGAGGCAATATTCATTAAAAACTTACGCCGTCAATTAATAGAATTAGCTATGAATACTGTAGCAATATTCTAAACTGTTTATAAAAATAACAGTTTTTTCATGCTTTAACAAGTGCTTGATCATGACATTACAACATAAAAAAATCAATTTTGGATAATTTTCATGTTCTATTAAATGCTAAGCAATGTGACAACCGTTACATTTGAAGCAAGAAGAAAATTTACAGTAATTTTTAGCAACATAGTTTTGTGGTTATTTTTGTTACCACAACTCACAACCCTGAAGCTGATCGCGCAAGAAGATTGAAGTTATTTGGGAACATTGAGAAATGAATAATAAAATCATCTGTCAAATTTACAGCTCATTTCTTACATCTTTCAATTATAATACACGAAAAATTATTCGTGAGTATGAACGGATTTTATTAAAATAACCAGACTTAATGTTTGCAATGTTTGCAATTTATTTAATCTGACATGCCTAAAAGAAAACTTGCTACCTAAATACACAAATTTTAAATATATATATATACGGTCATGCTCAGTGGTTTGGATTATTTTTTTTTCTTAATATAAAATACTCAATAGTAGAAACATAGATATATATGCTACCATTATTGTAGACGGTAGGGGCCCACTCGTATTAGAATAAAAATCACATTCCAAAAATTCAGTTGAGGTAATATGAAATTTAATAACAGTAATGTATGAAAGGTTATATAAAGCTAAGTAGCCTATATTTACATTTAAAATAATGAACGAATAATTTAATCAGGTACATGAGATATTGTATTAATTAAGTATTTCCAATGTATTTCTCCTCTTTATGTAGATATTAAGGTCTATAAATTCTGAGTGCTCAGAAATAAAATCCAGTGATTATTCCGGATTTTATTTTGATGCGATGATGAGAATAGACATGAAATCATTTTTATTATTTGATTTGCGATAGACATTTAGATTTTTTTTCTTTAATCATATCACCCCAAGCAAGGCGGTAACGCCACTGATGCGCAGGGGGCTACGTAAGAGTGAAAAGAAAGCCGGAAACCACATTCTAAACAGGGAACAAGGGATGAGCCTCTTAACCTGTTCAATAGACGCGGGTGGAGTGCGAACCAGGCGATAGTTTAGTTTATCTACTCCAATTGAAAAAAAAATAAAAATAAAAAACAAAATAAAAAAAAAGAAAAGAGTGAAAAGATTAGAAAAGATAAAGCTGGAAACCACATCCTAAACAGGGAACAAGAGATGAGCCTCTTCACCTGTTCAATAGACGTGGGTGGAGTGTGAACCAGGCGATAGTTTAGTTTATCTACTTCAATTGAAAAAAAATAAAAAGAAAAAAAGAAAAAAAAGAAAAGAGTGAAAAGATTAGAAAAGATAAAGCCGGAAACCACATCCTAAACAGAGAAGAAGAGTTGAGCCTCTTCACCTGTTCAATAGACGTGGGTGGAGTGTGAACCGGGCGATAGTTTAGTCTATATACTCCAATTAGATTTTTAACCTATTGTTATTACGGTGTGGCAAGATATCTAGGAAACGTAAAGTACTGTTTGTTTCTGTTTCATACGTGAATTCTACAGTAAGAACGACTTTGTTCAGTTTATCTACAAGGTCAGGTAAAGGAGTTTTGCGGGTATACATTAATAGAGCGTTAGCAATATATCGGAAACATGTTGATTGAGTAAAATAAAAGAAGGCATTCCGATGCGACCCGTTATATTAGGTATTGTTATATTATATATATATATATATGTATATATATATATATATATGATAATATATATTACTAGCAGTATAGCCCGGCGTTGCTCGGGTGTAATGAAAGCTTTAAAGCTAATCCATGGGCCTGGAGCTCAGACTCTTTGGACGTTGTCACGAAAGACTAAAAAGCAATAGTTGTTTCCAGTTAAACCGGAGACTGAAAGAAAAATGAATGGATGTAAGTTAAATTTTGATTTCCTGGTATCGATATCAAATAAGTTTTTTTCGTCGTAAACCGAATTTTGAAGGCTAAATAAGTCCTCTGACTAAATGCTATCATAGCCGAGACTAAGAACTGCAATTATACCTACGTAGAGCCAAACCCGAAACAAAAACTAAAATAAAAGGGCTGATAAAAAAATACAGACACACAGGCAGATAAACAGACACCCACACAAACATCTTGCCTTATATATATATATATATATATTTAATCATTTCACCCCAAGCAAGGCGGAAACGCCACTGATGTGCAGGGGGCTACATAAGTGTAAAAAGATTAATTAGAAAAGAGTGAGGAGTACAAACTAGTTAGAAAGGAACAAAAGAAAGCTGAGAAAGAAGGTGCGATGACAGATACATAGGTGGAGAGAAAGGGAATGTTATACGGGATGGGGAGAGAGCTAGAGTCCAGTGGTTAGTAGATGAGTATTGACTTTGCATTTAAATTTCTGGAGGTTGTAGCCGTCAGGAAAGCAAGAATAAGGGAGTGAGTTCCACAGGCGGGAAGTGCGAGAGAAGAAGCTGGAGGAGTAGAATTGTCGTCTGCATTTGGCTAACCTGACGGTGAATGGGTGGGACCCAGTTGCCAGTCTGGTTGCGCGAGTAAACACCTGTTTAGGAGGCATCAGTGACTTAAGTTCGTCTGAGCAGAAGCCATGAAAGTATTTATAGAACAGACAAAGGGAGGCCACATTTCGACGATGGGGAAGTGGCTGCAGTCGAGCCGCCAGATCAATACCTATCACATTACAGACTCTCCTTTGGAGCCTGTCAAGAACACTGAGGAGAACGGCAGGGACACCTGACCATAAATGGCAGCAGTACTCCATGCACAGACGGATGGTTGACTTGTATATATGCAGGATGGATTCAGGTGGAAAAAACATCCTGGATCGACATAGTGACCCACCTTCTTAGCAGTAGATTTTGCTATGGATTCAATATAGTGGTTCCATTTGAGGTCTGAGGACAGGGTAAGTCCGAGGAGGCGTAGTGTCTTACTCTCCGGGAAAATCGCTTAGTCCATGCTTATGGGAGGCAGGAGAGGTTGCCTGTAATGGTTGACAGACAACAACTTGGTCTTAGATGAATTGAAGTTGACAAGCCACTTCTTGCCCCAGTTCACCACAGAATGTAGATCCCGTTCAAGGTCAGCAGCGAGATTATGTCTGTCCGCCACGACAGGTTTCTTACTGGTGCGGGGGTATATTGTAGTGTCATCTGCGTAGATGCCTACTTGGGACTTGATCTCATCTGGGATATCGTTGATGAAAATAAGGAAGAGCGTCGGGCCCAGGATAGAGCCCTGTGGGACACCAGCATTCGTGCTGTAGGACGAAGAGGCACGCCCATTCAGAACGACCTTAATTTTGCGGTTATTTAAGAAAGATTGGATTAGGTCAAGCAGGCGACCGGTAATACCATAACTGCGTAGTTTGCATAGGAGGCCAGAGTGCCAAACCCTGTCGAAAGTCTTGGAGATGTCCAGAGCAACCGCGCGAGCCTCGTCAGACTCATCAAGGGCCTGTAGCATGTACTCCGTTACGGTTGTTAGCAGGTCGGCCGTGGACCTGGCAAAGCGGAATCCATATTGCCTGTCGGAGAACAGTTTGTGGGCGGTGAGATGATGAACTATTTCAGCATTGATTATAGCCTCGAATACTTTCCCGAATATCGGCAAAAGACTGATAGGGTGATAGTTGGATGGGTCCGAGGGTTCACCACAATTCTTAAATACAGGAACGACTGAAGAGAACTTCCAGCATGCAGGAAAGCAGGAAGCAGAAAGGCAGTAGTTAAATAGTTTAGAGAGGACAAGGGAAAGTTCAGGAGCACACCTCTTAAGGACTATCACCGGGATTCCATCGTCTCCACACGCCTTATGGGGGTCGAGTTTTGAAATTACTCTGGATACTACTGTCGGGGTAATATATACGTCGTGCAGTTTGTCCTCAGTTCTAATAGGGAAGTCGGGTGGGTGTACTCCGGACGAGTCGAATGTGGAGTTGGATGAGAATCTGTGGGCAAAGCACTCAGCTTTGTCACAGATGACGTGAGAACCTCAAATCCATGGATTAAAGGAGGTATTGAGGATTTCCTATTGTTGAGCACTCGGTTACAAATCCTGCAGTAGTCCTTGGAGCCGAACTTGCGGTCAGCTATGTGCTGTCACATTCTCTCAGCAAACAACTGTTTGGCGTCATTTAGGGTTCTCTTGCACTCATTGCGAGCAGATATGAACAGGCGCCTATTGTGATCAGTTGACTCTCTCCGGAATAGACGGAAGTAATGGTTCCTGTGGGCAATGGCGGCTGAGCAGGCCGGAGAGAACCACGGAGAGGAATGAGGTTTTAAGCAATACTTCCTGGTGGGTATGAAGGCATCAATGCCAGCTTTCACCTATGACGAGACCTCAGAGGCACAGTCATCAACTGATAGGTCGAACACTTTTCTCCAAGGGACGTCGCAGAGGAAATCGCGAAAGGCATCCCAGTCAGTTTTTTGGTAGAGGTAGGTGTCCTATAGGTAGGGGGCTCCTGGGGGGAGTGAGATTGGAAAGAAATACTGAGAGAGACTACAGCGTGGTCGGAGTTGCCGAGAGGGCAAAGCTGCGAGACTTGACAGGCGTCAGGATATATTATCGATTTTCTGCACTATTGTAAGAACTGCAACCTTGAAACTTCTGAATATCGTTTCTTATGTCTTTGTCTATGAGTGTATCAAATTTGATTAAAATCGGAACACTCCTTCTATAACCCGAATTTTTCGATTATCGATTTTCAATATTTATCGGGGGTACTTCCACACACAACCTAGCTAAGAACATTTGCAGACGCTTATAGTACAACTGTGCAAATTTGCAAGAAAATCGGTTCAGCCGATTCGGAGTCTATAGGTAACGGACACACACACACACACACACACACACACACACACACACACACACACACACACACAAAGTTCCATGTATAAATAAGTTTAGATTAGATATGTATAATATATATTATATATATTATATATTATTATATATTATCATTATATTATATGTATATTATTATATATTATCATTATATTATATGTATATAGGTATTGTTAACGCTCCCCACAAACTCGCGAAAGCCATAACAAAAACATTTTATTAATTAAATATGTTTCTGCGGTTGGTATATGTTGGATGTATTTATAAATAATAGTATTTTGCTTTTAGTTTTTTTGTATAATATAAATTGGTGTTCCTAAATCACAATTTTTTTTTATAATTTCACCCCAAGCAAGGTAGGAATGCCACGCGTACGCAGGGCGTTCCATAGAGTGAAAGTGAGAGAAAAGACTTAGTATGGGGAGAATTGAAGAAAAAATATAAAATAAACGGTGTTCAAGAAGACAGACGATGGCAACTGACTTGCATTTAAAATGTTTGTAGTTGTCAGGGAAGGAAGCATACGGAAGAGAGTTCTACAGGTGGGAAGTGCGAAAAAAGAAACTGTTGGAATAGAAGTGACAGTTGCATTTAGCTGTTTAAACAGTAAACGCGTGGACCCTGATGTCAATCTAGTAGCACATTTAAATTGATGTAGTCGGGGCTTGTCAGAGCAGTTTTCATGGAAATATTTGTAGAAAAGACAGAGGAAAACCATGTCACGTCGGTGAGAAATTGACTGAAGTTGAGAAGCCAAGTCAGGATCGATTACATTATAGCTCCTTTTTTTGATTTTGTCAAGGACTTCTAGATGAATAGCAGGCGCACCAGACCAGATATGGCAGCAATATTTAATGCACGGACAAATAGTAGATTTATAAATGTGAAAGATGGACTCTGACGAGAAAAAAATCATCACGCGATACACAGACCGGCTTTCCTTGTAGTAGATGCAACGCTTGATTTGGTGTAGTCGTTCCACTCCAAGTCAGTTGAAGACGTGAGTCCAACATGGCGCAGTATGTTACTCTCTAAGAACCTATGTGCTGATGGCAGACTGAAAATGTTTCTCTATGGTGGTTAAATGAGAGCAGTTTTGTTTTGGAGTCGTTCAAATGTACAAACCTTTTCTTGTTCTAGTTAACTATTGATTGGCGGTCCTGCTTTCATATATATATATATATATATATATATATATATATATATATATATATATATATATAATACAAGAAATCTAGAAGTGAGCCACCACCTAACGCGGTTTCACGCAACGGTTCTTCAGGTTAAGGGCCTCTTACTTAATATTATATATTATCATTATAATATACCTGAAGAATCGTTGCGTGAAACCGCGGTAGGTGGTGGCTCACTTCTAGATTTCTTGTATTGTATTCTCGCTCTACTGTCGTACTTTCGTATCGAGCACTTTATTGTTAAGGTCTCGTCTTGTTCTTTTTTTCTTTCAAACGGGCACTAGACGTCTTGTTCTTGTGCGCTGTTTGTTTCTTTTTTTCTCCCCAATAATTTAACCCACGAGGTATTTCTCGCCGGGTTACAAGACGGTTTAAATTACTGTTAAGTTAGCATTATTTTCGGATGTTTAGTCTGTCATTATTAGTGTTGCCTTACTAAGATTAAGTTCATTATATATATATATATATATAATCAGGAATGCTTTTACCAATATTGTTTGGTTAACCCTCGAACACTAACCTTAATTAAAGTTACACCACTACTAACCATGGGGATATTAAACCCGATTTTGAAAATATTAAAAAAAAAAACATTAAATATAAATTTTTATTTGAAATATTTTACATTCAAGAACTTCAAAATTTGTACTTTGAGTTAACATTAATATGAACTGAAAAACATATTATTTAGGTAGGGAAATCAGGTAATTAAACTGTAATTAAAATGGAGTCATTTGCTCTGGGTACTATATACACATGATTAGTGTTCTTGGGTTAATACATGTTTTTACTGAGAAGACATTGATTTGTATCATCAAATCTGACAATGTAAAATCGAGATGTTGTAAGTCTGACGAAATTTACGGAATTTACGGTTGGTGGAGTCACCAAGTTATGCCATTTGCAAGAAATGCATTATACCCACAGAAATGCATTATACCCACAGAAATGCATTAGACCCACAGAAATGCATTATACCCACAGAACAATATTAAAAAAATATATTCCTCGTAGTATAAATACAACTGAGAAAATTTTGTAGAAAAGAACATCAGCAACTATGAATATAACTCATTCATATACTATCATTTGCATAGCAATACAAACACGATACATAGGAGAAAAAAAATCCCAAAATCTCACTTTTATTACCTGCGTCAGTTTTGAGTTCAGTCAGTCAGTTAAGTGCCATACGTGAAACACGTTTGGGCGATCATGTCTTTTTCGAGATATGACTGACTGGGCAGAATATTATCCCGCAGTAGGTTGCCATTGCTTTCTGCAGTAGACTGGTTGACAGCCAAGGCTATAGAACCCAATCTGTCCTGTTATTTGACCCATAACTGGAAGGAAGAGACGGTTCGAACTCGGCTCCCCGATTTCTCGTTCCGAGCCGATATCGACTGCACCACAACGCACATCCAAAAATGCACGCATCCCTTGAGTTCATGTGTTTCAAAATACGTATCAGTAACAGTAGAGCGAAAATGATCGTACGTAAGGAGAAAATGTTTGCTCAGTTTTTCGTATTTGCGTGTATCTTTTCTTTAATTAATTCACTTAAGCAAGGCAATAAAGCCACTAGGATATGAGACTGACTGTTAGAGAATGAGAAAAATACTTTTAAGGAGAGAGAACAATAAAGGAATAATAATTAAGACGACAGAAGATAATGATTGAGAGTGAATTTAAATTTTTGAAGATCAAAGTTGACTGGGAAGCAAAATGCCGGTAGAGAGTTCGACAGGTGAGAAGTGCAGGAAAAGAAACTGTTAGCATAGAACTTACTGCTGCATGTAGCCATTTCAACTGTAAAATGATGAGACCATGCCGCCAATCTAGTAGTGAGATTGAATTCATAAAGTCTAGGTACCATAGAGGAAAGTTCACCAGAACAATTGCCATGAATGTCTTTATAGAAAATGAACGGATGTTACGTTACGGTAGTGGTGGGAAAGTGACTAAAACCGAGATGCCAAATCAGGACCAATAACATTGCAGATTCTTCTTTGAAGAATCTGTAAATGTATAGCAGTAGCACCAAACTAGATGTGGCAACAATATTCAAAACAAGGACGAGTGGTAGATATATAAATATATAAGATAAATTCTGTCGAGAAATGTTGTCTATGACGACATAGTGAACCGACATTTTTAGCTTCAGATTTAGTAATTGATACCATATACTCTTTCCACATCATGTCAGCTGAAAACGTTAGTCTGAGAAGGCGCAATGAGTCTCTCTCCTAGACGTTGTCATCAGCCATGCTAATGGAAGTTAGAAACGATTATCTTATATTCATAAAAGATAGCAGTTTAGTATTTAAAATTTTGACGACCAAAAGTGTCAAAGAACCAAGAACCCGGAAGCGAGTTTCACAGGAGATAAGTCCGAGAAAAAAAAAAAGCAAAAAAAAAAAACAAACAAAACAAACTATTAAATAAAATTTACGATTATTTCTATTTTTTTATCTATTTATTTTAACAGTAAAACGACGAAACCAATCTAGTCGACCATATTCATATAGTCGAGGTGCCAGCTCATCAGAACAACTTCCATGAAAAGTTACATCACAGCGGCGAGAAAGTGACTGAAGCCGAGATGCCAGTTCAGGACTGATAACATTGCAGACCGTTCTTTGGATTTTGTCGGGATATATATAGCAGGAGCATCAGACCAGATCTAGCGGCAATATTCAATTTACCGACAAATAGTAGATTTATAGAGTTGCATTCTGATGAGAAAAATTTCTATCAAGCCACGATGAGTCAACTTTCTGATGTGGAGCCAAAAGTGGGTCCACGGAAATATAACATGGAACACGAGGTGTAAGTTAAAGAAAGATGTATTACAGTAAAGGTTACAAAGAAGAAGAGCTTATGAATCCAGCATAGTCCTTGGTAGTAGACTGCGGTCATGCGCACAGTGCTACTCTGTTCTCCCGTCCTCACACCCTTACTGCTATCACACAGTGGGTGAGTCCATGTTGAAGTGAGTATGGGTTCCACAATGCTTTCTTAATAGCAAACCTAGCAACGAACCAACCTTTTTATTGTTAACTAGTCCCACACTAGTAAGATGCTAAAACTGGAGACAGTTTTAGCACTAAATATACCAGCCCCACACAAAATATATTCATAGTCTATTAATATTGATCAACAAATAAGGATCATATGTACTTTTCTTAAGGATTCAATATTCGATATTCTAATTTAACTTGTTTTTATATTAGTATTATCACATTAGAATGTTATTAAATTGGTTAAATGGAACAGCGTTGAATCATCAGAGAGCAAGTGATAGAGCCTGGAAAAAAGGCTGTGGATGAAAATGATCCTTGTGAATCCACGGAAATAATCTGCGCGGTTTATGCATTTGCCGAAACAATCAAAATACTATATATATATATATATATATATATATATAGTGTACGTGTATAATGATATACGCGCTAATATATATATATAATTTTTCACTTCACGGATCGAAGTCAGCATGACGGAAATGACGTCTATGAATTAAGTAACAATTTTGTCTATATTAATTGTATTAATGCTCTATCTTCATCTCTGATATCGAGCACTATTGTAAAGCACTCTTACCTTAAAAGTCAGCTGATTTGGCTTCAGTCTTCCAACATGCACACACACTATATATATATATATATATATATATATATATATATATATATATAGTATTAAATAATAATACTTCTTAGTGCCAAAATTCATGATTTTTCAGTAGTTTACTGGTAGAAAGGCATTTTTGGCGAGCAGGTCTTTTGTCATAAAGTGCTTGATATCCGCAAAATAAGCAGGATCCTTGAAGAGTGAAGACATCATAATAATGCCTTTGCCAAATTTCGAAGTTGGTATGACTGAAACAGCACTGCTCAGTTTAATGAAAAACCTCTGCACATTAATTATATATATATATATATATATATATATATAGAGAGAGAGAGAGAGAGAGGAAGAAAGAGAGAGGTGAAGAGACTTGATTTAATCTTACTGGGGGAACATCGAAACTAAAAAAACAAAACAAAACATTGATGATAATGACATCCTTAGTTGGATGTAACCCTGTCTTTCTCAATTTCATATGCTTTCATTTTGAAAAGTGCGCTCAAATAAATGACGTTATTTCTCTTTTCTCCTGTCAAATTTACTGTAATCTCCCATTTATTAAGAATGGCTATTGTTACGTTATCACGTTAATGGTATTATCACGTTAATGGTATATCCATCTCAAACAGAGACAAATCTTTAGAAGGCAAATTCTCGCTGGGGTAAATCGTTGCGGACAAAAATGCGAATAATAAATTCGCGGATATAATCCGTTCATTTTGTACATTTGCTGAAGCCAAAATAATTTTAATTTACTATTTAAAAGGAGACAGATCTTATTTTTTTTCTTTTTTCATACTGAATTAGTCAGATTTTTTAAAAATCATTTCACCCCAAGCAAGGCATTTCACTACCACTGTTGCGCAGGGGGTTACATAGGGGAAAGTGATGAGAAAGAGTGGTTGGGAGTTACATAGGGGAAAGTGATGAGAAAGAGTGGTTAGCGGGTTACATAGGGGAAAATGATGAGAAAGAGTGGTTAGGGGGTTACATAGGGGAAAGTGATGAGAAATAGTGGTTAGCGGGTTACATAGGGGAAAATGATGAGAAAGAGTGGTTAGGGGGTTACATAGGGGAAAGTGATGAGAAAGAGTGGTTAGCGGGTTATATAGGGGAAAGTAATGAGAGAGAGTGGTTAGGGGGTTACATAGGGGAAAGTGATGAGAAAGAGTGGCTAGCGGGTTATATAGGGGAAAGTGATGAGAGAGTGGTTAGGGGTTACATAGGAGAAAGTGATGAGAAAGAGTGGTTGGGGGTTACATAGGGGAAAGTGATGAGAAAGACTGGTTAGAGGGTTACATAGGGGAAAGTGATAGGAAATGTCAGAAGGAGGCTGATAGACGGGTAAGGATACCGAGGATGAGGGTTGGGCAGATGGGAAGAGTGTTTGAAAGAATGGGTGCGAGTTAGTGTGTTAGGAGGTGTCTATTGACCTTACATTTAAACTCCTGGAGATTGTAGCTGTCGAGGAAGCAAGTATATGGAAGGGAATTCCACAGACAGGAAGTGCGAGAAAAGAAGCTGTTGGAGTAGAAATTGCTGTTACATCTTATCTGTTTCACTAAAGGCTAATCTTGGGTGATCGTCTCTTTCTTCCATGACTGACAGGACAAAAGATTTTCCCACAGTATTTTCCCTTCTGCGGTAAACTGGGTGTCAACCAAAGTTATAGAACCGGATTTGTTTTGTTATTCAACCCATAGCTGGAGGGAGACGAGAAGGATTCATAATTTTCTTAAAGGTATTTGCTTGTAAGTGAATGAAACAAATTCGACTGGAATTCGAATTCGGCACTCCGATTTCTCATTCGGAGCCGCTATTCATGATATCACAACGTACAATGCAGAGATTAAGAGTAACAAAATAAGTGAATTACAAGCTAGATCCAGGTGGATGCGCCCCTGTCCTTCTCAGTCTCACCTCTTGAGACTTCTCTGACCAGAGGACGCGACTAGTAAGCAGTCTTACTATGGCTTCTCAATGAGATCACGATGACAATCTTTAACATTATCTATTTACCAATATTTTAATTTCTAACACTATAAATGATCAGAAGGAGATACTTCCCTTGCCCCTTTTTAGGTGTGAGTTGAATAAACGTCAGTATTAACTTGCAAAATTATATCGTTTATATCTTATATAAATAACCGATCCATTATTAAAGACGCTAGGAATATAGTCGGTTTATTTTACCAATCAAGTAAGTCAGTCAGTTAAGTGCCATATGTGAAACACGCTTGGGCGATCATGTCTCGAAAGAGACATGACTGACTGGGCAGAAGATTATCCCGCAATAGGTTGCCATTGCTTTCTGCGGTAGACTGGTTGCCGACCAAGGCTATAGAACCCAATCTGTCCTGTTATGTAACCCATAACTGGAAGGAAGAGACGGATTAATACCTTTCCCAAGGATATTTGCGCGTAAGTGAATGCAATGAATTCAACTGGAATTCGAACTCAGTTCCTCGATTTCTCGTTCCGAGCCGATATCCGCTGCACCACAACGCACATCCGCAAACAAGTAAGTACGTAATTCAATATTACAAGCACAAGATCAGACCAAAAATATAGTATTTCTGTCATATCTCGCTTGCCTGTCATGACAAGGTTCAAAAGCGTCTACACAGCCTTGTGGATGATTGTTTTTCACCCTACAACCCTTTTCTCCATAGACGAAACATTGCAAGTCACTCGCTGCTCTATCTCCACTTGCATGGTATGTGTTGTGACGAGCTTCAGTTCTAATCTATATGACTGGTAACTACTATGCCACGTAGACAAGGGTGAATAATCCCAATTTCCTTCGTATTTCTACAGTAAGAAATTCCATTCAGACGGCTTCTCTGCTTTGCTGAACACACTCTAGGCAAGATCTTTTCCCAGTCACTACAATCTTAACCTCTTTAAGTCTAGGGTTAACCGTTATCTTTCCTGCATAGCCCCAAGAAATTCACTTCTTGCCCTTTCTTACGCTCGTTGAATACCACACAGTAACCCTCTACCTTGAGTGGTTCTCAGGCCTTGTATTGGATGAACATTAGTTTTGAAAAAATTACATAGATTAATATATAAGGGCATCATAATATACTTTATTTAATCTTTAATAAACATTGTTGGTGAAAATTCAAGCAGAGAGCATTTTATATTATACTTGTAAAATCTGTAACTCTGTTCGTTATTGGTTTTTAATAATTAGTTCAAACCTCTTTTCGGACTGATATTTGCAACTAGAAATGATTTACAAAAGAAATGTATTTTTCTTTCTCAAATGGTGTTCCTCAAACGTATCCAAAGTCTACTAGTTAAAAATCCAGTTAGAGGCAGCTGGTCGTTAGAACATTTGGTAAGTACTTTGGTAACTGCACCGATAAGGCAGATGGAATAAAATCAATTGAAAATGTTACCGTTAAACGATATTGTCAAGAAAGCTATTGGAAGGGAATCAGGTCATCCATTATACGACGTGTTAATGTAGCCTTGTGCCAGTCTTGGTTAAGTCTATTAAATATCTCCGTTTATAAGTATTTCGAAAGATGATGCGATTCTTTAACAGACATCGGACATCAGATACTGAATAATAAAACATCCAGAAAATTCAATTATGAGTTTAATTTAACATTAATATTCGACAAAGTTCAAAATAAATAATAATCTTTGAGCTCCATTTTAATTAGGTGTGCATCTAACTTTAAATCTTGTTTAATTAGACGGACTAAAATTAATCCAACTAACGTTTCTAGTTGGCGACGGACGAATTACATTTGAATAGATTTCAATTTATTCAATTCCACTATTATACTCAAGCTGGGAGTTTGCTAGCGGTAAATTACGACGAGCGACTAATTGTCTCGGTTTGAAAAAAACATCTCCAGGGGTTTACGAAAATGGCGGCTTCCATCTCTTATATTCATATATGGTAGATCGTAATAAAAGCAAACGTGTTAGTGTGAACTAGATGCATTTAAACGAGAAAGAATTAAGAAAAGCAAAACAAAACTCATGATTAGAAATAAAAATTCTTTGATGTAAGAATATTTTCAAATTATTCAAACTGAAAGAAGAAAAAAGTGTTTAAACATTCGTTCACTACGACGTAGTTTTCAGAAAAAAAATTCTGGCGTGAGATAAAAAAGCATGAAATTGGGGACTGAAAATAAAATAAATCGATAGAAAGTGCGTTAAAAACAGAAAAGTATAACAAAAAATTGCATATTAATATGTAGTCACACTACTGGAGTGACTTCACCTCCGGTCACTTGGTTTGAAAGCCTTGTATTAAGCAGACGCCGAGACGGAAGTTCATTCGAGGAGACATCAGAAGATATATCGGAAGTGAAGGTTCCAAAAAAGTAGAAATATTTAGCGCAGGTAGACATACGCTGATGGAATGATAGCCTGCACAGACAACAGCGGACAATATTAGCAACGAAATTACGACAGTAATAGTGATATTTCATAAAGAATACGTCTCGCTTCTTTAACGTTCGTCCTTACCATTCTAGGTCTAATTTTATCACTGGAAAGAATTAACGACATGAACCAAAGTTTAACTCTTTGATTGATTCTTTAAAATGAAGTTACAAAACCAATTTCACTGTTTTGTGAATAGGGCGTCATTTCTCTTCTTTCCAATGGACGACTCGCTTAGCATTTAATAAATATCTTTTACTTCCGGGTTATCTGCCCTTGTTGATTAGATGATCTTAGTTCAGTGACTATTCGTTCGATCAAGCATTGATCTTTTCAATGGCGATATGCATTTATTTGGACAATTTCTGTCTCCAGTTTTCCTCTCAGAACTAATACCCTAAAAATAGAAAAAATAACTGCCATTTCATCACTAGTTTGTTAATAACCGACAAGTATACTTGCACTTTTGCACGCGCGTTTGTATGTGTATATTATTACGCGTGTGTATATCTATATGCGTATATACATGTATGTGTATGTATGCGTTCGCAAACGTATAAATACAGACATATGAACATGAATTCAAATAATAATGTAATTATAAAGCAAACTTCCTACAATTTATATTTTATTAGTACTCAACTTAAGATACTACCAAACCAAATAAGAAAATGAAGTAATAGCCAAGTGAATATATATATATATATATATATATATATATATATATATATATATATATATATATATATAGTCATCCGCAGACAGATCCGTTTCGCAGCTCATCAGTACGGTTAGACATACGATTGCTTCTAGCCAGGATTGAAACCAGACCGAATTGACATCAGTCGGCGATTCTACCTCTGAGCTATGGGCGATCGGTAAAAGCGGACTTTAGCGCGTGTTATATACAATGTATACACACACCAGTAGTTGAGAGCGTTCAAATTCATTACTGGATGAACGATGAGCATATATATATATATATATATATATATATATATATATATATATATATATATATATAGTAGCGTAGTACTATAGCTCAGAAGTTCGGTCGGATTTCAATCCTGGGTAAAAAGCAATCGGATATCTAACCGTATTGATGAGCTGTGATACAGCGAAACAGATATGTCTGTGGCTTATTATATATATATATATATATATATTTTTTTTTTTTGTGTAGTGATATTATTCTTTTATAAACCATTGTAGCAACCATTACAATATTAAGCTCTACGTTGTATCGAGCACTCCTTATAAAGTAAATGCATGAACAGTGGGTTTAAAACCTACGTGTTCCATAACTTTCTTACAATATATATATATATATATATATATATATATATATATATATATATATATATATAAACTTATTTATAAATGGAACTTTGTGTGTGTGTGTGTGTATCCGTTACCTATAGACTCCGATACGGCTGAACCGATTTTCTGGAAAATTTACATAGTTGTACTATAAGCGTCTGCGGGTGTTCTTAGCTAGGTTTTGTGTCGAGGTACTTCCGGATAAATATCGAAAATCGATAATCGAAAAATTCGGGTTATAGAAAGAGTGGTCCGATTTTAATCAAATTTGATACACTCATAGACAAAGATATAAGAAACGATATTCAGAAGTTTCAAGGTTGCAGTTCTTACAATAGTGCAGAAAATTTGATATCGATATCAGGAAATCAAAATTTGACTTACATCGATTAATTTTTCTTTCAGTTTACGGTTTTGCTTTAACTAGAAACAACTACTGCGTTTTAGTCTTTCGTGCCAATGTCTAAAGAGTCTGAACTCCAGGACCATGGATTAGTTTTAAAGCTTTCATTACACCCGAGCAACGCCGGGCTATACTGCTAGTATATATATATATATATATATATATATATATATATATATATATATATATATTTGAGCGAGCAAAGAGAAAAAAGAATAGATGTTCTTTTCACTGTTCGCACAAAGTATGAAGAGAGAAAATATGTTAGCATTCTTATAGCCGCTGTTTCTAAGTGCAGAATTATAAAATTTACTATGTTTATCAAACATTACTTTGCTATATGAGTTGTTGCTGAGTCTAGATTCAATAGGGGATGGCATATGTTTAATGACTGATGGGGGATGGTTAGAATTAGGGTTTATGTATATTGGGTTGGAGTTGGCCTTCATGTAAGGTTGGAAAGAATTGTTATTAAGGTCCAGATTAACATCCAAGAAGTCTACTTGTTTAATATTGGTGGTAATTTCTGCTTTAAGCCCTAAACTCTTTAATTCTCTGTGTATAGTCTTCCTAATACGATCTACCTTAATTGTAGTGGAACCTCTGACAACCATTAAACCATCGTCTCTATATAGACCTATACTATCCGTATTTATGTCCTCGTAAGCGGTTAAATTGTAGAGAATAAATATTCCTACAAAATCAGAGGCTTCTGCCGAGTCTAGGGAACCCATTGCTATGTCAAAATATTAATCAGAGGTCTTTTTAGTCCATTGTTCATCATTTTAGATTAGAACAGAACTTCTACATTTTAGAATAATATCCATTTAGCCAGTAGAAATATCGGAGTACTCTTTGGCGAATTCCAAAGCCAAGGTAAAGAGGTCCTTAGAAATGGATGGGTAAAATTCCATAATGTCAAATTGGATAAAGGTACAGTTACCTTTATTCTGGATGGTCTTAAACCAGTTGATGACATCTGTGGTATTAATCCATTGCATGAGTCCGATGGTACATTTAATAGATCGGTTGATCCTTTCTAGAATTGTTTTACTAATTTTGCCAACTTCCGTTCTTGTGGGGTTAATCAAACGTGTAGATGGTTTTGCTCTAAAGTCTGGTTTATGGTCCTTTAATAAAACATATGCCTCTTTTGTTTGTAACTTACTGACTCGGTCGCTAATGTATATTCTGTCCGTAATTAATTTTCCGACTTGGTTAGAAAAATCATATGGTTTACCCCTCCCTACAATTTGATGCTTAAAACTAAATTAGGACATAAATTCTTAAGCTTAGTCGACAAACACTTTCCAAAAACCAATCCTCTTAGCAAAATATTTAACAATAATACAATTAAGTTAAGCTACAGCTGCACTGATAACCAGGAAAAAATTATTAAAAAACACAACAACAGAATCCTCAATAAATATTATAACAAAAAAATATTGTAAATCGCAATGCTCAAAAAGATCGCACCAAGGACACAGGAACCAGCATCAAGGATTGTAGCTGTAGAAAACCTCAAGATTGCCCTCTACATAACAACTGTCTGGTTGACTCCATAGTTTATCTCTGTACCGTTTCCACAATTGAGAATCCCAAAACTATAAAGTTCTACATAGGTTCCACTAAAACTCGTTCAAAACTCGCTGGTATCAACACACACTATCTTTCAATAATAATTCTTCTAAATACAGTACTTCATTATCAAAATACTACTGGTCTCTAAAGGAAAAAAATAAAACACCCACGGTTAAATGAAAAATCCTCGCAAGGGCCCGAACCTGCAACTCCCTACATGCACCTTGCTACCTTTGTCTCAATGAAAAAATAGAAAATATCAAATTTGTGGACAAGGTTAAACTGTTAAACCAGAGAAATGAGCTCACAGTCCACTGTAAGCATAGCTCAGCATTTACATTAAAGTCCTGGTTATAGTGGTAAAAACTAAAGAGGACACTCCAAACTGGCGGCTTGGTAGGCGCTTCTATTCGGGCTGGGCGTCCCGAGTGACCTTTGCGGGGTGTTTCGATTCGCCATGTGGCATATGATCTATGCCAGCCGCTCGGCTTGATATTGATCAGCGGGATGTGTGGGCGTGCGGTACTCCACCCGACATCGATTTTCGGGGAGCCAAGGATCTATAAATAGTGAAAAAACTGTGTGGGACAAAGGCCCTAAGAACCACGGTTATTGGTTATTGGTAAGATAGTCGTTGCTATGGCGAAGCGTGATGATTCTGGCCGACCAATCGGTATTGGTATGAACTCTGTCATACATTAGCGTGATAATCGATGTCGCTTTGGATGCCCCATAGCTGTTCAGGTATGCGTTTACCATTGGATTTGGTATTTACAAAGCTTTGTGGTATTGATGTATGTCGGATCGTGCACCAATGGGAGCCTCTTGGGGCGTTCGGGTCGGACGGGAGTACCCATCAAGTATAGGTAGATTAAGGTCTAAATGTTATTGTATACATATGTATATGTATGTGCATATGAGTGTGTCTATAGAGAGAAATATATATGCGTGGCTGTATATATGCGTATGTATG
This sequence comes from Ascarosepion bandense, assembly GCA_037127315.1. Lineage (NCBI taxonomy): Eukaryota > Metazoa > Mollusca > Cephalopoda > Sepiida > Sepiidae > Ascarosepion > Ascarosepion bandense. Next base: position 2,537,756 of record JBBBDQ010030258.1, on the reverse strand, counting down.
TGTACACGTGTATGTATGTGTGTACTTGTGTATGTTTGTGCGTGTATGTGTGTACGCATGTGTATGTGCCTGCACGCCTATGTGTGTATTTGTACGCACGCATAAGTGTATATGCATTTGGGCGCACGTCTGTCCTCCCATACTGGTCAAGTATACCAATATCCGCACCACTTACTGATGTGTATGTACGTGTATTCCCTTTACTTGTTGGATTATATATGTATATCTGGCTCGGATGTACGTATGCTCTTGTGCGGGTATATGTGTGTGCACGTATGGATGGATATGGATGCCTATACGTGCGTGAATATGTGTACATATGTTTATTCATATATATATGTATGTATGCGTGTTGTATGTATGCATGTATGAACATTTGATAGTATGACAGATGTTGTATCAGGTCTCACGCCTTTCGATCGTCTAACAAACTGTAGTAACTAAAATATGAATTCAAAATATTACAGACCCCCTATGAACAACTGTTCAGAGCTATTTGCTGATGCTGTATATGAGTATATGTACATGTGTGTGTATGTGTGCATGTATGTGCGCGCACACGCGTGCGAGTACGTGTATATGTGCATACGTGTATGTGTATGTGGGTGTATGCCTATATATGTATGTGTGTATATATATATATATATGGGTATGTATATGTGTGTGTATATGTGTATATGTGTGTATTTTATATGTATGTATGTATATATATATATATATACAAAAGCGCTTTTTAAATACGTATGTATATATATATATATATATATATATATATATATATATATATATATATATATATTGTAAAAGCGCTTTTTAAATACGTTCATGGTATTCCCAATATATATATATATATATGTATGTGTATATGTATATATATATGTGTGTGTGTGTGTGCGCGCGCGTGTGTGTGTGCGTGTATGTGTATTTTTATGTGATGAGATCAGAATTATCCGGAGCTGCAAGAAATCAGTTATAATCCGCAACAACGAACAGTGGACTAAGAACTCAAAGGAGAACTTTGATTTATCAATGGGTGCACTTGATTCTGCAGAATCTTGGGATCTAACCGGATTATTCTTACTGTACAACTTAACTGCACATAAGGAAATAGAAACGAGCAGGATAGGACTGTATAGAGACGACAGACTGATGATAATTAATAAATCTACTGGAGGTAAGGTTGATAAAACCAGAAAATTAATCCATAGAGTCTTTAAATCCTTTGGCCTTAACGTAGTAATTAACCACAATATCAAGCAAGTAGACTTCCTAGACATAACATTAGACCTAGTATCGAACATCAAAATGCACAACACAAAAATATTAAAAATACACAGCAAAAATAAATCCAACATTAATACAAGTCCGTCCCATGACAACAACCTCTGTAACTGTAGAAACCCCAACCAATGCCCCATGGCCAATAAATGTCTGACGAAATCTCTGATATATATGTGTTCGATTTCATCCTTAGAAAATCCTAAAGATGAAAATATATATATTGGGAATACCATATATTTAAAAAGCGCTTTTACAATCACCTCTCATCCTTCAATAACAAAGAAAAACTAATTAAAAAATTAAAAAACGAAACGGAAGTAAAACACCTAAGGTCAAATGGAAAATTCTCAAAAAAGCAAGAACAGCAAAATCTATAAAAGAACCATGCTTTCTTTGCCTTCAAGAAAGAATAGAGATCCTTAAATATATAAATAGTAACAAGCTCTTAAATCATAGACACGAAACCACAGTAAACTGCAAGCACATTAGGGATTTAACCCTACAATCATGCTAAGAAATACAAAGAGTTCGATTGATATCCTCATTATAAAAGATAAAAAATGCTATAGAAAAAAATCGATCCAATAAATCCTTAAAGGAAGGCCTATCACTAAAGCCTACACCAATAACTTTACTTAACACAATAACCTTACTTAAATACAAAAATATTCCGTACTAGAAAAATCAAAATTAAATAAATGGCTCCCAAACTTGAAAAAGAATCAAAATTCATATATTCAAAATCAAGATTAAATATACTACTTCAGAATAATTATATCATACACAAAAATAAACTGTAAGCACACGTAAGATCTAACCCAACAATCACCCCAAAAAATACTGGGAATTTGAATAAATATTTTTATTATTATAAAAGATAAAAAATGCTACAGAAAAATCGATGTAATAAATCCTTAAAATAAGATCTAATGCTCGCAAAAATATCTAAATAAATAAAATATATAAAAAATTAAAAAAAATAAATAAGATTCCAAACGGTAATTTATAGAAAAAAGAAGATATAAAAAAAATTAAAAAAAAAAACCGACCTTCTAAACTTAAAATTAAGATTAAACATACAACTTTATACAAAAATTTGATAAAACGCTAATTTGCATTTACTTCCCAAAAAATACAAATTTAGATTTCTTGAAATAACATCGCCTAAATACAATTATACTCCAAATTTGAATATATAAAAAAAAGAAGGAGAAAGAAAGGAAAGAAAGAGAAAAAAAAGAAAATGGAAAAGAAAGGAAAAGTAAAGAGAAGAGAAAGAAAAAAAGAAAAGGAAGGAAGAAAGAGGAGAAGAGGGGTATATGTGTATATATATATACACACACACACACACACACACACACACATATATATATATATATGTGTGTGTGTGTGTGTGTGTGTGTGTGTTTTCTGTTTAAAGAACCCTATAAAATAAAAAAATATTCCATACCGAAAAAATCTAAATTGGAAAGAAAAACACCCTACCCCTATCACGTCTATGAAAACCTAGACACAGAATCAAAGTAAATACATGAATTAGGTCCACTAACAGCAGACATCAACCAATTAAACGATAGCTAACCATAAAAATGACCACTCAACATCACACTCTTAGAAATCCTAACCAAAAGATATACCCAACCAATAAAAAGATAAAACATACATTCCAACAGATAATACCATTAATCAACAATTTCACACTTACACACCAAATTCCTCAAAAGTCTAACGATCAAAATGAGACATTCACTTAATTACCAATAACCCCAACCAACCCCCACGACAACAACGAACCAAATATAAACAGAGAATGATTCCAAACCTTCATTTCCCCCGAAGAGGTGTTTAAATCCAAACACTGAAACAACCATATGATTGTAGGGAAGAGGACATATATAGAAGAAATTATGTACATGTTCTAAAACATTATATATATATATATATATATATATATATATATATGTGTGTGTGTGTGTGTGTGTGTGTGTGTGTGTGTGTGTGTGAGTAAGTGTGTGTGCATGTATGCATATATTCGTGCATGTATGTCTGGATGTATCCCAACCGCTGGACATGTGTCCGCGTGTATACGTGTGCGTACTCCCGTTAGGGCCCCGGTTGTCCAACAACATAAGTCTGCTTTTATATGTGTCTCATCTCAGTGCGGTGCGATGTTTTCTTTTGACTCGTTGACCTGGCTAAAGAGTATCAATTTCATGAACATCGCCTTATCTATCTAGTTCATCTGAAGATTAATATGTCACGGCCGTGACGTGCGTATATGTGTCTGTGTGCGCGTAGTCAACGAAAAATACATACAAGTGTGTATACTATTATTGAATTATAATTTTAGCAACAAGAACAAAGTAGATATAAGTATTAATTAATAATAATAATCTGACTTCAATCAAATCTTAACAACAATACCCACCAAAAGTAACCTTAAGCCTGCTCGCATATTTTCCAAATGAGAAGTTGCTTTACTCTGATTGGTCCACATTGTATATACAATAATACCTCCCTGACTAAAGACGCCGTGCCCGTTTTCAGACTTTTAAACCATTCATTTAAGAACTATCACATCACTTGACAAGACACAAAAGTGTTGAAACAAAATGGCTACTTTTGTAGTGATATTGTAACATATCCATGTTATAATTTATGAATAAATAATATTATTAGCTCTACTTTTGTATTGAGCACTTTTTTAAAGATAGTGTTTCTTTGGACAAGGAATATTATTCCAAGAATACTTATATATATATATATATATATATATATATATATATATATATATATATATATATATATATAATTTGTTATTTAAGCATAAAAAATCAATTATTTAAGCAAAAAGTGAAATATAATTTTCCTAACTAAAGAAAAGACTAAAGCTCAAAAATGGAAAACGAGATGTTTAGGATGAAGTGAAAAAAATGAAAATTCTAAAATCATATTTCTAATAGTAATAAAAATTTATGTCTTTATTTAGAAGTACCAAATCCAAAATATTCTCAAATTTGATTAATATCTTGGGCTGCCGAAATTAGTTGGAAAAAGTGACATTTTAAATATGCAATTTTCAATTTTTTCCATTTGATAGTATTTGTGATCTAATAGTAAAGTAAGACTATGAAGGCACTTAGTCACCTAGTCGGACAATCGGCTTTGAAAATTAATTTCTCTCACTCATCACTTGCTTAAAAAGATTCATTTCCTCCCTTGAAATTTTTAAATTCTACTTAAAATAGACGCTCTAAAACAATATTCGCGAATTATGTGAATTGAAATGTATCACAAAACGAATACAGACAAAGAGACTTGACTCTCTGCTGCTGATACTATTAAGTCAAAGAGTACTTTGGACGGTATGACCTATATGAGACCAAAGTCTACACAACCCAATTTCTTGTTGCATCGTTTTTAGAGTAAACTTGTTAAAAGGGAAAGAAAATATTTTTTTTTTTTAATCATTTCACCCCGAGCAAGGCAGAAACGCCACTGATGTGCAGGGGGTTACATAAATGTAGAAAGATTAATTAGAAAAGAGTGAGGAGTACAAGCTAGTTAGAAAGGAACAATAGAAAGCTGAGAAAGCAGGTGCAATGACAGATACATGGGCGGAGAGAAAGTGAAGATTATACAGGGGAGGGGAGAGAGCTAGAGGCCAGTGGTTAGTAGGTGAGTATTAACTTTGCTTTTAAATTTCTGGAGATCGTAGCCGTCAGGAAAGCAAGAATACGGGAGTGAGTTCCACAGGCGGGAAGTGCGAGAGAGGAAGCTGCAGGAGTAGAATTTTAGATGATAATTAGACTCAAGTGATGAACTTAATTCACCCCCTTCTAGTCGGTCGTATTGCCAGGAGAAGGTTAGCCACTTAGCACCTGGTTGAAATAAGATTCAGTTTGCCATTTCACTTAAAGTAAATTTTTCCATCAAGATAGATAAGCACGCGCCCCTGAATAAAATAGGCGGGGTCAGCGTCTACAAGGCGTTCCCGATAACAATACGCATATTAGATAAAAAATTTGCAGAACAGTGCACCACGTAGATTAGCGAAGAAGTTGTTGCTGGTGAGTACTGAAACTTTAATTTTAATTTTAAAACACGTTTGAGCGGATGACTCAATCAGTCAGTTAAGTGCCATACGTGAAACACGCTTGGGCGATCATGTCTCGAAAGAGACATAACTGACTGGGCAGAAGATTATCCCGCAGTAGGTTGCCATTGCTTTCTGCGGTAGACTGGTTGCCAGCCAAAGCTATAGAACCCAATCTGTCCTGTTATTAAATCCATAACTGGAAGGAAGAGATACCTTTCCCAAGGAATTCAACTGGAATTCGAACTCGGCTCTCCGATCTCTCGTTCCGAGCCGATATCCACTGCACCACAACGCACATCCACTGCACCACAACGCACAGGATGAATACTCGTCCCAAAATTCGACATAGTAAGTTTCCTATCTTTGGATTACCACAACTTCTGAAAATGAAGGCATTACCGACCTATAATGATGTTATGAAATTTTATTTGTTAACTAAACTGGAACTCAAAGCAGAGAGAACTCAGCAAGAGCCTCGTTTTTCTGACATTGCAGCCATGGTTTGCAACACTGTCATGCTAATATGGGATTCAGCAAATCTTCCAACTGTATCTTTGACCCACGTCTTGAAGACACATAATGAGACATACAGAGGGCTTTTGAAATCATATCAGATACTTAAGAATAATGCGACATAAAATGAAAAACTAAGACGATTTCAAGACGATTCATATCGATTGTTTGATATCTGCTCCTACAAATGTATTGACTTGTTGAAATGTTCCTGCAAAAAGGAGCAAAATGTTCCTGTGAAGGAACGTAACTTTTTGTTGGACCAAAGATCTGCTCAGGGAAAATGATCATAAGAAACACTGTTGTAGGAGAAACCAAAATAATACAAAAACGTGAAGCCTGAAAAGTCAAAATAGCAAGGAAATCAATTACTATTTCTCCAATTAAATCTTCTGATATTTCAGCAGATGATTCAGAATCAGAGATCAAGGAGCAAGAGCAACCACAATATGTGGCAGGAACACCAAGCAGCTCGAACCAAAGCAGATGCGGAAATCATTACCAAATTTTGCTATGACTTGCGAGAGATTCAATGTATCGGATAGAGTTGAAGCAGCATTATCATCCTCCATTTTGCAAGACATAAGTATAGTTTCTACTGAAGAAACAGGTAATGTAATTGACAGAAGTAAACTACGAAGAGAGTATTTCAGAACGGGGAGCATATTGAAGAACAATGAATCACACTAATAAAGGCCATATATTTTGATGGAAAAAAGGATAAGACAATTGTGATGGAAAAAACATAAAAACAAATGGAAAGTTATGACAGAGGAACATTTCTTTAATATAAGAGCCACAATCCATATATATGGGACATGTTGCACCAAACAGTGGGACAACAAAAGATATCTCTCAATCAATACTAGACTGCTGCTATCAGGAAAATATATCTCTTGAAAACCTTATTTGCCTTGGATGTGATGGAACCGCCTTGAATACCGGTTATTTAGGAGGAATAATTAGACTACTGGAGGGGAAAATGCAGAAACTATAAAAGTGGATCATTTGTTTTATTCATCTGAATGAGTTATCCCTGCGTCACATCTTTATATAACTGGATGGAACAACTACAGGCGCTCGAAGTCATTTTCCTAATGTAGGAAAAGCACTAACAGAATGTGAACATTTAAAGTGAAAACGTTTGAAAAAAAGTTCTTTTCAATACGGGTTTCCAGTTAATGATATTGAATCAACCACGGATCAAAGATATCTTTTTGACATGTCGACACATGTCAACAAAGGAGAAGTTCCAGATCCCTTGGCTGGAAAAAATCCAGGAAAACTCCCACTCACGCTGAGTGCCAACGGCAAACCGAATATTACGTCTCTATGTTGGGACTGAAGAAGTAGAAAAACAACTGAAAGCAATTGTAACATTTTTCATGAAAGTATATGTCCCTTCATGGTTTGATATTAAGCGATTTTAGTCACTTGGTCATGGAATTCCCCATATTCTAAAAATGATTCAGAGACCTGAATGACTAAAAAGAAATAGTACATCTTGTACTTCAAAGAAATACGCATTTTCAGCATCCTGGGGAAATTCTTGTTTCTGTGTACTATGACGAACAAGAATTTGTACGAGAATTAGTCATCAGGCGAATTTTCAAAGCCAGACAAGAATGAGACAATGGAGTGCGACAATTCAGATTACCATTTACTTGTTTTTTTTTGCCCTCGACATATTCAGGGAGTATTAAATTTTCCAAGCCGTTCCCTCCTCAATATATAATCTAAAGATTTCAGCTCTCCTCCTGGTTCTCAGCATAAATGTCCCTTTTGTTTGCAGTTTCATAAAACGTCTTCGTTGCTTATGCACTTCGTCCATGTCATTCTCATAATCTTTCTTTAGATTCCAGTCTTCTCTTCATCTGTCCAGTATTCGCTGCCATAGAAGAAGATTAATATTATATGGCAATTCAGCAATCTTTTCTTTGTTTCTAACAAACTTGTCTCGTTTCTTAGTGCTCGCATTAGTTTTTGGAAAGCAACTTTTGCTATTGCAATGTGCGTTCAGATTTTGGTGTCATATTTTCCATCCTCTGTTAAAACACTTCCTTGATGTTTAAACTTCTGTACTCGTTTGCGTCTTGGGTCTTTTCTGTTGCTGACAGCCATTCATTCTTGTTTTTTAGTAATCAAATATCTCACTCTGTATATGTCGTCAATATTGGCGCAGTTTTCTTTATCCGTTCTATCAAAGAGAATGAAATAAAATAAGCGTTCTTTTTATTTTAAGAATGGGAAAACAAATTTTTATTATTAGAAATATTAAGACAATATTTATTTGGGTATTACTAATCCACTTAATTTTCAATCTGATGTTTTTTAAAATTAATTTTTATCCAACATTCAAGGCTCTCAAGGTAGATAGTGAAAATCGAAGTTTAAATAGGGAAAATATTATTTGGAAGTTTAAATGCATTTCTAAAGATATAATTCTATTGGATTGTCTGGCAAGTTCATACTGACTTTTAGTCGTTAGAACACGTCAAATTTATAATTTTATAATATACTGACACTTCAAATTAGAGCAAACTTTAAACTATCGCTTGAGAAAGACGGTTTAAAATTGTTTAATTCGTGTCAGTTTTGCTTTTTTATGAAAATGGAAGATTATAATGTGCATTTTAGATACTTGAAGCTTTTTGTTATTACCGTAAAGGCAAAAATGCCTCGCAAGCATCAAAGAAGGTATTTGCTGTGTATGATAAAAGTGCTTTAGTTGACAGAACTGAACTTATTGACGAAGAACGTCTAGACAGGAACATTTTATCACTGTAGATGACGACCAAATCAAAAGCATTGATTGAGAATAACACACATTACACAACGCAAAAATTGACAGAAACACTAAATTTATCAAATTCCATCATCTATGAGCACTTAGTGAAGCTTGGGTACTCAAATCGCTACAATGTTTGGATACCACACGATCTTCCTGAAGAGAATATTTTACACTGCATTTCTAACTGTGATTTTCTGTATAAACGCAATAAAAATGCATCTTTTTAAAGCAAATTGTGACGGATGATGAAAAATGTATCATTTACAACAATGTTCAGCGAGAAAGAGTAAACGACTTTCTTCTTCTTCTTCTTCTTCTTCTATGTGCCCTGTCCCTTCAGGACGTAGGCGATCATGGTTCTCCACGTCTCCCTATCCCTGGTGGCTCTTAGTATGTTTGCTCCTGTTACACCTCGCAACCCCCGTTTCGTCATCCACCTGATCAGGCCCTGCAAATATGTTATCCGCTGCCTTCCTCTGTCTCTTTTTCCTTCTATCTGGCCTGTCAGTATCAGGTTCTCCAAGCCCTCCTTCTTCATTGCATGTCCCAGGGACTTCAGTTGTCTCTTCCTGATGCTCACTATTAATTTCCTTTTCGTTGCCATTCTTTCCAACACATGATCGTTGCTTGCATGCTCAGTCCACGGTATCCGCAGCATCCTTCTGTAGAACCATATTTCCGTTGCTTCCAGTTTTGTCCTCATTTTCGATGATATTGTCCAGCATTCACTGCCGTATTGAAGAACTGACATCACATAGCAATCCAGCATTCTTTTCTTTGTCTCTAGTGAAATTTTCCTGTGTGTTAGTACTTTACTCAGCTTCTGGAACGTATCCTTTGCCATGCCAATTCGCCTTCGGATCTCTGTGTCGCACTTTCCATCTCCTGTTAAAAAACTTCCTAGGTATTTAAATTTTTGTACTTGCTTGATTCTGGTATCCCCAGCCCGTATTTGGCATTTTGGGTTGCACCTTTTGCTGATTACCATGAATTCAATTTTCTTAAAGTTTATTTGTAGTCCTTTTTTGTCACTCTCCACCGCTACCTTCTGTAGGAGATCTTGTAGTTTCCTTTCAGTGTCTGCAATCAGCACTGTATCGTCTGCATACCTTATGTTGTTCAAATTGTGGTCTCCAATAACAAATCCTGGCGTATCATCTAGGGTCCTCAAAATACTTTAGCCATCCCAAAAGCAGGTTTTAATCCTAAGAAAGTCATGCTGTGCATTTGGTTGGACTAGAAAGGAATCCTGTGATACGAGTTTCTGCCAGCTAACCAGTCTATCAACTCTTAAAAGTTTTGCTTGCAGCTAAACGAATTAAAAGCAGCAATTCAAGAAAAAAAAAAACAAAAAAAAAAATAACAAAACAAAACAAAACAAAAAACTCCCCGAATTTGCTAGCAAATACTTGTTTTTTATCAGGATAATGCAAGGCCTAACGTTTCTTCGGCGAACCGGTAAAAATTGTTGCTGCTTGGCTGTGAAGCATAGCGTTATCCCACCCGCCATATTCACCAGTCATTGCTCCTTCGGATTTTCATTTATTCAGATCCTTGCAAAATAATCTCAATGCTAAAAAGTTTAATACTTTGGATGACATAAGAAAAATTTTTTATGAATTCTTTATCGAAAAACCACCAACATTCTGGAAAGACAGACTCTTTAAGTTGAAGGAAAAATTGTGCAAAATGTTCTGCAAGAAAATGGTTTGACGGCATTAGAGGACGCATATCCTCGCATAAATGTTGAGACACTTGTCGTAAAATTGGTTCGGTCGGTTCAGTTTGTTCGTTTTGTTTTACGGCATATCAATCTCAATGGGTTATTTAATACTGACAGGATTTTTGCAATAGATTTGTATGAATTTAATATGTATTCTTTGAAAGAAATCAGTTTGTAGATTAGGTTTCATTTGTGCATTTTTGTAAAAAAGATTTTATCGAAAGTCAGATGTATTACTGGAATATATATATTTTCTTCATAAATATATTACTGGTAATATTTTTTTCTTCATAAATGTATTGCTGGTAATTTTTTCTTCTCCAAAAAATTATTGCTGAAATTTTCTCTATAAAAATCTATTTTTATACTTTCATTGAGTTTTGACCCCAGTTTGGGGTTAACAATTCGCTCATAGCTGGAACCCTAACAGGTGTGTCTGGGTGGAGTTTTGAACAATTGTATTTAAGAGATGGTTCCATGCTTCTCAAAACTTCCCAATTAGAGACCTTAATGCTGAATGTGGGACCGGAAAATTAGATTCACTCATGGGAACGATTTGAACTGAACTGGAAAGTCGCAGAAGCTTGAAAAATGGGCGCGACACCAATTGACCGAAAACCAAAACTAATTACCGTCAGGAAGTTTGGCTTTTCAGTTCTTTTGCTCAACAAAAACAACCCGTTTCTTGATCGCATTCTGACGTTCGATGAAAAATAAATCCTCTACAACAACCGATGATATTCAGCACTGTGGTTGGATCAGGATGAAGCTTCAAAATAACTGTTGCGCGAAAATAATGTTACAGTGACTGTTTGGTGGCGAGCATCTGAATTAATCCACTACAGCTTTTTAAATACTGGTGAAATAATAAAAGTAGAATTGCACACACAAAATGGATGAAATGCATCCGAAATAACAGCGTTTGTGTCTATTATCGGTTGATAAAAAAAGCTTGACAATCCTGCACGACAATGCTCGACGTCACACCGCGTGAGAGACCGAAATGTTAATGTGTTAATGTGTTGTGACTACATTGAATTGTGGTCGTATTAAGTGTGGTTTGCTTTGATATAATGTAGATAGCCTCCAATATCTGAAGGTTCTTTTTACTGTGTGTATGTGGGAGTATTATTGTGTTATCGACTAAAACGTGTCTAATATTACATACATGGCTATATTTTCTAAGAAATGTTGTTTACTTGAACTATGAGCAGAAAGGTGGCAGGTAATATATATATATATATATATATACGCTCGTGGAGAGAGACAATAGCGAGGTAGCATCGATTCAGATCATTTTCTTTCATACCATTTATTAAACTTTACTATCAGCTATGAAATCTTTTGCCTCGTGTTTGTTCTTTAACAATGCCTTATTATATATTATTTTCAATAATGATTTCGTCGAGTAGTGAAGAATATATATATATATCTTCTGTCTATTATAATAAAGACTGTTGTGTGTATATATATATATATATATATATATATATATGTACTATTATTTTTTTCTTATGTCTTAAATTACTCAGTAGTAGATACATCAATATATATGTTACCGTCATTTTAGACACCATATCGATATAAAAATTTTGCCGTCATTTTTTACGACACGGGCCCACTCGTATAAACATAAAGACAATCAATTATTGTTAGGTTTACACACCCAGAGAGTTCACCCACCTACTATTAAGTTAAGGTCGTCAGACAGTAGGATTTGTCATTTTTGGCAAGCCTACATATACTTTTATTTTTTCAAAATCATTATTATCATATGCAAGGCAGTAAATCCACTAAAACGCAAGGGTTACTGAGTGCAGAAGAATTAGGAACAGAAACAATAAGATCTAAAATAGAATTGGAATATATTTCACATGATTTTTCTCATTATTTTTCAGTTATTAAAAAAACGATGAAACAAAAATGCTCCAAAAACAATATTTTCATAAATAAATATCTTCATGTGTTAACAATATATTGTACGTATAAGTGATCATTATCTCGAATTAAGTTACTGTAATTTTTGCATAAGATTCTACCGCACTAATCACAAACAGTCTTTTCTTTAAGGCCACGTGCTTGTAATTCACTCAAACATTATGATTAAAACCAGAAACTCCATGTTGTTACTTGACAGGGGTATTCAGAAAGCCACATGACTAATCGTAGAAATTGAACTTGCCATTTGCTAAATATTGAGGAGGTTGCAGTATCGCGTCGTAGTCACCAAATGTTGCAGTCGTTGTATGTTTTTTAATCAGTATCACTAAAAGCAAGTTACTAAAGCCACTAAGACACAATGGAGTTACAGGGTGTGGAAGAATTAAGAACAGGAACATTGATAATGAGCAGAAAAAGAAAAGAGTAATCAGGAGGTAGATAGCAACTGACATTTAATTAAATCAGATTAAATTGGCTGGAATGCATGGAATTGGAAGGGAGTTCCATAAGCGAGAAATGCGAGGAAAAAGAAATAGTAAGCATGGAAATTACAGCTACATTTAGTCAGCTCAACTTTAAATTGATCAGATGTCGACGCCAGTCTAGTCCTGCGTTTAAATAAAAAAAAGTCTTATTATAATAAAGAAGCGCTAATCCGAACAATTACTATGAAAGTATTTATAGAAAAGACACAGCGAAGCAAACTTACAACAGCGGGAAAGTGACTGAAGTTGAGCCACGAGATTAGGATCAATTATATTGCTGATTCTTCTTTGGATCTTATCAAGGAGCTCAAGGTAAATATACCATACGTGAGATCAATTCTGGAGATAAAAATTGTCTCGAACGATACAGTGAACAAATTTTCTTAGTATCTGACCTAGGAATAGGTTCAATATAGTTTTTCCATTTTATGTCGGCTGGGAACGTTAGGCAGAGAAAGTGCAACGAGACACTTTCCTGGGGGTTAGCATGTAACAATTTACTTGATTCGGGGATCGGTAAATCTTACTTGTTTATATTTGAGCCTGGACATATTTGCTTGATCCGTGATAGGTAAATATTTGTCGTTTATATTCGACTCTATAATGATTTAGCTTTTTTCAGGGATAAGTAAATATTGGTCGACTATTCCTGCGACTATAAGCATTTACTTGGTTGGAGGTAAATAGTGATTCTTTATAGTAATATCTGTAAGCATCTTGGCAGGTGGACATTTTTTGGAGGGTTGTGCCTCTTCTCGGGATTCAGTCGGTGTATTTCAAGCACCGCTAATAGGACAGTAGAGAGAGAGAGAGAGAGAGAGAGAGAGAGAGAGAGAGAGAGAGAGAGAGAGAGAGAGACTTTGAAACTAATTGTTTTCGAACTAAATGAAATGTTAACTCGTAATTAAGAATAATTTTGCTGATAGTGTTAGGAGTTGAAAATTGAATTTACGACATATTTTAACACATTATTCAATCGAATCAATTTTAATCTGCGCCATTTCTCATCCTGTAGTGGTGAAAATCCGATTTGATTTTTAAATCCCATTTTACTAATACCTAGATTTTCTTCTGGATTATCCGAAGTCTTGGACGTAAGTTTAAATCTAAGGCAGGATTAACTCAGTAATTCAAAATAATGGAAAAAAGTAAGTAGTTTAGAACTTAGGTTTTGTAATATTTTTTCCGTGTATTTTCACTCAAAATTTGTTGGGTTAGGTTGGTCGATTTTATAGCATATCACTCCTTATATATCACGATCAGCATCAGCTTCCAGACTGAGTGTGGCCGTAGAGTCACTGTGCAGTTGAACACCTGACTAGCTTCCGCTATATGTCTCGGATACGAGCAGCCAGTCATTATATTATCAGTTACTGTGCCTCACTTGGACAAAAGAACATCATGGTCGGACCGTTAGTTGAGCAGACGGTCGAATTCGTGTGCACATGAGTCTATTGACCTGAGGATTTGTGCAAACTGACAGTGGCTTTATCATGTTCTACGATTCTACTCGAGTTTGCAAAACGATGTTAGTTTAATCAGAATATCTGTAACCCATTATAGACGTTATATTCTCAGATAGTAATGGATTTTCCAACCAGATAACGCAAAGAGCCAAACTCACTCATTGTATGCAGTTGACACAAAGCTTGCTTTCTCTATTAGCTTGACCAGTTTTGCAAGATTTAAACTCCAAAGTATTCTAACAGAAGACGGAAAGTGCAACACTGAGATCCGAAGATGAATTAGCATGGTGAAGGAAACATTCTAGAAGTTGAGTAAAGTATTAAGAAACAGGACAATTTCGCTAGAAACAAAGAGGAGAGTATTGTGATGTCGGTTCTTCAATGTGGCAGTGAATATTGCATAATATCTTCGAAGATGAAGGAAAAACTTGAAGCAACTGAAATGTTGTTCTACAGAAGGATGCTGCGGATATCATGGACCGAGCATGTGAGCAATGACGAGATTTCAGAAAGGATGGAAACGAAAAGGAAATTAATACTGAGATAATGGAAGAGACAGCTAAAGTTCCTGGGACATGCAACGAGGAAGGAGGGCTTGGAGAATCTGATACTAACAGGCCAGATAGAGGGAAAAAGAGGCAGGAGAAAGCAGCGGATAACATATTTGAAGTACCTGATCAGGTGGATGGCGGAACGAGGGTTGTATGGTGCAACAGGAGAAATTGTGCTAAGATTCACCAGGGATAGGGAGACGTGGAAAGCCATGATCGCCTACGTTTTCAAAGGACATGAAACATATAAGAAGAAGAATCATACATGGGACTAAAATCCCTGAGGCCATATTCCCCCACCCTAAAAAAGACGATGAGAGCCATCATGAGACTGGATATATATGAGGTCTGTAGGAAAACTAACGGGACTGAGGGGTATCAAAAACAATATAGTTTCCCCTTCAAATCCGCCTCGAGTCTAATGCATGTTTCCATACTTCTATGCCATGCTTCCATGCACTACTAGAAGAATTCTTGGATGCTCCTCAGCTCCGTCGTTATGGCTCTCTTGATGGCTCTCACGCCTTCAAAACGGGTATCCTTGATGATACCTTTGATCTTGGGGCAAAGGTCATACGGAGAAAGACCAGGTGAATAAGGAAAGTTGTTCCAGTATGGCAATTTTGTTCTCGGCCCAGTTTTCCTATTTTTACTGAAGTTGGTGCTTAGAAAGGCTGTAATATTTGAGTTTATAAGTATTTACTTCGTTCGGAGATTGGTAAATATTGGGCTTTTATATTTGAATCTGTAAATATTTACTTGATTTGTTGATGTAGGCTGTTTATATTTGAATATATAACAATGTATTTGGGTCGGATAAACATGGTTTGTTTAGCTTGCACTGCCTTGAATAAAACCGATGTAATCTGGAAATTTGATCTGACAACCTCTAACGAAGATTTCTTTCGAGCCACTGTAGTATAGTGCCACTGTTTAGACATTAATTAAAATCTTAGAGTCTAAGCTTGATGAAACCTACAATTGGATGCTGAGAGCTATATTTAACATCTCTTGGAGACAACTGCCAACTAAATCACAACTCTATGGAACCATCCCTGATATTTCTACAATCTTAAGCAAACATAGAATGTGTTTTGCTAGGCGCTGCTGGCAAGCAAAACAAATACTCGTGAGTGATCTACTGCTCTGAACACCTAGCCATGACACAAGACGGACTGGTCGCCTATCAACCATATACATTGACCAGCTATGTTGTGACACATGATTCCACCTTAATGACCTTTCAAACTTGATGCAGAATTGTGATGGTTACAGAAATAGATTCATGAATGTTCGCGATAACTATTTTTGAATAAATAGAATGATGTTTGAAACTGAAGTATTTACTTAATAGTTTCCCTCTATAAGTGAGGCTAGAATGCCTTGGTTTTGTTTTGTAGTTATAAAGATTTGTAGGAATTCATGAGTTGACTTGATGCTATAATTAGTAGATAAATATGGAGTAATAATATCGTTGAGAAATATTGACAGTTGGGATGTGTTAGAATCTGAGAAATGATAGGTTCTAATGGGTATCCAGGATTGTGCATTTTAGCATTACCGTATAGGTATTTTGGTTGGTAATCACCAACAATTTTGTTAAAAAAATTCTTAAAAATGTTTGTTAACATATTTTTTTAGAGTTTCGGTGTTGTTCTTATTTAATTTTGTTAATTTTCATAGATCCTACATCAGCATTGTTAGATGTTATGAGTTTGTTAACATATTTTTTAGAGTTTCGGTGTTGTTCTTATTTAATTTTGTTAATTTGGACCGATCATCAATAAAGTGCTGCAATTTTGTAATAAGCCCATTTATCTATACTTGTGAAAGATCAGATCTTCTGATGATGATAGAGTTGTTTTTGAGTTCTTTCGCGTTGGTTTTGAGTTTTGTTGTTAGAATATTATAGCAATTGCATGGAGTACTTTTCGACCTTCTATCTTGAGAAGATCTCTGAGGTTTTGGATTCTATTATTTTATGCAATCTCCTTGCTAGTAGTGAATATTGATAACAGCTAGAAATTAAATTAGAAAAATTCCAAAATAAAATACAACCAAAAACGATGTACCCTTTTGATGATCTTTCGTAATTATATATATTTGATGCCAGCACGGTGGAGTAATGGATAGCAGATCATGTATACATGTATGTTCAACTATACAAAATGTCTCTAATAAAAATATTATGTTTGTATATATGTATGTGTGTGTGTGGAAATGGGTATATATGAGAGTGAACATATGCATGTATAATCGTGTACAAGCAATTATATATATATATATATATATATAAGGTGATAAATATGTATATATATATGTGTACGCCTATATACGAAATTCGAAAAAGGACAGTATTATATGATAAGAACCCGAGGATTGCTGAAATGCATGAAAGTCAGAGTCGCGCCCAAAGCGTAAGAATATATATATATATATATATATATATATATATATATATATATATATATATATATATTTATGCACATATATACATGAGTGGGCTTTTATTAGTGTACATGTATGTACAAGTATAAAAAGGTTCTAATATATGTATATGTTTGAGTGAAAATATATGTAGATATGTATATATAATAAAAAAAAACTCTACGTGGGATTGATTTAAAATGCAACCACACTAAACGTCTCTGATAAAGAAGAAAACAAACAGACATTGGAGGTGATAATGTTTCTAATTTAATGAGATTTAAGATCGCTACTTATCCTCAGAGATCCTAAGCCATTTTTCTCTTACACAGTTTTGTCTTTCTTTCATTCTAACTTGAGAAACCCAAAGAGATCAGACGCTCTGGCGAAACGCGTCGTTAATAAAAATTTTCAATTTTATTTCATCACACACACACACACACACACACACACACACACACACACACACACACACACACACACAGATATATGTGTACGTTACTTTCAGACGGAGTGTATCTGTAAAGGAACACAATGAATTAAAAGATAAAAGAGGAAAAACTATTCTTAGCCAATGCAATTCGTTCTCTGATTTTTGCCATGATAAAATCCCTCAGAAGACGAAACGAGTCAGCTAAGAATAGCTTTCTTCTTGTCTCTTTTTATTCACACACACACACACACACACACACACACACACACGCACACACATATATATATATTGAATAAAACGATGATTTTTTTCCCGACATACACACGTGCACATACATATACGCACCCTGATATATATATATATATATATATATATATATATATATGTGTGTGTGTGTGTGTGCATTCATATGTCAGATGACTGTCTCATAAGCATAACTCAATAATAAGCTTTTCATGCTTCATAAAAATGGGAAAAATTATCGTAATATGTGCACATACTTTATGTATATATTTTTAATCTACTTTACATAAAAATCGAATTTTGTCCAAGTGCAGATGTCAGTTGCATGTTCGCGTGATCGTGTGCTCCTGTATCTCCAAAGTGTGTCACGAGTTGTCATAGTAACTTAATAGCAGCTTGCTGATTGGACCAAAATTACATCGTCATGGTCAAAACAAGGCTGCTCGGATTATAAATGGCGCCCCGAGGAAGGCGGGAAATTTTAGAGATAATGTCCGAGAGATGGTGAGATTTGCTTTTAATCCAAATCAGGCGGCCAAATCAGAGAAGCAAGGACACACACACACACACACACACACACACACACACACACAAAGTTCCATTTATAAATAAGTTTAGATCTTAGGCTTTTTTCTTTTGCTGGTTATCATATTTTCTGTCTTGCAGTTGAGGATTAGTTACTTTATTTTACCACTCTGACTAGGAAGCTCTGTGGCTTTCTTTCCGTCAACACTGTCATCTGTTTAGCTTATTCTGTTAAGATTACACCTCACCGAAAATAATTCTTGATAGGGTCTCTAGTTCCCCTAGGATAACCTCAGTGTAGACGTTGGATAAATTTGGTAAGAAGACATATCCTTGTCTCATTAATAAAAAAAAAATCTGAGAGACCTCCGAGGAGGAAATTTAAAAAAAAATTTGAAACTTTTTAGAAGTTACTTAATAAAAAAATAAAAAATGAAAACCATTCTTGTAAAAATTCATTATTAATGATATTTTTTTCTATTCAGACTATGATATCAGTTTAACTTATGTTTATAAAAGCAATTAAAAATTCATCCAAATAAAAAATGGCATAGTTTTATTGCATTTTTGTTTTCCTAATTCGGAGCAGATTTTCTAAAAATGAGCAGGTTTTGAAGAAAAAAAGTCAGTTGATTAGCATTCCCCAATGACTCCTGAATTTAAATAAAATTATCTATATGTTGAGACCTAGTCGCATTTTTCGATATTTCTGAAAATTAATTGGTGGGTGGTAAGATATGTAGAAAACAAAAAAATGTTTTTACCAATATTTTCTAAAAATAATTATTTCGAAACTGACTTCAGTCAATTATGAATAAGTCCTTAAAATCTCATCAAAATCCGACCATTATTTTATTTTTGCAAGAATTTCCAAATTAATGTGTCTTTCACAGTCAAAAAATGCCTTTGCGTTATATTACGTTTTGACGTAATAAAATCTAGCGTCAATTTATGCCTCGCACTGACGAGAGAAAAAGATTTTCTATCACTAAATGAACTTGTTAGAACCTGTTAAAAGCAATAAAATAATTTGTAAAAATAATTTCATCTGTCCTCTTCATGATAGCATAAACATTTTGCCGAGAAAACTTTGTTTTTATTTAGTTTGAGGCCTTTTCCTTCAGACTAGGCTGTTCTTTCAGCGATTTTGTTGGACATCAGTCAGTTAAGTGCTATACGTGATACACGCTTGGGCGATCATGTCTCGAAAGAGACATGACTGACTGGGCAGAAGATTATCCCGCAGTAGGTTGCCATTGCTTTCTGCGGTAGACTGGTTGCCGACCAAGGCTATAGAACCCAATCTGTCCTGTTATTTAACCCATAACTAGAAGGAATAGACGGATTAATACCTTTCCCAAGGGTATTTGCACGTAAGTGAATGCAATGAATTCAACTGGAATTCGAACTCGGCTCCCCAATTTCTCATTCCGAGCCGATATCCAATGCACCACTTATACCTACGTTAATTACTACTTTTTTATGGTGAAGTCGTTTACGGCTGAGAGTATTTCTGTTACGATCCCATCAGGCCCTGCTGCTTTTTCAACCCTGTTCATCTTTTCCAGTGTTGATCATCTTTTCGTATTTCTGGTCGTTATGTATTTTTTTTTTTAGCGGAAGATTCTCTCTTGCGTATGAAAAAAAATGTTCTTTGACGTATTCGCTCCATCTTTGGAGTAGTTTTCTTTTTCAATTATCCGTGATCCTTTCTTTGTTTTTATAGAGCCTACTGATTGGCTCATCTTTCGTCCTGGTAATTCTTTTATACTTTTGTGCATATTTGCTGTATCTGTGTTGATCGCTCTCTCTATTCTTACGCGCTTTTCATTGAGACATTTCCCTTTGGCCTTCCGCCGTCATTTGGTTTTCATTTCCGTTTTGCGTTCAGTATTCTTTTCCATTTTTTGACATTGTCTTTTGCTGCTTTTTCATCATCTCTGGAATTCTTCTATCATCCGCTCGTTCATTTCCTGTATAGATTGTGTATTGGATCAAGATCCTTAAGAAAGGCATAAACCCACTACTTTACCACCTCCAGCTATGGATTAAATAGTAGGGTAGTTGGAAATTTCTAGCCTTGCCTAACAACAAGACTTAGAAAAGATAACGGGAAACGTCTCCACTATCTTTCCTAAGAAAACATAGCCATTCACAGATAATAAAGAAACGCAATCAGTGGGGCGTCATGATCTATCTATCTATCTATCTATCTATCTATCTATCTATCTATCTATCTATCTATCTATCTATCTCGTTCTGTTCATATCTATCTATCTATCTATCTATCTATCTATCTATCTATCTAAATCTTTTTAAATCTTTGTAGTGCAGTGGATATCAGCTCGGAACGACAAATCGGGAAGCCAAGTTCGAATTCCAGTTGAATTCATTGCATTCACTTACGCACAAATACCCATGGGAAAGGTATTAATTCATCTCTTCCCTCCGGTTATGTGTTAAATAATAGGAAAGGTTGGGTTCTATAGCCTTTGCTGGCAACCAGTCTACCGCAGAAAGCAAGGGCAACTTACTGCGGGATAATCTTCTGCCCAGTCAGTAACGTCTCTTTCGAGATATGATCGTCCAAAGCGTATCTCGCGTGTGGTACTTAACTGACTGACCTGTATACAGAGTACGACAAAAAGTCTTCCCACATATACTTTCAAGAAATACCTTCTGCATAATGGTAAGAAATTAGTGGCAATATTGTTTTCATCTAGCTAATGTCTTTATGTGGGAGATATTTCTGGGAGGTATAAGTGGAAGGTATTTCTGCTACACCCTTTATATATTAGAAAAGGTTTGAATCTATTATGAGTTAAATAGCTAGACAGGTTGAGGTTTTCAGCCTTGAGTAGCAACAGGTCTAAGAGAATAACAACTCTGAATTAAATAAAAAACTTGCGGCGACTGAAGGTCTCTGTTGAGGATAACCCCTTTTTGGATACAATAATGAACTCGCCTGATGTGTACATATAATTCTGCCGATACTGAGAACAGAGAGTTGAGACGAGTCCTTGTACTCTACTACAACACTGTCAGCTCTCTGCCTTCGGGTAGAGGACGCTCTCTGCTTCCGAGCAGAGAGCAATAACCCAGTCGTGGTTCCGTCGAAGGGTAGAAGCACGACTGGGCAAAAATAGACAGGTATTTTTTGGCCGGGCCATATAGCCCGGAAATCCCAGTTATAACTGACCATGTGTCACATGTTGCCCTTACTGGGAGGGACAACTAAATATAGTTGAGTCGAGTCCTTGTACTCTACTACGACACTGTTAGCTATCTGCCTTCGGGTAGAGGGCGCTCTCTGGTTCCGAGCAGAGAGCAATAACCCAGTCGTGGTTCCGCCGAAAGGTAGAAGCACGACTGGGCAAAAATAGACAAACATTTTTTGGCCGGGCCATATAGCCCGGAAATCCCAGTTATAACTGACCATGTGTCACATGTTGCCCTTACTGGGAGGGACAGCTAAATATAGTTGAGTCGAGTCCTTGTATTCTACTACGACACTGTCAACTCTCTGCCTTCGGGTAGAGGGCGCTCTCTGCTTCCGAGCAGAGAGCAATAACCCAGTCCTGGTTCCGCTGAAGGGTAGAATCACGACTGGGCAAAAATAGACAGACATTTTTTGTTGAGTTGAGTTGTAGAGTCGCTTAGTTGGTCATTACTTTGGTGCAAAGTAAGTTGGAGTTGTTCTGGATATAGACTCATTACCCGGATATACTATTTCACTGCAAGACTGTATATATTGAGATTTACTAATATTATTCCTAGTATTCCTGGATTGACTAACCCGTGTTCCAGTTTGTATATTTTTGTTCAATATAACTTACATTTTCTATCTCCATATCTGTTTTTGTTATTTATTAATTGTGTGTGGTTTCTCAACAAGAATCTACAACATTATCACAACTATTCCTGCACGTTTGCCGGTGTTTCCTTGTCATTATAAATACAGAAAAATCTTTGTGAGTCACGAAAGAATTTCAACATTTTGCGTTTTATTGCAAATGTTTTTTATATATTTATTCGGTTTACTTTCTCCGAATGTTACAGTCAAAAAGAAAAAAAAGAAAAAAAATTCCCCCCAAAACAAACAATTATTCCAAAATAAAAATGACAGAAAGCGTCGTGAAATAAAGAGAATAAAACGCGACTTGACAGTTTGCTGCCAAAGAAAACTTGAAACTATCTTGTTTCTTTTGCCCACACAACTTTCCGTTTTTGCGTATTTTCTTGTCGAAAAGCAAAAAAATAGATCTATACATTTTAACTGCAGAGCATATCTATCTATCTATCTATCTATCTATCTATCTATCTATCTATCTATCTATCTATCTCAGTATATCTATCTATCTATCTATCTATCTATCTATCTATCTATCTATCTGTTATAAACCTGTGTATCTTATACTATTCATTTGTTCGTTATCTATCTATCTATCTATCTATCTATCTATCTATCTAGCTAGCTAGCTAGCTAGCTAGCTAGCTATCCCATCATGTTCATATCTGTGATTTTAGAAATGTTCTTCATAACGTTCCTGCTGCGGTTTCCTTTGGTGAAATGTCGTAATTATGTGTTCTGAACAACAATATAGCAAAGAAATTTTAAAAACGTAAATTGTTCATGTTTCATTTTTTACACAAAATTAGATATTATAACACACACTCTCTCTCTCTCTCTCTCTCGCTCGAGTGAGAAAGAGAGAGTGAGAAAGAAAGAGAGAGACATGGACTTAGTGAGAGAGAGAAAGAGAGAGAGAGAGAGAGGGGGGAAATTTAAAAATATCCAACATCTAAGATTATTAGAAATCGTTATAATGTCAAATTATGGATTTGAGCCAGTCGTATGTATTTGATTATAGATGTAGTTTTTTCATACCTGATAGGAATTTTGCTAATGAGATAGTAAAAACATTCTCCTTTGCAAATTTCTGAGTACTGTTTTCTTCCTACATTGAAAAAAAAAAGATAAAATAGACTAGATATTGAAGACAAATAAATCATACGCACAGCGCTGACGAAGACATGACAATTATAAAACCTAGAAATATCATTTTGTAGAAAATAGGTTACCTGAAAAATAAAAACAAACACTGGTTCGTCCAACGGGAATGTTTCTTAAAATCTTTTAGAATATATCGACAGCATATTTATAAAACAAACTTACTGTGGAAATCTTTTTTTCTCGTAGAGATAAACAATATATATATATACTATTTAAAAAACAAGGAATTTATGGACAGTTCGTAAGGCCCTTTCGCCCAACATCTCATCAGGAGAAAACCGTTGGAATTATAAGTCAAACGAAAAGAACAGCAATGAAAATGAAGAGCAAAAAAAGTCGGGGGGGGGGGGGAAACACGTTAAAATAAATATATACATATAAATATATATACTTATAACGAGAGTAGGAGAAATCTTAAGTTTTTAGAATAGTATACAAATTTTGTACCTCCAAACGTTTGTTTATATATATATATATATATATATATATATATATATATATATATATTTATTTATTTATTTATTTATTATAAATTATATCTTAAAACATGTACAATTTTTTTTATAAAAACCAGAGATGTCGACTCAAACACTTGTATCCCCTAAGTCTACTGTGTGCAGTAACACACACACACACACACACACACACACACACACACACACACACACACACATATATATTTATTATCAACGAACATTGCTAAATCATCATCATCATCATCATCATCATCATCAACACGATCCTCAGTCCTGTAACCGGGTGTGGTCGTAGCGCAGCTTCGCGGTTAAGCACCTAACCAGATCTCTTCTTATATCTCAGTTGCGTCCTAATGTCTGAGTTTCTGCAAATAAATATTAATATTATATATAGTGAACATTTCAGACCAAATCAAAATATTCAGCTCAAAAGTATGCGTCAACCTATTGAATTATATATATATATATATATATATATATATATATATATATATATATATATTTAATCATTTCACCCCGAGCAAGGCGGAAATGCCACTGATGTGCAGGGGGCTACATAACTGTAAAAAGATTAATTAGAAAAGAGTGAGAAGTACAGACTAGTTAGAAAGGAGCAATAGAAAGCTGAGAAAGCAGGTGCGATGACAGATGCATAGGTGGAGAGAAGAGAAGGTTATACGGGGGTGGGGAGAGAGCTAGAGTCCAGTGGTTAGTAGATGAGTATTGACTTTGCATTTAAATTTCTGGCGGTATATAATTGCTGATATCACGTAACGAGTGAACGAAGTGATGGTTCGAGGGTTCGCCTGCAAAACTCTAAAGTCGGGATTCTGAAGGTAACATCAGTCAGTTGACAAAGTTAATGTTTGTATTAATCTCCATCCCCCCCTCTCTCTCTCTCTATATATATATATATATATATATAGAGAGAGAGAGAGAGAGAGAGTGTAACAGAAATACCTTGTACTTATACCTTCCAGAAATACCTCATACATAATGGTATGATATTACCTACATTAAACATCATTGCCGCTAATGTCTTAATATTATGCGGACGGTATTTCTGCCGCATGTGTGTATGTGTGTATGTATGTGAGAGAAATAAATAAACTATATATCGTCTGATCCATCTGATTGTTTAGTCTGATCAAATACCAATATTTGGGTAATCTATTCAACATATCCTAAATCTGTTTCTCAATTTTTTAAATTTTTATATCTGCTTCAGTTGTTGTGAAATTTTCATCGGTTCGATGTTCTACAAGTTACAAAGACTTGTATATCAGTTTCAGTTTTCCTTAGATGTTCACGTTCGGTTTCAGAATAAAACTTCTCTTGGGACTTTATTCACCCAACATGTTGAAGTTTTCCTTGGACAACTCATCCTTGCAAGCATTGATATAGTATCAATTTCTTTCCATTTATGAAAAGGGGAATAAGGCAGTTGAACTGTGTAAGTCAAAACACTCGGTAATTGTCATATAGCCTTCCCCGGATTGATAAGCCTTAATACTTATCCAAAAGTTATTATTGCTAATCGTACAAATAACATTATTGCTTCATATTATCAATTTATGTATTAAACTGCCTTGCTAACGCTGAGTAAGTAAATGTCATTAAATGAAAGTATATATATATATATATATATATATATATAACTTTAATCCAAAAGGAAAAGCAGGTAGGTAAATCTCAAAATCCCGATCCGAATTAATATTAATTACATTAATATTAAAATTAATCAATGCAATTTATATTCAAATTACAGAGCCAATTATAAAATGGAACAAATTTCGATGTTCAAATTCGTTGAATGGCCATTTCTACGAGAAATTTCTACGAGAAATTCCTCGTGTCATCAGCAACGAATTTTATTTCAAAAAGCCAAATGACAAAATGAACAAAGATATTTTACCGGCAGAAGTTCAAAAAAAATTTTTCATCACGGAAAATTAAAGGGGTGGAATTAATAAGAAAGTAGACAGATCTGTAACGTGGTTGATACTGACTTGGCAGACCGGCTGCAACCACTCTCTCACCGGCGTGATGTAGCTTCCCTGTGCCTCTTCTACAAGTACTTTCATGGCTTCTGCTCCGATGAACTTAGAGCACTGGTGCCCCCTAGATACGAGGTACTAGATTAGCAACTAGGTCCCACCCTTTTACAGTTAAATAGATAAGATGTAACCGTAATTTCTGCTCCAATAGCTTCTTTTCTCGCGCTTCCCGCCTGTGGAATTCCCTTCCACAAGTCTGCTTTCCCGACAGCTACAATCTCCAGGTGTTTAAATGTAGGATCAATAGACACCTCCTATCACACTAACCTCCAGTTATTCTCAGAACACTTTCATCTACCCAACCCTCATTCTTGGTATCCTTACCCGCCTATCACCCACCCTCTGACATTTCCTATATTTAACCATCCTTCCTCCACTCTATGTAGACCCCTGCTCAGTAGTGGCAGTGAAATGCCTTGCTCGGGGCGAAACGCTTATAAAAAAAAAAAAAGTAAAAAAAGATATCTATGTCTATTGTCTATTTTTATTTTTAGAGTTTTTGAAAACCCCTGCCCTTTACTGAGTCGAGAGTTAAAAGTTGAAATTTAGCCTTGACTGATTGAAAGAAATGGTAGGGGGGAAGAATAAAAAGTGGGGAAGTGGTGGTTGACAGGGAAGTAAGCTAAGAAAAGAAAAAATCTATTTCCATCGAAACAAGGGAGATTGTTATCAATCGTGTTGAAAATTAAATCATAGCCGTTTTTGGTTTAGGTGCCTCCAAAAATCGCTGAAAAAACAGCATAGTCAGAAGGGAAAAGGTCCCAAACTAAATAAAAACAAAGTTCTATCGGCAAAAAGTTTATATTACCATTAAGAGGATAGAACAAAGCATTTTAAAAATATTTTTAAAATTTTTTAATTATTTCTAACACGTTCGAAATTGTTGTAGAAAGTCTTTTTTTATTACGTAAGCGCGATATCCAAATTGCCGCTATTTTATTAAGTAAACAAACGTAATTGTTGCGCAATGCACTTTTTTTGGTCGTGAAAGAGACATTAATTTTGAAATTCTTGCATAAATCAAATAATAGTTGGATTTTGATGAAAACTTCAGGACTTATTCCTAATTAACCGAAATCAATGTTGAAATAATTATTTTGTATAAAAGATTGGTAAAAATATATTTTTTTTACATATGTTACCCACCACCAATTAATTTCCACAAATGCTTAAAAATTCGAATTTTGTCCACAATAAGCCTAATATAATTAAATTCAGGAGTCATTGGCTAATCAACAGTTTTTATTTTCTTTAATAGAGCCCCTTTTCTAAAAAATTGGTCCGAATTGCGAAAAATGCAATAATTATGCTAATTTCTATGTGGATAAACTTCTGATTGCTTTTATGAACAATATAAATTAAGCGTATCATAGTCTGAAAAGAAAGAAAAATTCAATGAATAATGGATTTTTACAAGAATTATTTTCATTTTTTAAAAATTTAAAAATTATATTTAAAATTTATTTATAAAAAGTTTAAAATTATTGTTAAATTTCTTCCTCAACGTGTTCGGCTAGGTTATGTAATTAAAGCATGAAGACTACAATTACTAATCGAAAATATAAAAGCTTAATACAAATGATTGAGCCATTGGATTTTTAAAATAATTAAAACATTTTAATTGTGTGCATTTTTACGGATGGCTGTACGTGATATTTATCATTACAAGGTCACGCGATTAAAGGGTTGTCTTCCCTTACATAAAAAATTACATTCGTATAATTTTGTCGCCTTCGGCCTCCCTACTTTAGCCTTGTTTATAACTTCCGGTTGTCATTATGTCACTCAGCACTTGAGATAGCCGGCGTATATCGGATTCAGTCAGTTAAGTGCCATACGTGATACACGCTTGGGCGATCATGTCTTCTCCAAATACAAATATGTGGGCGAATGGGTGATAGGAAATAGCCTTATCTATGTCGTCAGCAATGCTATCTAGTAGGGAGCAGCCAGGAGAGGAAGGAGAACGGTAAAGAAAGAATAGGTAACTAACCGAACTGAGGAGAGACAGGCGGAGACATATGTATTGGTGGTCAGTAGATTCGAATGAAGTCACCCTAGCTATGGGGAGGTGTTCGCTGACATAGACACCCAGCCCATGCATGTGGACAGTGGAATCCTTCCTTAAAAGGGGAAGATAACCAGGGATGAAGAGGTCAGAGGAGGGAATAGCTGAGTTGAGGTTTGTTTCGCAGAGCGCAAGAATGTCAGGGGACTTTTCATGCAGGAACGCTTCTACACTAGGAAAGTTAGTACGAATGCCCCGGATATTAGTGAAGGAAAGGTTAATGGGTTTAGGTGGTTTGGATTTAACTGGTTTAGGGTCATTTCTGATTTGTTTAGTCATGATTCTGTTTGTAGAAAGGGACCTAGGGTAGAGGATACAGGCGGTCATTATCCACGATCTGTGCTGGGAGGGAAACTGGCTAGGGCTGCAACAAGGTGTGGCCTCGGGGTTGCCTACCGAAAGCGCGTGCAGGGACACCTATCCATGCTCGGCATGGCACTACAAGAACCCGATATTATACAACTGTCGATCAGAGCAGCCGCTCTTGACGCTACGCAAGAGTTAGGGCTCCTAACTAACAGTCGGAAGCAGCAACCAGGAAACTGCCAACCCGGTACCCTCACAGTGATGAGCCGTTGCCACCAACCGGCCAGATCGCAGGAAACTCACGGAAGCACCAATACCAAGGTCTGGAGAGAGAGAAGAGAAAGCCGGAAACCACATCCTAAACAGGAAACAAGGGGCAAGCCTCTACTCCAGTTCAATAGACGTGGGAGGAGTATGGACCGGGCGATAGTGTGACCTATCTACTCCTATTTAAAAAAAACGAAAAGAAAAAAAAGACAAAAAAACCCCCCACAAAACACAAACTTCCAAATGTGGAGAGTTAACTAAGTTTTAATTTAGTTAAAGTCCAAATGAAGCATGAACGCCAAAAATTGAGGAAAAAAAAAATTACAGATTTAAGAAACAATTCGTAACATACCTCACAGTTTAACACAGGAAATTTGAATTAAGAAAGATTCACTCTTCAATTCTTGCTTTTCCCAAAAATCAACATCGAGTTAAGCTGCTTGTTAAATTTGAATTCAAACAACAGACCATAGCGGGGAGGGGTAACAAGTGGCTGCTGATACCCTGGCCAGGATAGCTTCGCATAACAGAATAAATAAATAAATAAAAATCCCAAACTTTTTTTTTCCAAATGAAGCATCAATGAACACACATATACATATACATATACATACACACACATACATATACATATACAAATATATATACAAAACACACACACACACACACACACTTATATATACGCACATACACATTCCTGATCATAATTTACTTAAAAAGCTAAAGGATATTCGCAATTTACGAGTTAAATTCGGTTCTAATTATATTTGAAGACTTTAATATATATATATATATATATATATATATATATATATAAGGTTACGGAAAATAACGAAGATTAACGAAATGGTTTTAAAAACCGACACATTTAATTTATTTGTTGGAACATTATTTTTAATCGATGCTCGTATTTGAGTAGATATTCTGTTTCTAATCAAACAGTATAATTATATATTTATTTCTACCGGCCTAATTATTTACCGTAAATTTTGTTACGAAGCTGCGACCCCTATCAAGAGTGATCTGGTGCGTCTTAGACTACTCGACCACAGTCTAATCGAAGTCAAATCAAGATTTATATAACACAATTTTCGATTCTACGTAAATAACCATCTTTGCTCTAAAATGTATCGTTATGTCAACAAATGTAAACATAATTGTGTTATATAAGGTTTGATTTAACTTCGATTAGACTAGAATCATTCGTGGTTGAGTGGGCTAAGACGCATCAGATCAATTGGTGGCTTCCCCTATGTTGATAGGGGTCGCAGGTTCGAATCCTGCCGAGTGAAACACATTTTCGTAACAAAATATATTGTTTGAGTAAAAACAGAATATCTACTCAAATACGAGTATCGGTTAAAAATAATGTTCAAACTTATATATATATATATACCTGAAGCAAATTAGCGGCTCAAAGAAAAAAGAGCCTACTTAGAATCCCTCACTGGGAATAAAATTGTTCAATGCCTTACATTGAAGCAAAACATACTATTTATAAACTGATGGCCGACCATAATTAAGTTTAACGCACGTATGAGCAATCTTCGGGCAGTCGACTCCCCGAAGATTGTGCCTGAAACTTTTAGTTGCAATCAGTCATGTTCTATCGGGAATCTGTTTTTGTTTATATATATATATATATATATATATATATATATATATATATATATATATATATATATAATGGACTTTTATTTATTAATCAGTCAGATAATTCAAACGTTATTTTTACTGTATAGTTATATTTGAGAAGAAGTTCTATTGATTAATTAAACAATATATTTATTTATTTCCGTCTACCGTGTAGAATATTCAAGAAATCTCATTAAATAAAATATGCGTTCTCCGGTAGGATTCGAACCTGCGTCTGACTGGGCAGAGGAAAGCTGTCGTTAGAGCCGACGTGCCTTAACCGACTCGACCACAGAGCAGCAAAGTCTGAAACATGCCTTTAAGCGAAAATTTTCATATCAGCTCAGTTTCGTATCTATATGTGAACAAAGTAATTTTCTAAGGTAATGGGTTTTTATTTATCACTTTAAAACGTTATTTTTACTGGATTCTCATATTTCAGCAGAAGCTCTATTTATTTAGTAAACACTATGTTTATTTATTTACATCTGGCCCGTAGACAAAAATATATTTATAAATTGATATCTGGTTGGTAGACGAAAAAATTTGCATTATTACAAATTGTCTATATATATGGAAAAATAAAAAAAAACGATACATATTGGAAATAGAGGGTCAGTAGATATAAAGAATGTAAATATAGGAAGCAATACAGCAGGGTGTTGTGGTTTATATACTTAGAACCCTTACAAGAGGACTAACAGTTGGTCTGATGAGCTCTTGACGCGTGAAAGTAACAGACATCATGCAGTGTTAATTTCTATCTATCTATCTATCTATCTATCTATCTATCTATCTATCTATCTATCTATCTGTTGTGGGATCTCCCATTTGTATATGATAATGGACTCGACTGTGTATACATATACTATTGCCAGAGAGAGGACGAGTCGCAGTCGGCATTTGCCTCTGCTACTATGACACCGTCAGCCCTCTGCCTTCGGGTGGAGAGCGCTCTCTGCTTTCGGGCAGAGAGCACTAACCCAGTCGTGGTTCTGCCGAAGGGTAGAATCACGATTGGGGAAAGATAGACATTTTTGGTCTGGCTATATGGCCGGAAAGACCCACATTAAAAAGACCTTGTGTCACATCTCGCCTTAAGTGAAAAGGTTGGTAAATACCGTCGCAGTTGGCAGTAGAGAGTATTGGTAGAGATCCGTTACAGTTATCGGAGAGTACCGGAACTTATACGTAAGTTACCCAGAGACTACCGCATCGGAAGTCAAACTAGCTCTGAGCTCCACTCAGCTAGAATAATATACTCTGATATACTATTTCCAACCACTTCACTTCAAGACTTGTATATATTTATTTCTACTAATAGTATTCCTGGATTTACTAACCTGCGTTCAAGTTTGTATATTACATTCAATATAACCTACTTTTCTCTCCATATCTGTTTTGTTGTTCATTATTTTGTGCGGTTCCTCATCCGGAATCCAAAACACTATCTATCTATCTATCTATCTATCTATCTATCTATCTATCTATCTATCTATCTATCTAAAAGTGGAAGCTGAAGTCAACACAAAGCAGCCACAGTTTATTTCATGCTTCAACGCACTCTTCAAGCGATGTGTGCTTTATTTTGCTCGACTATTTCTATATGCTGGTCAGTGTTGCATTATGGGTCTATTGTCAGCAACTTTTTCAAACAACTTTCATTCGACAAGGAAGATTTAAGCAACTTTTTTTTCCAGAACCCTAACATTTTTAAAGACAACAAAAAGTAAATTACTACGTTTTAGTCAAAACATGAGGAAAAATTAACAACAACAAAAAAAAAACACCCGTGAAAATGGCTATAGAAGTGACCAAAAGCGCTTGAGATGATAATAATTATGGAGAATGTTTATATATTTCTTATCTCCAAAAAAATAAAAAAATGTTAGCATGTTGGAAAAAATTTATAAAAAAATGATTAAATCTTCCTTGATGGCCGTATTCAACGAAAGCATCACTATCAAATATTATCAAAATATTAATCTACACCTCGGTTTTTCTCCAATCTCACCTTTCCTAATAGAAGCAATACTTTCCCAAGCCAACATATACAACAAACATAAAAAAATTCAAAGTAAACGATTTCCATCATTTTAACATTTCATAACATAACATTATACTGCACATGTATTTTTTTCTTCAAACATGAACTATAACGTTTTTTGAATGTTTAATAACTTCAGTTAATTTTATAAATGTTTATGAGCATTTTTTCTTGTAGCCAACAATTTTTATTTAAAATAAAATTCATTTCAGCTATTTGTCTTGATAAAGTCTGTCACAGGACGAAACGCGTAGGCGAGAAAAATATAGTGTTCTTTGTCTTCTTTATTTCATCACACACACACACCATGTGTGTGTGTGTGTGTGTGTGTGTGTGTGTGTGTGTGTGAGAGAGAGAGAGAGAGAGAGAGAGAGAGAGAGAGAGAAAAGAAGGATTATTCGAAAAGTCAAAGAAAGGTTTTACAATTTAATATTTTCTTTTTAATGCTAATCTATTTTTATTTACACTGAAACATTTTTAAGCTAAAAATAAAATTATCCACTCCGGAATTTGTCTGCATATATTTTCCAAAAGTCGCATTAATCAGAAATCATGTGTTTTTGTGTGTATATGTTTCTCAATAACGACAACTTTACAAAGAACACTATTGTTGGCTGCCAAACTCTCTCCTGATGTCAATGTAGTAAATCATGCCCCCCCCTCACAAACCATCTGAGAGTTTGCCATCGGTATAGAATACCCTCATCCAATGACTATATATATATATATATATATATTCAGAAATTATAACATGGATATGTGAAAATATCACTACAAAAGTAGCTATTTTGTTTCGACACTTCTTGTGTTTTGTCAAGTGATCTAAGTGTCGAAACAAAATAGCTACTTTTGTAGTGATATTGTAACATATCCATGTTGTAATTTCTGAATAAATATTATTAGCTCTACTTTGTATTGAGTACTTTTTTAAAAAATAGTGTTTCTTTGGACAAGGAATGTTATTCCACCCAAACTCGGATATATATATATATATATATATATATATATATATATATATATATAATGTGTGTGGGTGTGCATATATATATATATATATATATATATGCACACCCACACATTATATTTATATCTACGAAAATCATTTTCACAACAATAAACATTGCCAGGTGACGGGGTAAAAACTCGAAACATAGAAATTTCCGTGTAGCAATGTAAACTATATTAATTTTAAATAAAAAAAACAAATGTAATTATATCTATATCTATACACACACATACATGCACACACACACACACACACTATATATATATATATATATATATATATATATATATATATATATCAGTTAATATATGTATATATATATCCAAGTATGGATATATATATATATTAAAATGCAGGGAGATGAAATCAAAGGGGTGTAATTCATAATTATTAAAATTTGCGTGGAAAGGAAAGGAAAAGAAAGAAAGAAAGAAAGAAAGAAAGAAAGAAAGAAAGGGAAAAGTAAGGGTGTGAGAAAGAAGGAGACAAGCGTATAGCGGAATCTGTATCAATCGGGATTTAAGTAAGCATTTTTTTCTCTCGCAACATGTGGTCATTAATTCACTTTTTTGTTAAGTAGATTAAGATTACTTAGATGGTTTAAGATGACAAGTTTTTCTGAAAGGCATAAGTTACATTTATCTCCTTTCCATTGTAAGACTTGGTTTTAGCACCGATATTCCTGGTAATAATTAAGTTTAATAATGTTGTTATTTTTTAATATATGGATAAAGCAGTGCTTTTGCTGTATTTGCTGTTAATTAGAGACAACACGATATTCCTTATTGCTAGAGTTAATACTTAAACGAAATTGTATTGATTTATGTAACTTATTGATAATTCTATGGGGGGGGTGATTTGATTCCTTATTGATGTATTCATGATTATGTGAGTCTTTAACGTATGGTTTGTGCAGACCATTGCTCAGGTCGAAGGTAACACCTAAGATATTTACGACTTTAGCGTTAGTGGTGGTAGTTATATTAAGGTCGTGGTTTTTGAAAAAATTAGATTTTTTCTAAGTCTATCCGTTTGTTGTAAACATGTTTTACGGAGGATGATTAAGACACTGTCTCGCTAAAGTCCTTTGTTATGTATGTGTGTGTGTGTGTGTGTGTATATGCTCGTGCGCGTGTGTGTAATTGGTAAATTTGAGCAGCAGTTGCCCTTTTAAACATGTACCGATTTTATTTAATGATCTCTTTTGCTCTTGTACGAATATTCTTTCTAAAATACGGTTATTGTCTTGTTTAACCGAAAAACATGAATTCAGGCATCCACACACAACAATTACATTTGGGATAGAAAATTTGTACATTAGAAATTATATTTAATTTGTTTCCAATTTGTTAAATTTCTGTTATTGGTTGATTTTAATTCCCTAAATCGTTGCACGCATCTTGGGTTATTTGCCTTGTTAGCAACCATATATTTTTCTCTTAATGATGACCCCACCAAAAAAAAAACAGCATTTATTTTTGCGCAGCAGATATTGACTTTTCAACAGAATTTCTTTTATTTGTAAGATTATCTATTTTCGTCTTTCTTCAATTTACACAAAATATATATTTCTCAATTTATAGGCCTTTCATTCTGCGTTTATAATTATTTCTCCATTCTCATCTTTCAATCTTGGAATAATTAAGATGGATGATATCAAAACGCCCGTAGGATGCAAAGGCGCCACTAATGATTCAAAGACTCTGTCTGAGTTTCGCATTGTAATTCTGTTTTGACCGCGCATTATGAAGGTAATTTTAAATTTACCAAGTCTCCAGGTGTCGGGGTTGATAATACAGCTTCTGTTGCATACAGCTTCTTATCAGGGTTGCAAGATCAGTCGAATTTTAGAAAGCCTGACACTATCAAATTTTGAATTTCGTGAATTGCCACTTTTTGAATTACACCGAGTTAAAAAATAGAGTAAAATTGGTGGTTGGAATAAAAGGAACAGTCAGTTAAGTGCCATGCGCGATACACGCTTTGGGCGATCATGTCTCGAAAGAGACATGACTGACTGGGCAGAAGATTATCCCGCAGTAGGTTGCCATTGCTTTCTACGGTAGACTGGTTGCCGACCAAGGCTATAGAACCCAATCTGTCCTATTATTTAACCCATAACTGGAGGGAAGAGACGGATTAATACCTTTCCCAAGGGTATTTGCGCGTAAGTGAATGGAAGGAATTCAACTGGAATTCGAACTCGGTTCTCCGATTTCTCGTTCCGAGCCGATATCCACATCGCACATAAAAGGAACAGTTGCAATAAAAGAGGTGGCTGGAGTATTTAAATAATTAAAAAATAATTTCCGTAATGAAAGGCTTCGTCGTAGCATACTCGCAGCCTAATTTAAGGGATAGAAGATTTCATATTTAATAAAAAAAAGAAAAGGTTAGTTTGAATAAAGATGTCCCGGGGATATTTTTCTTCAAAAAAGTGTAAATGTACCTTTGAAATATATAAACTTATATAATAAATGGAACTTTGTCTGTGTATGTGTGTATCCGTTACCTATAGACTCCGAAACGACTCAACCGATTTTCTTGAAAATGTACCCAGTTGTACTATAAGCGCCTGCGAGTGTTCTTAGTTAGGTTTTGTGTCGAGGTACCCCCGATAAATATCGAAAATCGATAATCGAAAAAATCGGGTTATAGAAGGAGTGGTCCGATTTTAATCAAATTTGATACACTCATAGACAAAGACATAAGAAAATATTCAGAAGTTTCGAGGTTGCAATTCTTACAATAGTGCAGAAAATCGATAATGCATATATATAAAAGGCAAAATGTTTGTGTGTGCGTCTGTTTATCTGTCTGTATTTTTTCAGCCCTTTATTTTAGTTTTTACTTCGGGTTTGGCTCTAAGTAGGTATAATTGTAGTTCTTAGACTCAGCCATGATACCATTTATTCAGAGGACTTATTTAGCCTTCAAAATTCAGTTTACGTCAAAAAGAAACTTATTTGATATCGATACCAGGAAATCAAAATTTGACTTACATTCATTTTTCTTTCAGTCTACGGTTTCGCTTTAACTGGAAACAACTATTGCTTTTTATTCTTTCGTGCCAACGTCCAAAGAGTCTGAGCTCCAGGACCATGGATTAGTTTTAAAGCTTTCATTACACCCGAGCAACGCCGGGTTATATTGTTCGTACTATGATAAACTGGGCTACTAATAAGAAGAATGTCATTTTAAATTTTAATAGCGTTGAGGTTTCAATTATAAACCAATTCATTACTTGTTACCCCAATCTAGTAACCCTGCTTCTTCCAATTATTACTGTCCGGACACTAATCATGGGTTTTCCCAGATTCACATTCACTTACTCTCTCTCCGTCGTCGACTATTATGGTCGTGTATATTATTTACAATGAGGCTTTTGTCTTCATCTTTGTTTTTGTTATCACAACATTTCGGCTGTTGCTCTATCCGTTCTTTATCAGGTGCTTGTCAGTTCGAGTAAGTTTCTGACCCAAAGAAAGTCGATAATGCTACTAAGACGTAATGATTGTATGGGAGTAAAAGTGAATGAGAAAGCTTTAGTGAGGAGGAGTGAAGAATCGACAATAAAGGAACAGAGTTTTGGAAGAGGGAAGATGGCAATTTTGATTCTTGGAGATTGTAATTGGCAGGATGTGCGTTGTGGAGCAATGGTGATTGGCTCGAAATGAAAAATCGGAGAGCCGAGTTCGAATTCCAGTTACATTCGTTGCATTCACTTTCGCGCATATATCTTTGGGAACGATATTAATCTAACTCTTCTCTCTTCAGCTAAAAGTTGAATAGCAGGACAGATGGATTTTTTCTAAATCAAATTGATCAAAAGTGACATGATCGCTCAAATGTGTATTACGTATAGCACTTAACTGACTGAATTGGCAGGAATGCAAGAAATCAGAAGAGCGTTCCACGTGTGATAAATGCGAGAAAATGAAGAAAACAGAATAGAAATGTTGATTTCATCTAGCTAGTTAAACAACAAAACGGCGAGACCTAACCGCCAATCTAGTAGTATGTTTAAATTCATTCAGTCGAAGTACAAGGGAAAAAGCTCGTCAGAGCAGTTGCCATGAAAATATCTGTAGAAAGACGTAGGGAAGCCACGTCTAGTTGGTGAGAAAGTGACTGAAGTCGAGATACCTTGTCAGGATCGATAACATTACAGACCATTCTTTGAATCTTGTCAAGAATCTCGAGATATACAGCATCAGCACCAGACAAATATGGCAGTAGTATTGTGTAAGGACAAATGGTAGATTTATAAATTTGTCTATATTTTGTAGAGAAAATCTTTTATTAACTCGACTTAGTGAACCATCTTTCCTTGCAGGCAGACGTAGCAACTGATTCGATGTAGTTGCTACATTTCATGTCAGTGAAAACGTGAGGCCAAGAAGGCGTAGAATGTTTCTTTCCTGGAATTTAGCATCAGCCATGCTGATGACAGGCATGAAATGTTCTCTGTGATCTTTTTTTTTTTAATTTTTTCTCAGTTTCAACTTCTCACTTTTTTTTTCAATTGTGGTAGATAGACTAAACTATCGCCCGGTTCACACTCCACCCCCCGTCTATTGAATAGGTGAAGAGACTCATCCCTTGTTTCCTGTTTAGGATGCGGTTTCCGATTTTCTCTTTTCCAATCGTCTCACTTTTTTCTTTCTTTTTTTCAATTGGAGTAGATAGACTAAACTATTGCCCGGTTCACACTCCACCCACGTCTATTGAACAGGTGAAGAGGCTCATCCCTTGTTTCCTGTTTAGGATGCGGTTTCCGGTTTTCTCTTTTCCAATCTTTTCACTCCTATGTAGCCCCCTGCACATCAGTGGCGTTACCGCCTTGCTTGGGGTGATATGATTAAAAAAAAAAATGAAATGAAAGCAGTTTTAAAAATTTTCAAGCCATTTCTTGCCCCAGTTAACCACTGATTAGAGATCTCTTTCGAGCGTAATTTCTTATTTTACATTGTCGTATCTGTCGGACCTGATACTAATGAGCAACAATGAAGTTTTATAGAGAATGGAAACAAAATTAAATTTATACTTAACATTTGGAAAGTTGAAAGTTCTAGAGGAAAAAGAATTTAGAAAAGGACAGATTGAAGGTAAGAAGAACAGAGGAAAACAAGTCATAACTTAGAGAGTAAATGGATGGTGGAACAAGGTTTAAGAGAAATAACAAAACTTAAAGCAGCTGAAATGTAGTTCTACAGAAGGATGCTGTGGATATCATGGACCGAGCATGTGAGCAATGACGAGTTTTTGGAAAAGATGGAGACGAAAAGGAAATTAATACTGAGCATCAGGAAGAGACAACTAAAGTTCCTGGTATAGCGGTTGCTATGTTTTTCTTATCCACATTCGCTCCATGTCATTTACTCGTCTGCGATTGGGTAATAAATCACTACTGTTCCGTTATAGGGCAATTTAGCAATCGCAGTTGCCTTTGAATCTTTCGGCTTGAAGCAGCTCTTTCATATGTGTGTGGTGATTGGTTAATTCTTAGCCAA
The DNA here is from genome assembly GCA_037127315.1 of Ascarosepion bandense. Lineage (NCBI taxonomy): Eukaryota > Metazoa > Mollusca > Cephalopoda > Sepiida > Sepiidae > Ascarosepion > Ascarosepion bandense. The sequence continues at coordinate 2,498,889 of JBBBDQ010030258.1, read as the reverse complement.
TCACATATTTTTTTTATGTAAAACCAGTTTTTCCCGCGCTTCGTTTTTTGATCCGCCTTTCTTCGTTAAATACGATTACTTTCCGCAAGCTAGCCATTAGACGACCAGGCTGCCAAACGACTCTATATAAGTCTACTTAAACAGTTTTTAACGCTTACACAGACATAGAACTTTGTTTTCTGTCTGAACATTTTCGCCAACAACTTCCTTTGAACTTTTGAACTTTTGAACACTTGACCAAAATTTGAGTTACATACAATTACATTCAAAATAATTGTATTATTCATGTTATTCATTCTTACATGAAAATCTTTCTAACAATTATAACAAATCTTTTCAGCGCAAGAAAAAACTTTCTTCATTTAATTGACTTTGGTCAACAAGCAGTTAAAGGGGAACAACTTTTTCCTCTTACTCTATGTCAGCTAATATTACATGCTTGGTTAAATGCTGTATTTATGATTGAATATACTTTAATTTATTGGTTACAAATTGGAGTTGTCTTTATTTTTCTTGAATTGTATGTTGGACGAATCGTAATATAAATCGTAAAGAACCTAAAAATCCTCTGGGACATGCAATGAGGAAGGAGGGCTTGGAGAACGTGATACTAACAGGCCAGATAGAGGGAAAAAGAAACAGAAGAAAGCAGCGGATAACATATTTGAAGACCTGATCAGGTGGATGACGGAACGAGGGTTGCATGGTGCAACAGGAGAAAGCGTTCTAAGAGCCACTAGGGACAGGGAGATGTGGAAAGCCATGATCGCCTACGTCCAGAAAGGACATGGCACATAGAAGAAGAAGAAGAAGAAGAAGAAGAAGAAGAAGGCAACTGGAAGTCACTCCACTATGTTTTCCAAGAAGGCATGGTGATTCACAAATAAAAAAAAAAGTGAATTTTTCGAAAGACTAACACTAAAATATCTTTCAAAAAGTAGAATCAGCATCAGATTCATTTTCACTCTCGTTTGAGGAATCCCTCCCTAGATTCAGTCAGTTAAGTGCCATACGTGATACACGCTTGGGCGATCATGTCTCGAAAGAGACATGACTGACTGGGCAGAAGATTATCCCGCAGTAGGTTGCCATTGCTTTCTGCGGTAGACTGGTTGCCGACCAAGCTATAGAACCCAATCTGTCCTGTTATTTAACCCATAACTGGAAGGAATAGACGGATTAATACCTTTCCCAATACCTTTTTTCGTTTCCTTCATTTCAGCGGATGTGCCATACTCGCCACGCTTGGCAATGCGGGTTGGCGAAAATTATTTAAACCAGTGCTAGTTGCTTGTGCAGATAGCCGTTGGCTCATAGGAGCTCTTCCGTCCTCTGACAGGTCTTGTTTTTGTCCTGCAGGGTGCCACCTTACCAAGCATGCACCCAGCGGGGGTAACGGTTTAGTCGCCGACAACCAGTTCCGTAGTAGGTAGTATTGGGTTACCAATGGCAGACAGCCTGACCTGACCTGATGCTGGTATTCCCAAGCAGTAACCCATATAAGTAATGAAAAGGCTCAACGTTGCTTAATTTCGGTGATCCTACGGCAAACGGTATTTCAACGTGAAGTAGCCGTAACATAAGAATAGAATGAATAATAGAACAGAATAATTTAAAACTAGTTTAAAATCCCTTATTCGACCTGGTTAGTCTTGTTTGTATAAAATCTTAACAAAAAAAACAAAAAAAAAACAAACTTAGAAATGTAGTTTTAGGTAATCTCCCTTTTTAACGCTCTCGATAATAGTTTATGAACAAAACATTTTACTGATTTATTTTGAGGCGTTTTTATCAGCCAAACATAATTTGAGGTTATTTTTCTGAAAGAAAAATGAATTAAGGAACCCAATCATTTAGAAATTGATTGCTGCCTTGTTTAATATGAATTATCGATTGATTATATTTTTTCTTGAGAATAGAACCCTCATTAAAGGGAAAAGTGATTTAATTATTTAGTGACGTCACAGAGCGTGTCATTTGTTGATCAACGAGTTAATAACTTCGTTCAGTTTTGTTTTTAATTTACGTCAAGTAATATCGAATTTTCTCTCTTTCTTTCTTCGTCTTGCTATGTTGTTTGGCTGAATACGCGTGAAGTTGTCACTCACTCGATTGATTACAAATTCTGTACAATATGAATCTTATTAGTGAAAATGACCCAGAGTTAAAATATCATAACTTTTTTCTGGTGCTGCTAGATTTGATGAACGACCATTTTAGTACTAAGTTCGAAAAATCCTGGAATATTTAAGCAATTCTTATTTCAGTACCTACCTTTGTAGGTAGATGTCGAAAAAAAAACAACATCTTTCTAGTTGACTTTCTCCGTTAGTAGTGTCACACCATTCGAACATCCCATTTAATTATTAATTACACAGGTCAAAACGATTTTTGGTGACAAGAAACAAAATAACGTTTTTTAGCTAATTTGATGGAGGCTGATTCCGAAAATGACCTTAGATTTTCATGGTTAGCTACCATTTTTGCTGTATTGAAATGGCTCATTTTAGAAAAAAAAATCAATTTACGATCTTGGCTGATCGCAACATTTAGTTAATGAATGTCGTAGAAACCCATCAATTTTCAGTTAGGCCGAGCAATTTACGTTAGCCATATGAAACAAACTATTTTTTTTATAAGAAAAAAGGTGTTTTTGAGTCAAAAACTTTAAAAGGAAAGTACCGAGTTTACCGAATTTATCGCCAAAATTCAAATTAAATGATAAACTTTATCAGTAATGCACTTTATCAGTAATACGCTAATATAACTGTTAAGGTTCATTTTTACATAGCAATGTAGATAAATTTCTGGATAATTGCGGCGATGTGAATGATGAACAAGAAGAAGGATTCCATCAGAATATCAAAACAATGGAAAAGCGCTACTAGGGACAAACGAATGATGGTTGACTTCTGTTGGAGTATCAATGACATATAAAAAAGTTTTGTCTTTCATTAAGAATAAAGAGAGAAAGAAATATCGCTGATATATCAAATAACATATCATCACGTAATAGTGCTGGGCAAAAATGACCAAAACAGAACCAGTTTAGACCGGTTCTGAACTTATCCACTGCGTTGGATAGGTAATATTTGACCAGTACCTGGGCGTGCGCGTTCAGGTTCCCCACATTAAAAAAGACCTTGTGTCACATCTCTCTCAAGTGGGGGAGAAGAGTAAATAATGCCCATCACGTAATAGTGCTGGGCAAAAATGAAAAAATAACTTTGAATCAATACTTGTCTACTTTGTGTTTTATTATTTATTGCACTAACTGAACGTATTTGTTATTTCAAAGAAGAGGTTCTTAAAGTAAAAAATGAAGAAAACGTGTACTTATAATATGAACTCCCACATTTTTGCCTTTAATTTTCGTTTAATGTTTCTTTAATTATATACAAGAAAATACGGCAACAGAAAATTAAGGTAACCTAAAAATACGAGTGCTGATCAATAAGTCTGTAGCCTGTCAGTTATGTGTCAGGCTACAAACTTATGAATAAATTTTGAAATATTCACTGTATAATATTCGATCTGTGTAATTCATATTTACCATTGAATTAAGTGCATTGACAAAGAAGGTGTTTATGTTGGACAATAAATATTCGATGGGTAAAATAAATGCTTTATTTTAGCATTAACTACTGATTTATTCATGTACTTAACTTCTAGAAATTGCTTCACTCAAATGACTTATACTTGGCACAAAGGTATTGAGGTTATCAAGCGGTGACCCTGTACCCGTGAAAGTCATGTTTAAAATAATAGTCGTAATGGTCTAGTAGACAAGCATGCTGAATTGTTCAGTACTGGGGTAGAAACAAATATAAATATAATACAAATATCACTAAACAATAATCTACTTTGAGAAAAGGAAATGTCATAAAAATACTTCGGTATACTAGTGGCTATCAATGCGAAAAATAGAACCAGTGAATGCCATTCACTGCAAAATCTATCCAAGTGACGACTGCAAGAGCGATCCCCCCTGTTATATGTAAACTAATAATTAAACTTCGGTAACTGAAGAAGAATAATGCATCACTCAAAGTGCAATATAACAGACTCATAAACAAACCGAATGTGAAGATAAAATATAAGGACAGTGTGAAAAAAAGATGCTAGAGACAAAATGGAAACGGAAAATCGAAGTGGGAAACACTAAGAGAAGCTTTACGGACATCAGAAAACGAAATCAGTCTAAAGAAAAATAAACGAAGAATGAAAAACGAATGTATCACAAATGAGTCTCTCGAAATGATGCAAAGGAGACAGAAAATAACGCCAAGACATGGAACAGAATACAGAAAACTACACAATGAAATAAGAAACAAATACAGACAAGCTAAAGAATAATGACTCAACGAAAAATGTGCTGGTATAGAGAGAATGAGTATCACAGATAAAGGAGATAAGCATAAAAAAGAGAACTAACAGAAGAAAAATGCATATAATCCAAGGACGGAAAGCTCATATTAGAAAAAGAAAAATACTTCAATTACGGCACTAAAGAGAACAATCTGCAAAACACAGAAATGTCGACGGGTCGGAAATATTAACAACAGAAGTGGAAGCTGCATAGGCCAAATTGAACAGAAACAAAGCGACAGGGCCTGATGGAATTGTAATGAGATATTGAGAGTCTTGGATAATTTTGACAGAGAGATTAGAGAAATAATAAATTAAATCTGCAATAGTGGTGATATACCGGAAGAGTAAAGCAGATCTATTTTCATAGCACTGACAAAGAAGCCAAGTGCAAACGAATGTGAACTCCACCGAACAATCAGCCTAATGAGCCATATTAATAAAACTAATCATCCGAATTATGAGGAACAGAGTATGCAGCAGAATCAGGCCAGAGATAGAACAGTGCGGGGTTCATCAAAGACCCTGGAACAAGGAACGCAATATTTATACTTAGAATGTTATCAGAAAAAGCAATACAAATGCAGAAGGGCGTGTACCTGTGTTTTTATAGACTACGTAAAGATATTTGACAAAGTACGCCACAAGATCTGTTACAGCTGCTCATCAACCTTGACATATTCGGGAAACGCATTAGAATAATCTTTGTTGTACAGTGGATATCGACTCGGAACGAGAAGCCGGGGAGCCGAGTTCGAATTCCAGTTGAATCCATTGTATTCACTGCGGGATAATCTTCAGCCCAGTTAGTCATGTCTCTTTCGAGACATGATCACCCAAGCGTGTATCACGTATGGCATTTAACTGACTGACTGATTCTGGCATTAAACCAGCTGCAAACGGACAGAAAATGAGTTCAGCAGATTTACAAAAATATAAATGGTGTAAGACATGCGAGGATGTGCGTTGTGGTACAGTGGATATCGGCTTGGAACGAGAAGCCGGGGAGCCGAGTTCGAATTCCAGTTGAATCCATTGTATTCACTTACGCGCAAATACCCTTGGGAAAGGTATTAATCCGTCTCTTCCTTCCAGTTATGGGTTAAATAGCAGGACAGATTAGGTTCTATAGCCTTGGTCGGCAACCAGTCTACCGCAGAAAGCAATGGCAACCTACTGCGGGATAATGTTCTGCCCAGTCAGTCATGTCTCTTTCGAGACATGATCGCCCAAGCGTGTATCACGTATGGCACTTAACTGACTGACTGATACAGCGAGGCAATTCTGAGAGAACTAGAAACCCTACTAGGACTCATCATTGGCACCCACAATCTTAACAATATAAGATATGCAGGTGATACAGTGTTGATAGCAGGATTAAACATAAACTACAAGAAGACAGAATGCATGGTCATCAACACAAAGAGGAGCCCAAAATGCAAATTACAGATCGGGGATATTAAAATCAAACAAGTTATATAAATTTGAATACCTGGGAAGTGTTCTAACAGAGAACAGAAAGTTCGACACTGAGATCCAAAGACATATTGAGATGGCCAAATACGCATTCCAAAAGCTAAGCAGAGTATTAAGAAACAAGAAAAATTTCGTTAGAAACAAGAACAAGTGTACTGAGCTGTTATGTGATATCTGTCCTCCTGTATGGCAGCAAATGTTAAGCAATCTCCTTAAATATGTAGAAGAAAGTCGTAACAACTGAAACATGTTTCTACAGAAGGATGCTGAGAATACAACGAGAAAGAAGGGTTTGGAATATCTGATACTCACAACACATTGCGGATAAAGGAAAAGAGAGACAGGAAAACGCAGCGCGAGACATACTTGATTGGCTTGAGAAAGTGGTTGGCAGAAAAGGATTTGAAAGAGATAACAAAAAGTCAAAACGTATTAAAACTCCAAGGGTCAGGAAGATGCGGAGTGCCGTGATCGTCTACGTCCTAAAGAGACACTGAACATTAAAGAAGCAGAGCTAAATTCTAATTCTGCATAAAATGTTTTTGCTCACTTCGTGCTAATGTACTTAAGAAAGGCCCGAATCCACTACTCCCTGCTCCAGTTATTGTCTAAACGACAGGGAAAACTGGCACCTCTAGTCTTGGCTGGTAAACTGTCTAGAAAGATGAAGAAAAGCACCAGGAAACACTAATAGTTATATACAGTTTAAAGATATTATTAAAAGAAAAGGAAACAATCATGAGCCAAGATGAACAACCTCAGGAGGAAGAAGCGAATTAAAAAAAGTGTTGCATTTTATATTCAATAGGTTATTTGATATTTCTATAACAATATACATTTCATTTAGCTAACAGCCATATAACGTTGAAACACCGGTTCCCGTACGATCAGCGAAGTTAGGCAACATCAAACCTAGTCAGTACCTTGGGTACCACGTGCTGTAAGCTTGGATGTCTGTGTGGTGTATTAGATAATAATTAGATAATAAAAAAAGATAAATTTTAATCAGAGAAAGGACTTCCAGTTTTCGTTGGGTTCATTATATTTACTTGCGCTCATATTACCTTGGGAACCTTTTCTCTCCATAAACTATGAAGCAATTCGTAAAACTTGCATCACTAAACCACTATTATCTAAAAAAAAAATTCTTACACCCTGAAATATTTTATGGCTTTAAAAACCTGCAAAGGGTTCACAAGCCGTAGAAAAGGAATCAGTCAATCAATTTAATCTTCCTCGTTTGTCACATATTCCGTCCAGGATATTCCCAGAATTCTTCTATAGGACCACATCTCCGCTGTTTCATCTCTTCATACGTGGGTATATTATCGTGAATTCACTGCCATGTCAGAAGACTGATGCGACGTAGTAGTTAATTACTCATTTCTAGTGAAATTTCCTCCGCTTCTTAATACTTTGTTTACCTTTTTGGAAGGTATCTTTCATTACCTTTTTGGAAGGTATCTTTCATTACCTTTTTGGAAGGTATCTTTCATTAGTTTAATGCACCTGCAAATGGTTGACAAACAAAAAAACAAAAAAAAAACAAAAAAAAAACAAAAAAAAAAACAAGTCAATTAATCAAAAACATATTTCAAATTAGGTTTTGTATTTTTATTATGTCACACTCTATTCAATATATGTATTTTATGACAATCATTTAAGTGGCATACGAAGAAAGTAATAAAAACCTACTGTCGGAAAATTTTCTGTCCAGTTAATCATGTCTTTTTTTTTTATATATGACCTCCCAAGCGTGTATCACGTGTTTAAAATTTAACGGTTTCCTTTGCTTTGGCTCAAAATGTAACGGCGATCTTTGCCTTTAATGACAATTTTTGCATTGGATCCAAATCGAATTGCGATCTTTGCCTTGTGCCCTAATCTAATGCCTATCTCTGTTTAATGGAAAACTTTGCCGTGGGTCAAATCAAATAGCAATTTTTGCTTTGGATGCAAATCTAATGGTGATCTTTGACTTTGATGGCGATCTTGGATGTAAATCTAATGGTGATTTTACCTGTATTGGTGATATTTCTTTTAAATCTAAATCTAATGGCGATCTTTTGACTTTCTTTTTAAATATAATGTTGATCCTTAACTTGAGCCCAAATCCAATGACAATTGTTTGAAATGTACTAATAAACTTTGTTTTTAATGACGATTTTTACTTTTGATCCAAATCTAATGACGATCTTTTTCTTGGAATCAAATCTAATTAGTGTGCTTGGCTTGTGTCCAAGTAAAATGTCCTGCGTTGCCTTGGGTGTAAATCTAACGGTGATCTTTCTGTTGGGTCTAAATCTAATGGAGGTATTTGCCTTTAATAAAGATGTTTCCTTTGAGTCTACATCTGATATCGATCTTTGTCTTTGGTTTAAATCTAATAGTAATCTTTGTATTTAATTGCAATCTTTGCCTTGCGTCTAAATCTAATTGCAGTTTTACCTCTACAGCAAATCTAATGTCGTTCTTTTTCTTGTGTCTAAATCTAATCTTAGTCTTTACTTTGCATATAAATCTAATGGGTGTTTTCCTTAGGTTCAAATCTAATGTAGATGTTTGCCTCTAATGGCGATTTTGCTCTTTGTCTAAATCTAAGGGCGAGCTATATCTAGGTTCTAAATCTGATAGCTCTCTTTGTCTTGGGTCTAAAGGCGACCTTTGCTTTGGGTTAAAATCTAGTCGGAGTATTTGCTTTCGGTTCAAATGACAATTCTTTATTTGGGATCCAATCTAGGGGCGATTTTTGTCTTAAGTCAAAATCTAATAGCTTCAAATCTAATGTCAATCTTTGGGTTCAAATCTGAAGGCGGTCTTACTTTTTAATGGCGTTGTTTGCTTTCGGTTTTTAATCTAATGTCAGTATTTTCAATTAGTATAAATCTAACAGCAATCTTACTGTCGGTTAAAATTTAATGGTGTCTTCGCCTTAGGTCGAAATTTATTGGAGTTTTTTTAAACTTGAATGGCTATTTTTGTTTTTAAAAGGCGATTTTCGCAAGACTTCTTAATTTAATGATGATCTTTGCACTGTGTTACAATCTAATGGCTACCTTTGCTTCCTGTCCAAATCTAATGGTGATCATTGCTTCCGGTCAAAATCTCATAGCGATCATTGCTTCTGGTTCAAATCTAATGACGATGATAGCCTTGGGTCTAAATCTAATGGTAATCTTTACATTATCTCTTTATCCAATGGAGATTTTTGTCTTTAATGGTGATTTTTACCTTGAATATAAAGCTAATATCGATCTTTGCCATGTATCCAAATCTAATGAATATTTTTTACTTTAATAGCGATTTCTGTCTTGGTTCTAAATCTAATGATCATTGCATTGGATCCAAATCTATGAGCGATCTTTGCTTTGAGACTAGTTCTAAAGGACATGTTTGCATTTAATGGTGGTCTTTACCCTGTAGTTGAATCTAATGACGGTCTTTCCTTGAGATTAAAATGTAATGGCGAAATTTATCTTGAGTAGAAATCTACTGAATATTTATAAATTTAACTGTGATCGTTGCTTTGGGTCCAAATCTAACCTTGATCTTTGTCTTTAATCTAACTATAATGTTTATCGTTGCCTTGTTTTCAAATCAAAAGACCACTTTTGCTTTAGGTTAATGACGATCTTTGCATTAGGTTCAAATCTGATTCCGATCTTTACCTTGGGTACGAATCTAATGGCGATCTTTGTGGAACCAACTCCCAAATTGATGCTTCCACTATCACTACAATCTTAACCTGTTCAAAATTCATGGTTAATCAAAGCTTAGGGTTAATAGTTGATTGACTATACACAGCCTGTCTAATTTCGTCGTAAATGTTTGAAATAAGAGTAAAAGAAAGAAGTATAATATAGTTATTTGTCTTGAGCTGATATAAAAATGTTATCAGCCTTGTCTTGGTACCTCGGTTTCAATTGATTTCTCATCGTCATAACGTTGAGCCTCTTTGCCTTTCCATAAGTATTTTCCTGGCGATTATTTTCCGGAATTTCATTAGTTTAAGCGTAATACTAGATTGGCCGCTAAGTCACATCATTTTACTGTCGAAGTTGCTAAATGTAACCGTAAATTCTATTCTGATGATTTCTTCTTTCGAAATTCTTACCTGTAGAACTCTCTTCCAGCTTCTTGCTTTTCTGTTGACTCAGTTAAGTACAATACGTAACACGCGCTTGGACAATCATCACTTAATCGATTCATGAATGACTAGGCAGAAATTATTTTCTAGCAGTAGGTTGCCGTCGTTTTCTGCGGTAGACTGGTTGCTAACTAAGGCTAAAGGACTGTGCTGCTATTCAACCCATATCTGGGAGGAGAAGTGATATATTCACGCCTTTCCCAAGGGTATTTGCGTGTAAGTGAATGCGTCTAAATACGATCTTCAAAAATTTAAATGCAACGTCACTCGATATTTTTAAATCCTATTTTTTTTGTCCTTTTTACTCAAAAACGTTTTCTTAGTTTCTTTCACCCTCAGTAACCTGTTGTGTTTTACTGACCTTACCGCTTTCCTCGAGGTAAAGTTATTAAAATAGTAACATATAACAATATAATAATAATTATAGCAGTAAATCAACGGAGTATTTACGATGTTTCAGCCTTTGTTAGCTTCGGCCTTCTTCAGGTGACTGGAATTTCGAACTGAAAACTTTATTTCGTCCACCGGGGTAGATTGTTCTAGTTCCACGTGCGATGCCACTTCCGGATATATTAGTTAATCGTTTTCAGTGGATAAAGGCGTTAGTTGAAGTAATCGAATGACTCGACCCAAAGAATTGTGAGATCGATACCTTGCCACAGCAGAAGTGAACAAAAAACTTATAAAAATTCTAATTTAATTTAAAAAATTAAATAAGATATTTATTAAATATTTATTTAAATATAATTAAATATTTTTATTTTATTTAATTATTTATTAAGAAAAGAAAAAAAAAAGAAGAAATCCTTAAACTACCATATTCAATACCAAACAAAATCTGGATTTCTTTCACTTATAGGCTTCCTAGATCTAATCGATCTGTATCTAGTATCATTGACACCTACATTATTTCTGTCTCTTAGAGAATCACTACTTTCCTCATCAGTAGAAGGAACCTGACACGAATGAGCAATAGAAAGTTATAACGGATATAAATGCTTTAAAGAATATTCTTGTGAGACGCCATCACCTTTCCGTATCAAAGCTGATCTAACCAAACCATCAGTTCCAGGAGTGAGATCAACCACTCTACCAAGAGTCCAATAAGGTCGAGGCTTAATAGGATTCTTTATCAAAACAACATCTCCAATCTGGATCTTGTTTTTTATTATAAATTATAATTATAAAAAGTGTTGAGCTACTAAAGGGAAATAACTGAAACTGAGACAGATTTCCGGAAAAAGCTTGACACGTGGATCTAGAACAATTTACCTCAGTAGACGAAATAAAGGTTTTCAATCACCTGAAAAAGGCCGGGGTGCAAAACGGCCGAAGCGTCGCAAAAGATGAGAACAACAGTCCGAACAATTTAAATAGTGTAAATAGTTACAACACCTCATCTCAGAAATATAGACAGATAAACCAACAGAGATTTCATCATTTTTATTTCATTGTTGTCCCTCCCATTGCTTCGTCCATTGTTTTAAATACCCGGATTTAAATGAAGGAATTTTTTTTTCTTTTTTAATTTTTTTTTCATTAATTTCTTTTTTCAAGGGATAACTTTGATCGAAAATGAGTAATAGGTTGAAAGAAATGCTAGGGGAACGTTTCCATGTTTTTTGTTTGTTTGAAAAGTCCAATGAGTGTTCGTTAGGTTAAGAATTCACTTAAATTAGCAAGTGAAGTCTGCCATTGTTCGTATTTTGTTTTTTGACATGTCATCGTCGTTTTTCCTTATTGTTGAAGTTGTGTTGAATGAGATCACAGATAGAAAGCATCAAGCATGGAGTGCGAAACCAGAGCCATGAAGACAAATTGTCGCTGCTTTCGGCATTAATCCTTGCTTGTCTTGTCTTCGCACATACATGCCAGGAATTCTGCGCGTGAAAGAGAGAGAGAGAAAAATAAATAACAATAAGCAAAGATATAAGTAAGAATAAACAAAGAAGTGAGCGAAGTGTCATCTAGATTAAGTATTTTATTTATAAAGATCAAGCAAGTACTAACGGAAGACGGAAAGTGTGACACTGAGATTCGAAGGTTAATCGAAATAGCCAAGGACGCATTCTAGAAGCTGAGCAGAGTATTAAGAGACAGGAAAATTTCGCTAGAAACAAAGAAGAGAGTACTGAATTGCTAAGTGATATCTATCCTTCAATAATGGTATTGAATGCTGGACAATATCATCAAAGATGAATGAAAAACTTGAAGCAGCAGAAATGTTGTTCTACAGAAGGATGCTGCGAATATCATGGGTCGAGTATGTAAGCAATAATGAGGTTTAAGAAAGAATGGAAACGAAAAGGAAATTAATACTGAACATCAGAATGAGACAGCTGAAGTTCTTGGGACATGTAATGAGGAACGAAGGCTTGGAGAATCAGATACTCACAGGTTAGATAGAGGGGAAAAGAGACAGGGGAAAGCAGCGGATAACATATTTGAAGGGGCTGAGCAGGTGAATGGCAGAGCGGGGTTTGGATGGAGTAACAGGAGAAAGTGTGCTAAAAGTCACCGGGGATAGGGAGATGCGGAAAGCCATGATCGCTTACGTCCTAAAGAGACATGGCACATAGAAGGAGAATAATCTAGCAGATCGTTACTGATGTGGAGCGTATTAGTTCCTCACCGTGGACTTCATAATAGTTGTTTATCTGCTAATCTAATGTAAAATTTGGGAAATCTTTATAAAAGAGTCACAGTAGAATTTGAAGTAAAAGTCGAGTTTTCAAACCTAAAAAAATATTTCCGAAACTAAGGATCGACTTATATGGGGGGTATGAAATGCAAGTCAGTTAAGTGCCATACACGATACACCCTTGGGCAATCATGTCTCGAAAGAGACATGACTGACTGGGTAGAAGATTATCTCGCAGTAGGTTGCCATTACTTTCTGTGGTAGACTGGCTATAGAAACCAACCTGTCCTGCTATTCAACTCATAGCTGTAGGGGAAGAGATGGATTAATCTTCTTCTTCTTTTATGTGACATATCCTTTCAGGACGTAGGCGATCATGGCTTTCTACATCTCCCTGTCCCTAGTGGCTCTTAGCACGCTTTCTCCTGTTGCATCATGCAACCCTCGTTCCGTCATCCACCTGATCAGGTCCTTCAAATATGTTATCCGCTGCTTTCCTCTCTCTTTTTCCCTCGATCTGGCCTGTTAGTAACAGGTTCTCCAAGCCTTCCTCCCTCATTGCATGTCTCAGGAACTTTAGCTGTGTCTTCCTGATGCTCAGTATTAATTTCCTGAAATAAGAATATATAAGAAATGATGAATAAATGAACACTTACCTTGAAAGTCAATTCTTCCATCTCCATCAATGTCTACTTCAGCGATCATCTCATCAACTGAAAAGAGATAAAAACAGATGATACCATTATAGTTTGCAGAACGTTTATGAAAAAATGGGGTAGAAAATAACTCGTAAATTTTAATGCCTCTAAAACGAAACTGCTCTCCTTTAACCACCATAGAGAAACATTCCTGTTTACCATTAGAATGGATGACGCTAATCTTTTTTTTTAATCATATCACCACGAGCAAGGCGATAACGCCACTGATGCGCAGGGGGCTACGTAAGAGTGAAAAGATTGGAAAAGAGAAAGCCGGAAACTATATCCTAAACAGGGAACAAGGAATGAGCTTCTTCACCTGTTCAATAGACGTGGGTGGAGTGTGAACCGGGCGATAGTTTAGTCTATCCAATTAAAAAAAAAAGAAAAAGAAAAGAGTAAAAAGATTGAAGAAGAGAAAGCCGGAAACCACATCCTAAACAGGGAACAAGGGATGAGCCTCTTCACCTGTTCAATAGACGTGAGTGGAGTGTGAACCGGGCGATAGTTTAGTCTGTCTACTCCAATTGAAAAAAAAAGTTGGTGACTTGCTAAGTTTTAACTTAGTGAAAGTCCAGTCAAAGAAATATCTGCTAAAAAACAAAACCAATCCTCCAATTAGGCATGAAAAAAAACGCACTGCACCTCCTTGGTCTCACTCTCTCAAATGACCTGAAATGGAATGACTACATTGAACCCATAGTTGCATCTTGGTTCACAGTGCTGGGAAAGGAACTTTTTCTCGTTAGAATCCATTTTGTACATTTATAAATCTACCATTCGTCCGTGCATTGAATACTGTTGCCATACCTGGTTGGGTGCTCCTGCTATTCATCTTAAAGTTCTCAACAAAATCCAAAAGAGGATCTGCAATATAATCGATCCGGACTTGGCAGCTTGTCTTTACTCATTTTCTCACTAACATGATGTGGCTTCCCTCTGTCTTGTCTACAAGTATTTTTCTGGCAACTGCTCTGTCGAGCTTTTTTCCCATTTACCCTGACCAGATGCATTTACCCGTGCTACTACATTAACATCAAGGTCTCATCTTTTTACCGTCGAAATTGTTAAATGTAACTACCTCTTCTACTCTAATAGCTTCTTTTCTTGCACTTCCTGTTTGAGGAACTAATTTCCATTTGTTTGCTTCTTTGATAGCTACAATCTCCAAAAATTTAAATGCAACGTCAGTTGCCATCTTTTATCTACTTTTCTTCGACATCTCCTGTACCATTTTTTATTCTGATGTGCATTGTGGTACAGTGGATATCGGCTCGGAACGAGAAACCGGGGAGCCGAGTTCGAATTCCAGTAGAATCCATTGTATTCACTTACGCGCAAATACCCTTGGGAAAGTTATTAATCCGTCTCTTCCTTCCAGTTATGGGTTAAATAACAGGATGGATTGGGTTCTATAGCCTTGGTCGGCAACCAGTCTACCGCAGAAAGCAATGGCAACCTACTGCGGGATAATCTTCTGCCCAGTCAGTCATGTCTTGAAAGAGACATGATCGCCCAAGCGTGTATCACGTACGGCATTTAACTGACTGACTGTAACCCCTGCGCATCAGTGGCATTTCTGCCTTGTTTGGGGTGAAATGATTATTAAAAAAAAATATCAAAATAAATGGGAAACGTATCGATGATCTGTTTTTGTCTTTTAAATGAGAAACAATACTTGTAAGTTTCAGGGATAAAGAAATTAAATTATCTCGAATAAATGCCTATAATAACCAATAATCTGTAATGTGATAGATCCCAACTTGGCAGCTCGGAAACAGTCACTTTCTCACCGGCGCAATGTAGCTTCCCTGTGTCTCTTCTACAAATACTTTCACGGCTTCTGCTCCGATGAACTTAGCTCACTGGTGCCCCCTATATATAAATTTACTCGAGCCACAAGATTAGCAACTAGGTCCCACCCTTTTAGTGTGAAACCAATAAATTGTAAACGCAAATTCTATTTCATCAGCTTCTTTTCTCGCACTTCCCGCCTGTAGAATTCCCTTCAATTTACTTGCTTTCCCGACAGCTATAAACTCCAAAAATTTAAAGTCAATAGTCATCTCCTATCTCACTAACCTGCATCCTCTCTCTCATGCTCCTTTCTCTGTGCACTCCACTCTCATCAGTATTCTCATCCTTCTCTTACCCACTTCCTGACATCCCCTTTAACCTGTCACTCTTTCTCATAACTTTCCTCCTATGTAACCCCCTGCAAAACAGTGGCAATAAAATGCCTTACTTGGGGCGATATGATTATAAAAAAAACAAAAAATCATTGTTAGAAGCCGAGTTCTAATTCCAGTTGAGTTCATTGTGCTTACTTACGTGCAGTTACCCTTGGGGAAAGTATCAATTCACATCTAAAATCGCGTATGTGAATGCAACGAATTCGAACTCGGCTCTCCGATTTCCCTTTTAGAGCCGATATCCACAGCACCAGATCGCACAAACTAATATATTTTTCTCAAAAAGAACAATTAAAGCATCTCCAAGTCCTTTTTGGGTGACAAATTATTTCTCACCCTCTAACCTCTCTCTCGCCCGCGGGACGCGGCAAGCCTCTTGCTGCTCTCTCGCTGCTCTCTCGCTACAACTATTGAAAGTGCTCAGAACTAGATTTCTTGATCCCGCCATGAATGTCCAGGACCCATCATGACACCTATATTATAGCAAACCATCCACATTCCCCCTGAATTTAATCAGTGAGGAGTAAGTTCTCTAACAGCTTCTCGCGAACCACTGCTCTGGGGAACTGACTCCCAAGAGTGTGTTTCTCTAACCTGTTAAAATCTAGGGTTAACAGTTATCCTCCCTCCTGTCCGTATAAACTGTCTCTTAACGGAACCCTCTACCACAAGTGAATCTTACTGTAAAAAGCAAAAACAACCCCCTCCGAAAAAAAAAAAAAACCCAAAAAACAAGAACACCCCAATATGATGACGACCACATTTAATTATTCAGTTAGCACATATGGTTAAAGTGATGGGGTAAATACAACATAAGCTAGTATACCAGCCTGTCCAATGTGGGCGTAATAATTGTCTTGCCAATTGATTTCGGCTTAAAACTTTGAGAAAAAAATTGCCGCAGAAGATTGTTTGCTAAGTTGGATTAACGAAGCCTGTTGTGTCGAACAGAAAACTCCCATAGAGTAAAAACTAAACAAAAATAATATAGTTTTCTCAAAAACATCGATTATACCACAGAACAATATATTGGCGGCCATATTTAATTATCCAGTTAGCACTTTTGAGGACGTGGGGCGTCTGCTATAATCTTTATCGATCAAGAGTAATTAATATAAAACACTCAGAAGAATGTAGACGATAGAATATGACTTTTATCTAACATCTTTCGCTGATGACATATTTACGCAGAATCATTCATTTTTACCTGGTAATCAGGGGGGATGTGCGTTGTGGCGAAGTGGATATCGACTCAGAACGAGAAATCGGAGAGCCGAGTTCAAATTCCAGTTGAATTCCTTGCATTCACTTACGCGCAAATACCCTTGGGAAAGGTATTAATCCGTCTATTCCTTCCAGTTATGGGTTAATTAACAGGACAGATTGGGTTCTATAGCCTTGGTCGGCAACCAGTCTACCGCAGAAAGTAATGGCAACCTACTGCGGGATAATGTTCTGCCCAGTCAGTCATGTCTCTTTCGAGACATGATCGCCCAAGCGTGTATCACGTATGGCATTTAACTGACTGAATCAGGGGGAATTACTGGAATAACGATTTCAGCAAAGGTTTCATAACATCTATTGCTAATCTTATTCATATTTGATAAAAAAAAAAACAAAATGGCGTAAATAAAAAAAAAAGTGTTTGGTATTTTGAAGGCAATAACAGTCTCGTCTTCGGCTTACATGAGTTGCTCCAAATATGAAGTTGAAATAAAAGTTGTTATGCGAGAGTTGGTTGAAAAGAAAGGTCTCCTACCGCGTAGTTTCGTTAACAGTAGAGATATAAATATGTGGTTGATAGTATGCATAGTTTTTTTCAAACATACTTCGTGTCTGTCCACTGTACGACGGCAGTGAGTAATGACATTCGTTAGTCAGGAGTACTACGTCCAAGTTACGTATAAAGCAGAGATCAGTGATAAATCTTTGGGACTAGAAGATTGTGCGTTAATCGAAATTCGCAGATGTATAGATCTAATGAAAATTTGCAATCAAAATTTGATAAGATCAATTTGGTAGCTGACCTAAAAAATGACTTACAGTCTGTTATTAATATCTTCCGTGGGCGCGTGAGTGGTTAGAACGTTCGCTTTCTGATCGTGAGACCCGGGTTCGAATTTCACCATGGTCAATTTGTCAGTAAGGTAACTTCTTGATGTTATCGGTCTGAAGAAGACGATTTTTGCATGTGGCACCGTTGGAAAGTGCCTGAAAACCATGATAAAAGATTTGGATAGACGGAACCATTATGGAACTATTTGGGAACCGTCGATACTGGCGTTCAGACTGTTGATAATGCGCTCACTCCCAGAAACTGTAACTAAGGTCTGTTCAGCATTAGTTGCAGTATAAACCACAGGTGAGTTCAGTGGGTGTTGAACAAGCACAAATATGCCTGAGCAGGCGTCTGCAACAAGGATTAGCTAGTCACCTTGTAGACGGGTATCCTCGGATATAGGTTGCTTTCCTATAGGAATAGTTACTCGTCAGACATAAAAGATACAGCAGCTAATAATATTCAAAATAACCCCGAAAAGTAGTTACACACAGACGCCCACGTGCCCGTGTCTAGAATAGACATTTGTAACGGTAATCTACAAAAACAATTCCTCGCTCATTCAAAAAACCCCAAAGAGAGAAAGAAAAAGAAGAATATAGACAATTGATAAATGAAAAGAAGAGAAAGACAAAGAAAAAGAAAAGAAAGAGAAAGAACAGTATAAAGAGAAAATAGTTAACGTCTTAGATCGACATCAGCGTCAATTGCAATTCAACTGTTTTCTTAGAAAACCATGACATGGAAATTTAACATTAAAATTTAGTTTTAAATATAATTGGATATATTTACGGTAAAAATAAATTGTAAATCATACATTTTAATGCAAATTAAAATATAACCACGAGTAGTATTATATTATAAATATAGTTAAAACAATTAAAACTTATAAAAGAAAATTATAAATAAAATATAGGAAATTAAAACTGTCTTAAACCTATCTTCTTGTTCCATGTCTTATTTTCTGTACAAACCGGTCACTACAACTTTGCGGTGAAGTTTCGCCACAGCTCCTCAACAAATTGGCGACGAAGATCCACAACACTATCTATCTATCTATCTATCTATCTATCTATCTATCTATCTATCTATCTATCTATCTATCTAAGTATATTCACTATCTATCTATCTATCTATCTATCTATCTATCTATCTATCTATCTATCTATCTATCTATCTCAGTATATTCATTATCTATCTATCTATCTATCTATCTATCTATCTATCTATCTATCTATCTATCTATCTATCTCAGTATATTCATTATCTATCTATCTATCTATCTATCTATCTATCTATCTATCTATCTATGTCAGTATACTCATTATCTATCTATCTATCTATGTCAGTATACTCATTATCTATCTATCTATCTATCTATCTATCTATCTATCTATCTATCTATCTATCTCAGTATATTCATTATCTATCTATCTATCTATCTATCTATCTATCTATCTATCTATCTATCTATCTATCTATGTCACTATACTCATTATCTATCTATCTATCTATGTCAGTATACTCATTATCTATCTATCTATCTATCTATCTATCTATCTATCTATCTATCTATCTATCTATCTATCTATCTATGTCAGTATACTCATTATCTATCTATCTATCTATCTATCTATCTATCTATCTATCTATCTATCTATCTATCTATCTATCTCAGTATATTCATTATCTATCTATCTATCTATCTATCTATCTATCTATCTATCTATCTATCTATCTATGTGTGTGTGCGTGTGTGTGTGTGTGTATGTGTGTGTGTGTGTGCATGCGCGTATATATGCTATTTAGTTGTAAGAAACAGCAAAGTAAATGAGGATGGATGGCACACATTTGTCAAACTTCCTACGTCTAAAACATTCGCTCACCAATTTAAATAACTGCAACGAAAGAATTCAGGGTAGGTAACTGCTATCGAAAATTGTTGTGGAGCCATAATTATAGATGACGCTTTGAACGTTCCCTTCACGTCATATAGTTTCATTTTGATTTATATCCACCCACGCTATGAAATATCTTTTATGTTACGTACATATCAATGGCCGGCCAGCTTTTATTACGGTCAGTATTTTTTATTACCGCAACGCCGGCATTACTCTTTATTTATTTATTTATTTTTTTGTCGTTTGCTAAATCAGTTTTTTGATATTGCAAACTTCGTTCTATTTCTTATTGTCTTCTACTTTGTTATTTTCTTTATGACTTGTTTTATGAATATTTGTTAGCTCGATTATAGACATAATTTCACCCCTCATTATATCATAGAAGTGGGTTTGCAAAAAAGTGTGTAATGTGTTTTCTAAATTTCCCTATTCATCATATGCTATTTTCACTTTTGTTTTCTGTTTACTAAACGTTCATCTAATCCAAGGCCCAAGAACCACTCAAGGTAGAGAATTACAGTTTATTTTTAAATACATGCCTAGTTTCATTTTGTTTTTTTACACGACTGAAAGTTATCGCTATTTTCAGCGATTATATGTAGTTTGGGGAAAAATCCATATTGTTATGGTCTTTGCCAACTCTTTTGTTTCAAGTAAATGTTTTTTTTTGTTTTTTTGGACAGACACTTTTCTCTGCAATAATTGGTTCTTTTGTCAAATACTTTGCATCAAATTCACATGCTGGCACGATTAAAATAATTCCTGCAATTCCACACTACGAGGCTCGTTTATTATTTTTGAAAATAGTTTTCTCCGTGGTACGATTATTTTGTTTCACGTTTATTAAACTCATGCAAAACTTTCGCCAGAACTTGTACTTGAATTGTTACGCTTACCATTTCTAGTTGTCGTTAACATGGCTGACTTTACACTCCAGCCTAACAAGACATTGCGTCTTCTTGGCCTCACGTTTATCACTGACTTAAAGTAGAATGACTACATCGCATCAATAGCTGCATCTAGTGCAAGAAAAGTTGGGTCACTGTGTCGTGCCAAAAGATTTTTTTGTCAGAGTCCATCTTGCATACTTACAGATCTATCATTCGTCTTTGAATTGAATACTGTTAGTATATCTGGTTTGGTGCTTTGGCTGTATATCTTGAGATTCATGACTAAATTCAAAGAGTCTGTAATGTAATCGATCTTGACCAGGCACCTCGAATTCACTTCATTTTTTTTCACGACGTAACGTACCTTCCCTCTGTTTTTTTTTTCTACAAATATTTTCTGTTCTGGGGAGCTTTTGTTCTTGATGATCCCACGGCATGACTTTAAGCGTTCTACTAGATTGGCATCTAGGTCCCACCCTTTATTGTTGAAATAGCTAAATGCAACCAACATTTCTATTCTAACAGATCCTTTACTCGCACATCTCATCTGTGGAGCTCCCTTCCAATTTCTTACTTCCTGCTACATACAATCTTCAAAAAATTAAATGCAACGTCAATCGCCAGCTTCTGTTTTCTTGAATCCCTTTCGTCTTTTGTTCTTTTCTCAATCCTCTCTCTTCCCTGTCTTCTCTTTTGCTTTTAATCCTTGCTCCAGTTGAATTCTTTGCACAAATACCTTTGGGATAGGTATTAATCCGTCTCTTCCTTCCAGTTTAAATAATAGGACAGACTGGGTTCTATAGCCTTGGTTGGCAACCAGTCTACCGCAGAAAGCAATGGCAACCTCCTGCGGGATAATCTTCTGCTCAGTCAGTCATGTCTTTTTCGAGATATAATCGCCCAAAGCGTGTATCACATATGGCACTTAACTGACTGAACCCCATACATAATAGCCGCATTCCCGCCTTGCTTGAGGTGAAATGATTAAAAGAAAAAGTGGAAAAATTCCCATTGACATGACTATTCCAAACGAGACTTGTATTTGGTACAGAGTTTAACTGTTTGTGTTGAATATGATTAGTTATTAGAAATTTATAGCTATTAATAAAACGCCCACACTATTTTTTATAGCTTTCAGAAACCGCAGTGACTTTTTGAAATAGTCATATCGGATGAAATATAATTTTTAGCCACAGGGTAATTATTTTTGTTCTTTTGATGTTTGTGATTAAAGGTGTTTTTCTAAAACTGGCGTCTTCAAGATAAAAGTCGATACACTAAGTAAAAAAATCGAAATGACTGGCGAATAATAGTGGAAAGAAGAATGAAGAAATAAGGTTATTTTTATGTCATTAATGCATAGAAAAATTTTGTTACTATTAATTTAACAATATGTAATGTTGTGCGTTGTGGTACAGTGGATATCGGCTCGGAACGAGAAACCGGGGAGCCGAGTTCGAATTCCAGTTGAATACATTGTATTCACTTTCGTGCAAAGACCCTTGGGAAAGGTATTAATCCGTTTCTTCCTTCCAGTTATGGGTTAAATAGCAGGACAGACTGGGCTCTATAGCATTGGTCGGCAACCAGTCTACCGCAGAAAGCAATGGCAACCTACTGCGGGATAATCTTCTGCCCAGTCAGTCATGTCTCTTTCGAGACATGATCGCCCAAGCGTGTATCACGTATGGCACTTAACTGACTGACCGAATGTTATGTAACGTCTGGTAAGAATACAAGACTAAAATTTTCGTTCATAATATAATCTTTCTTCATTTTTGAACTCCGTCAAATTAACGTCGGCCGTATCGAGGGTATGTGGTTTCAGATCTTTGAACTTTGCCAGGATGTTGAGGATTTATATCCTGTTATTCGGCTGTTTTACGTGTATAGCCTAAGTTCAGTCTGGTTCACTTTCTTGTTTATTTTATCCCGTTCGTGCACGTGGTGGCTATGTAGTCACTTTCTAGAATAATATTTTGATCAGCAGCAACAACTGTTACTACATTAATAAAAATTCTTATGCGTTCATTTGACAATTTTTCAGTCGTTTCAGTACGCTTGAAAATGCTTAGCGTAGCGGTTGTCGGCACAGAAAATAAGATCGGCGTGTCGAGTTCAAATTCCAGCCAACACTGTTGAGAAAATAATACAGATAGAATAAAAAATGTCTGAGCTATGAATCCATCTCTTCTTCCCCTATCTATAGGTTAATAGCAGGACAGATTAGACATTTTAGCTTTGGTTGGTAATCAACCTAAGAGAAGAAGATCTCTGAATTCAAAACCGGTTCGGCGTAGGGGTAGCAACATTACCCCGTAAACCTTCTTGCTAAAGAAAAACAGCAGCAACACCCAGGGTGGTGAGGCTATAGCTCTGTATTCTAACAAATGAGTCTACAGGGCCAACGTATTCTTCTATGTACCATGTCACTTCAGGACGTGGGTAATAATGGCTCTCCACAGTTTCTTATCGTTTATATCTCTTAGAAAAGTTTGTCCTATTGTTATTTTTACTAAGCTCTGTTCTGCCAACCATTTATGCGCGGTGTTTAGTTTGGTTAGGCGTTGTTTACCTCTGTTCTTCTTGTCTTCAATCTATCTTGTGTGTGTCTAATTTTCTAAGCATTCTTTCCTCGTTATGTGGCATAGAAATTTTAGCTTTCTCTAACGGATGTTAAGTATGTATTCTTTTTGCTTCAATTTTCTCTAAAACTTTATTACTCACATGTTCAGTTCATGGTTTTCTCAGCATCCTTCTCTAGAACCACATTTTCATTACCTCGAGTCTCTTCTACATCTTTGAGGAGATTTGTCCAGCATTCACTGCTATATAGGAGAATCGATATTAGATAACTGTTAAGTAATTTTCCCCTTGGTTTTAACAAGATTTTTCTGTTTCAATTATATTTTGTTTAGCTTTTAGAAGGCACTTTCGCTAATGTGCCTCTTTAAAACTCTTCCCAAATTTTTGTTCTTGCTTGGTTTTGGTAATTTTTGTAATTCGCATAATGGCTGTTCTTTTTGCTGACTACATTCTGTCTTCTTGCAATTTTTGTTTAGTTCTTTCTTCTCGCTTTCCTTCACTACCTCCTGCTGGAGTTCTTGTAGTCTCCTTTCTGTGTCTGCAACCGACATTGCGTCGTCTGTATATATAAGGTTGTTAAAATTGTGGCCACTAAAAATGAACCCTGCTTGGACTTCTATTTCTTCCAGAAATACCTCATTGTATAGGTTGAATATATCCGGTGAGAAGATACTACACCCTTTTGTAATTTTGTATATTTACAGAATTCATTTTCTGTCCCTATGCAGATGGTTTTCCACCAGTATTTTTCGATCATTCTAACATCTTTCCTAAATAGATTTTGGTTACTTAGCAGTTCGAACAGGTATACATCTAATAAGATGTATGGTTAGGTCTTGAAGGCTGTCACAATACGGTTAGTAAAATAAAGGAAGGTAAAGAAGTGTTTGGGTATTACCTATTTATTATACATTAATATTTCGAGATCAAAATCTCCTCTTCAGAATGGCAGAAGAGCTTACGTCCTAGTGAGTCCGTGCCTTTCAACGAATGGTCATTCTTGGCTGCTGCTGTCAATAATTGTAGCGTGTGTGTGTGTGTGTGTGTGTGTGTGTGTGTGTGTGTGTGTGTGTGCGTGTGTGTGTAAGTGTGTTAGAGCATGTATGTGTGTGTGTTTATGGTATATATATGTGTAATTGATAGTTGGGACCTTTTTCTGGTCTGATGATATCAGTCCGCTTTAATATGTGGTTTATCTAAGTATGAGTAACCTGACCGTAAATTTGACTTTTGCTAAAGTCGAAGAGGGCTTGTTTTATTATTGTTGTTTTATCTAATAAGATGTTTGAGATATATTCTTTGTACATTTTCCAAAGTATATTTATTGCTTGTCTTACAATATTTAAATACTGAATTTAAGTATTTCAATGCAGTGGCCTAAATGAATTCATCTGTTAAACAACGCAAAAATAACTTGCTTTCTAAAGTTTCTAAATTTGACTTTTGCGAAGTGATGACTCAAATCGATAAAATGGACGCTGAAGATATCGAAAGGTCAGGCATCATCACAAGAAAACCTCCATTTTCAAACACGAAGAAATCTGTTCTAGTGGGTTTATGGCTCAGAATAACAAAATAGCTATAGAATATTCTTACTTTACGTAGTCTCGATGAGGGCGATGGAAAAATATGGGGTTATGAAGATTGTGTTACGCCAAACTTCTAACTGGGAAGTGCCTATCTGCCTTGAGCATTTACAGTTGACATTCTTGAACACTAACCTCTAGCACTTACTGAAAATGCATAATTATATAAGTGTAATATATAATTATTTCAGTCACAAGACAGGCCACAACTGACATATGTTCATATTACAAAAATTATCTAAGTTTGTAGCTGTAGTGCAGAAACAAAAAACAAAACAAAACAAAACAAAAACACAACAAAAAACAAACAAAGACACGAATGAATTTTACTGTTGGGTTGACTTTTCTTTCTTTGCCCCCAATTAAGGTGTACCGTGCTTCGCTTGTCATGTGAATCTTGAAGTCTGATCAGTCAAGGCCTGCCTACACAAACAACACTTTTCGAGAAGATTTCACGAAGAGTAGATGTTTTCCTGACGCGTATTTAAAAGACAGCCTCTCGCACTTGATATGCTAGACTTGTGAGTAAAGACTGAAACATCCTCTAGATTTCCTGTCCAGGCATGTAAAACATTAAAATAGACCTAATACGGTCGTATATCAAAGAATTGAAGGGCAAAGTGTCAAATGATAAAATAATGAATAGACAAAATGTTGAGCAAAGTGTCGAACCGACTAAGTCTTGAACGAACAAAGTGTCCAACGAACAAAATGCCGAACGGATAAAATGTAGAACGGAAAGAGTCGAACTGACTAAATGACAAATGGACGAAAAGTTTCAGTAGGACAAAATGTTGAACAAAGTAAAAACGTTATAATTTTAAAAACACGGTTTAAATAATTATCTTTTTCTAAACTTTTTTTGCTTAACTTCTGTATCATTTAATAAATAATAACCTTAAAAGTAATTAAGCCTCCATAATCATCGGTTAGCGACCCGATTTGGTGTGGGGTCGTTTATTACGCTGTATTTTTACCAAAATGAACTGAGTCTTCTTCTATATATATATATATATATATATATATATATAGTTATGTATCAATTGTATATTGCGACACGGAATTTCTATGTTTCGAGATAAATTCTCATCACCAGGCAATGTTGATGTTAGTTGTGCAGATGATTTACATTTAAATAACAAAAACTTTTGGTTTGCTGTGCATGTATGTGGGTGTTTCTTGTGGCTACTCAGAATGGAGATTCATTTTGGGATTTGGCCTCAAAGAATACATACTAACCAACTTTTTCTCTTTTTTCCTTCCCACACTTTTTTTTTTTTTAGAAATTTTCGTGTCGCAATGTACACTTGATACATAACTATATAATTATATTAAGCTCTATCATACTCTTTATATTGAGCACTGTTTATAATAAAATAAATGCCAGAGCACTCAAAATAAAAAAAAACCTTGAGTCTTCTTCACCTTGAATTATATTTATATTTATATATATATATATATATATATATATATATATATATATATATATATATATATATCTCTATCTATATATATATATATATTCATTAGGGATTATAAACAGGCTTTTATATTAATTTCAAATTTAAAAAGAATTATTTATCGGCAGGATAGTTGCATGCTAAGCAAAAGACATTCTATTGTAGGCACGTTTCTGGCTTTTCGTCATTTTAATCATTTCGATATTTTTTTCCGTTTGGCACTTCGTTCATTCGCTGAAATTTTGTTCATCCGACATTTTGTCTTTCAACACTTTGTCATTCGATAACTCTGTCTGTGAACGGCTAAAGCTAACATCCATGAGAATGACACATTAAACCTTCTCGGTCTAACATTCTCAGCTGATATGAAGTAGAAAGACTATATTGAATCGATTGCTTAGTCTGTTTCTAAAAATGTTAGGTCCTTGTGTCGTATTAGACAGTTTTTTCATCAGAATCTATCTCGCAGATTTTAAAATATAACATCTGATCCGGTACTCTCGCTGTATATTTAGAGATTCCTGATAGAATCCAAGAATCAGCAATATTATAGATCATGACCTGGCATCTCAGCTTCAGTCACTTTCCCACCACCATTACTTAGCTTTACTATGCTTTTCTATAAATATTTTCATGGTAATTGTGTGAATGAGCTCTTCGCTATGGTACCTGGACTTTATGAATTTAAGCGCAGTACTAAGTTAATGGCAAGTTACATTTGAAATGGTTAGATGTAACAGTAAATTCTATGCGAACAGTTTCTTTTCTCGTACTTCTTGTTTTATAGAATGCTCTTTCGGCTTGTTGCTTTCAGTCAAGTTTGATCTTCAAAAATATAAATACAATGACATTCGCTATCTACTCTTCAATACTTATCGCTCCATAAAGTTTTTCTGTTATTTTTTGTTCTTCTACACTGAGTTACTCTTTGTTTCTTACTGACTTTATTGCCTTACATGGGGTGATTAGATAAAAACGAAGGAAAATACAAAGTTCACTTTATATTGATGAAACTAAAAAAAAAAAAATCGGTATTTCAGAATTTCTCCCAAACACCGATCGTTTATTAAGGTTAAAAAAAAGAATAGGCTTACTTTCTTCTTCGGTTAGGTCTTCCCCTAGGCATTGAATCACAACCCTCAAGTCAGAGGCACATATATAGCCGCTGCCAGACTTGTCAAACATCTGAAACACAAAGTAACAAATCATTGAAATAATGTTGCATATTACAAAGAATGCCATCATACTATATTTCTGCTTGCTGGGAACCTGGACGTGATGTAATAGTTAGCAAGGTTGTCTCGCCAGATCCACTATCACCTGAGAAATAAGTTCAATTCTAACTTGGTGCGCCATACATTCGACTTGTTCTTGTTCAGGATCAAAGCTTAGTAAACCGCTATAATTCTGCTTGTTCATCAGTTAGTAATCTATTTAGCACATCATGCCACTACCTCAGATAAATAACGGACCATTCCATTTTGAGTGCGAGGAAAGTCGGAAGAAAAGATTTATCCCAGATGCTTTTTGGTTTAAGTGAATAATAATAATAATAATAATAATAATAATAATAATAAACATCAAAAGAGGTATATTTCAAGGTGATTCTTTATCTCCCTTACTATTCTGCATATCATTAATAGCACTAACTAGTCAACTTAATAAGACAGAATGTGGTTATAAAATAGGTCAAAAGAAAATAAGCCATCTATTTTACATGGATGACTTAAAGTTATATGCTAAGAATGATAATGAGCTGGAAGGTCTTCTGCAAACTGTAAAATGCTTCAGCGAAGACATTGGAATGAAATTCAATTTGAATAAATGTGCTAAAGCTACAGTTTTACGTGGATCAATACAAGAAACATCCTCAATTAGCTTAGACCCTGCTGTAACAATAAAAGAATTGAAACCAGAAGAAGCTTATAAATACCTAGGTGTAAATGAGAGTGAAAACATTCACCATAAAAAAATGAAAGAAATAGTGCGTAAAGAGTACTATAGAAGGCTACGAATGATATTAAAAAGTGAATTGAATTCTCAGAACAGAGTAATGGCCATTAATAGCCTTGCAATCCCAGTTGTCCAATATAGCTTCAACAACTTAGACTGGACTCTAAACGACATCAGACGAATGGATTCTAAAACAAGAAAGCTTCTTTCTAAGCATAAGATGCATCATCCAAAGGCTGATGTAGACCGTCTATACATACCCCGTAAAGAAGGTGGAAGAGGTCTTATTCTGCTGGAATTGTCATACAAGACAACAACTATTGGCTTACTAACATACATAGAAACAACAAAGGATTGGATGATACAATTAGTAAGGTAACATGAAGAAAGAAAGAAAAAATATTCAATAATAAAAGAAGGCAGTAAATACAAACAAGATTTACAGTTAGTAGATTCTGTAGAAAAGCAAAACAGAAGCCAAGAACCAACTATTGCGGCAAAAAATATGAAAATGAAAGCCAGAGATAAAGCTCTTGAACAGATGAAACAGCGCTGGCAAGACAAACCTCTGCATGGCCAATATCCAGAACGTGCCAATAAATCCAATGTTGACAAAGTTAATACTCATCGATGGTTACGTGCATCTGGATTAAAGTCTAAAACTGAAGGCTTTATTCTTGCAGCACAAGACCAAAGTCTTTTCACTAGAAACTTTCAGGCAAATATTATGCATAATAATATGGATCCAAAATGCAGGTTTTGTGATAAACACCAACAAACAATAGACCACCTAATCTCAGGCTGTTCTGTGCTTGCTCCAAATGAATATAAAAATCGCCACGATAGAGTTGGGCAATATTTACATTGGGCAATGTGCAAACATTATGGAAAATCTGTAAACAAACACTGGTATGAACATCACCCAGCACCGGTTACAGAAATAGAAGATGTAACCATTCTATGGGATTACACCATCTACACAGACAGAAAAATTGAAGCAAACAGGCCAGACATTATTGTTAAAAACCAGAAGGAGAAAACTTGTCTCTTAATTGATATGGCTTGTCCAGCGGATTGTAACATAGCAATCAAGGAATTTGAAAAACTGTCAAAATATAAAGACCTAGAAATTGAAATAGAAAAAATGTGGAAATTGAAAACAAGAGTTGTGTCAGTGATAGTAGGTGCACTTGGAATGATAAAAAAATGGAACAAAACAACACATTGAAAGAATCCCTGGAAACCCCAGCTTAATAGATATACAAAAAATGTCTTATTAAGTACAGCCCACACACTAAGGAGAACTTTGTATATGTAACACTACGGATGATGGGGAAGATAGAAAAAACATGAAATGGAGCCATAACAACACGCCACGACCTGCCTTAGGTTTTCCCGCAGACTTGGTTGGTAGTGAGACCATAGCAGAAATCGAAATATGATGAAAAATGAAGTAATAATAAAAAGAAGAAAGAAGGAAAGGAAAGATAGAAGAGATGATAACGCTCTCATATATTTAACGTCTGCTTCATTGAAATGAAAAACCCTGTCGATTGTGAATTCCTATTCTTTAAGTAATGACCGACATTTATATTTATCATTGTTATTGCAATATTTTGTTCAAGCTGTTAAGCTCTAATAACAATGGGTGTCTTTTCAAATGTATTTTATACTCCACAAATTAGCAAGGAGCTTATTCAATTATTAACTTAAGAATTAAGATTCATCAGAGAATCTAAACAGGGAAACTGTGAAATTTTCACGAGTTCTGTTACTTTATATAATCGCCTCCAAGATGTTCAAATCAGAAACAAACAGCAAAAGTAAAATGTAACAGGATTTTGAAATTCTAAATCCTATCCAGATTAAATTCTTCGAAAACAAAGAAAGTTTCTGACTGTTGGAATTATCATCCTACTGATTTATTCGAACCTAATCTTGATTGTTAAAATCCCATAGGATTATGATATTTGTTAAGTGTTCTAGTTTATCGGGAGGTCGTGATTTCAGTCCATGATCAGGCTGTGGAATACATATATACTCTGGCTCAGAGAAACAGGCAAAAGCAGCCTCAC
Organism: Ascarosepion bandense; assembly: GCA_037127315.1. NCBI lineage: Eukaryota > Metazoa > Mollusca > Cephalopoda > Sepiida > Sepiidae > Ascarosepion > Ascarosepion bandense. The sequence continues at coordinate 2,468,857 of JBBBDQ010030258.1, read as the reverse complement.
ACGGACTAATTAATGCAAACCTACAACGCAACCCTCACCCAGCTTTACACCAACTGGCTGAATCCCCCACGTTGCATATAGATTGTCTTTGACGTCGGTGCGCACCAAAATCTGGAAAAGACTGGCTGTACATTTACAAGGAAAGGAAAGATGAAAAGAAACATCCCGTCAAAAAAATGAGAACTTGAAACTTGTTTCTATTTGAAGTTTTGTTTTTATTCGGGGATTCGCTTGCTGGTTTTTATTGAGTAGCCAGGTAACACCTGGAAAAATTCTGCTATGTCGGTCTCATAGATCAACTCTCCTCTCTTACTAACTCCCCGCCCATCACATGTGGTTGTCAATACAAAGGGCGACATCAGAACTCCGCGACGTATAGATTTATTCCTCGTGAATGGCGGACCAGAATTTACTTTTTCTCGGCCCCAACTGTGACTGTTAATACAGACCAACAACAGAATACTCTCTATGTCCAGCTGTGGTGTTACTTTGTCTCAAAAACTTATTTTTATTTACTTTTCTGTTCCCCGACCAAAGTGAATCTTATTTAGAAGACTCCCAATAACCCATTCACTGGATAGGAAACAAACACTTTAGATTGAGATAAAACCACACGTTTTCTCTTCTACGTCGGTATCTCACTCACAGTATCACATTAACAAAGGACGAAATAACAGAATTAATAAATGTAACTTATATCCTCTAGTATAAAAATCAGAATAAAAACAACACCGCCCTGTGGACTGAGTAAAGAGTTTGGAATACAACAGACACCTGATGAAGCTATGGAGCGTGAAGGTGACGATTGTACCATTAGTTATTGGGGTGATAGGAATGTCCCCCCCCACCCCGCAAAAAAAAAGAATCTCGGAAAAATACTAGTGGAATTTAAAATCGGGGTAAGAGTCGGAAATGCCCTGCTAAAACAGACTGAAAACAAGAGAGTACTGGAGTATTGAGGAGATTTGTCGTCACTTAATATGCAATGTAATCTACCAGTTTACTCCTGGTGTGAACAGTAAATAAAACAATTACACTTTATTTGGGGTACTTCCTAAACTCGACAAGAGAATTTAGAATACGAAAATAAGAACGTCAATGATCATGCATCAAGTTCTACCACCCAACGATGACCTTGATACCTTTTAAGTGAAGGGAAGAAAATGACGAAGAAGACTCATAATAGTAGACTCTCTCAACTTGGCTATCAAATAATAGAATAAAGAAGCAATAATCATAGTCAGTCAGTTAAGTGCCATACGTGATACATGCTCGGGCGATCATGTCTCTAAAGAGACATGACTGACTGGGCAGAAAATTATCCCGCAGTAGTTTGCCATTGCTTTCTGCGGTAGACTGGTTGCCGACCAAGGCTATAGAACCCAATCTGTCCTGTTATTTAACCCATAACTGGAAGGAATAGACGGATTAATACCTTAGTAGAAATCGCAAAAAATGACAAAAGAACAAATGTGGATGAGAAATTTAAAAACAGAAAAGAAAAATTAAAAGATTATCAAATCCATTAATTAAATTTTTAAAAATATTTTTTTAATAATTTCACCCCAAGCAAGGCGGGACCACCACTAGTGTACAGGGGGTTACAGCGAGAGAAAAGACTTGGTACAGTGGGTATTGAAGAAAGGATAAAAGATGAATGGGATTCAAGAAGATAGAAGATAGCAATTGACATGCATTTAAATGCTTGGGGATTGTAGCTATCAGGGAAACAAGTGAACAGAAGGGAGTTCCACAGGCGGGAAGTGCAAGAAACTGTTGGTGTAGAAGAGAAGAGCTTACTATTAGTACAACTGAATCAAGGATCTCCAAGAATTTTAAAAAATATTAAAAGTTATTATAATAAAGAATAATGACTATAGATTATGAATACAATAGCTCTATTCTGTCGGAAATATTTGTATGAATATTATTACACTATTCTCCTTCATTTCTGACACATTTCTAGTGTAAGTTAATTAAAAACGCATTATCCATGGCATGGCCGTAATTCTATCATCCTGCATCAGTTCCTGGACACGGGAAATTTCTTAAGTGATTTTCAGCTCATAGAATTCTTATTCTATGTGTCGTGTTCCTTCAGAATATGGATGATCGTGGCTTTCCATAACTCCCCATCATTTGTAGCTTTTGGCAATGCTATTATTATTATTATTATTATTATTATATCATCATCATCATCATCATCATCATCATCATATTCCGATTTCTGCTATGGTCACACTACCTACCAAGTCTGCAGGAATATGTAAAGCAGGTAGCGGTGTGTTGTTATGGCTACATTTCATGATTTGTTTTTCTAGCTCCCTAGAAAAACAAATTTGTCCATGTAACGCTAGTCACATGGACAAACTTCTAAGTGTGTGGTCTGTAATTATGAAGACCATTTTTTTTTTATTTCTCTTAAGATGGGATTTCCAGGGATTTTTTCGATGTGTTGCTGTGTCCCTTTTTTTTTTTTATCATACCAAGTACCACTACTATGACTGGTACTATTCTTGATTACAATTTCCCCATTTTTTCTATTTCGATTTCCAGGTCTTTATAATTCTATAGTTTTTCAAGTTCTTTGGTTGCTATGTTACAGACCGCTGGGCTAGTCACATCAATTAGTAAAAATATCATCATCATCATCATCATCATTAGATCATTATCATCATTATTAGATCAGTATCATCATTATTATTAACATCATCATCATCATTATTAGATCATTATCATCATTATTATTAACATTATTATTATTAACATCATCATCATTATTAGATCATTATCATCATTATTAACATCATCATCATTATTAGATCATCAGCATCAAGATCATCATCATCATTATCATCATTATTATTAGCATCATCATCATTAGTAAATCATTATTATCATCATCATTATTATCATCATCATTATTCGGTCACCATCATCATCATCATTATCATTATTATTAACATCATCCTTATTAGATCATTATCATCGTTATCATTATCATCATTATTATTATTATTATTATCATCATTATCATTATCATCATTATCATTCTTCTCGTTATTCTTCTCATTCTTGTTATCTGTCATATTCTCTGTTCTGCTATTCATTTATATAAGCTTGTTAAGTAGATTACACGATGTTTTTTTTTAAGTTCATCAATGTATGTTGGAATTCTAAGAATCTACTGTACACAAAAGAAAATTCACATTCCACAGAACATTACTACAACATGTGCCAGTGTATTTACAGCACACAACCTCATTACCACAGGGAAAAACAATAACGTTACTCACTTTAAATTAATAGATAATTCAGATATGTACATTCTGGGAACTGAATATATATTGGAACGTTAGCTCTTTCATCCCAAGCTTAAATCTTCATAGACAAAAATGCTATTTAACCTTTTGTGTTGCTTAAATATTTTCCACATTCTCAGTTCATTCAAAACCATTTTTTTCGTAGATATATTTTTTTTAAATATATAAAAGCTTTATGTTTGTTTTTCAAAAATGATTTGTCAGTTTCTTTTCAACATTCAGTCTTTTGCTTTTTAAACGTTAAAGCAGAATTACAGCAAATAATCCAGTATTAGAGAATCTCGAGCTATGTAGTAGGAGCACCGGACTAGAAAGAGCAGCAATATTCAATGCACGGGTTTATGGTAGATTTATAGATGGATTCTCATGAGAAAAATTGTCTGGGACGGCACAGTGAACCAACCTTAGTAGTAGATCTAGCAATTGATTTAATATAATCACCCCAATTCATGCCAGTTGAAAGCTTGTGCTCAAGAAGTTGCAAAGAGTTGCTCTCCTGTAGGTTAGCGTCAGTCATGCTTATAGCAGACAAAAGCTTATCTCTGGTGATTAAATACTAAAAGTTTTGTTTTGAATGCATTAAAATTAACAAACCATTTTCTTGTTCCAGTTAACCACTGATTGGAGGTCATTTTTTGAAGCAGCTGACATTTTTACTCAGTTAGACCCGTTGGAATACAAAAGTAAATAGTTGTATCATCAGCATAAATACATAGTTGGGAACTAACTGAGCCCTCTTCCCCAACAAATATCACCACATCTGTGAGAAAGTGACTGAAGACGAGATGCCAGGTCAGGATCTATTACATCACAGAGCATTCTTTGAGTTTTTGTCAAGAATATCAAGACAAGTAGTAGGCACACCAGGCCAGATATGGCAGCAATATTCAATGCACGGGTAGATGACAGATTTATAGATAGATTCTGACGAGGAAAATTTTCTTGCACGACACAGGGAACCAACTTATTTATCAGTAGACCTAGCTATTGAATCAATATAACCGCCCCACTTCATGTCATCGGAAAACGTGAGTCCAAAAAAGCGCAATGAGTTGCTCTCCTGGAGGTTAGCATCTGCCATGCTGATGGCAGCAGAAAAATTTCTATTTTTCTTGTTTTAATCACTGTTATTTTACCCGAGTAAATGATTGGGAATAAAGTACATTTGCAAAGGAACATCCAACCTCGTGTGAAATAGTCTCATAGTCTACAATCGGTGGATGTGCCATGATAAAAGTTTTCAACCGAATATCCTGTTTTTTCTTTCTTTTTTTTACCTTTATTTATTTCGCCTGACAGGAGGCGAAAATAACGGATTCTGAACGAATTTTGATAGAAATAGAATTGTTACTATTTGGAGATTTTCGTTAGCGACCGCAGGTGAAACATTGTGTAATATTGGCTTTTTCTTTATTATTGCAAGTTCGAAAGTCTAATCTCTGGTGAAAGTCTCGCGGAAATCGTGCAGTGTGTTGAAGTGCGCAACAGTGGATAAAAGACGATCTCAAAAGAAAGCTTTTCCTTGACTTAAAGTTTAAAGACATTCAATGTGAAAGTTTGGAAGCGATTGAGTGCAAAGGGAAGGACCAAGAAAAATCTAGCTGAATAAAGTGATAGTGAAAAGGAAAGAGAGAGTGAAGACAGAGAGATTGAAAAAGAAAGAAGGGTAAGGAAGAAGGTTAAATTAGGAAGAAAAGAGCGGAAACAAACGAAAAAAGATGAAAAGTGAGAAGATAGAGGGAGAGGGGGGAAGAGTGAGAGGAGAGAGTGGGGCACCGGAGAGAGAATGGATGAAAGAGAAAGATATAAAAGAAGAAAGAAGGTTAAATTAGAGAGAAAAGAGCGGAAATAATAAAAGAAAATAATGTAAAAATATGAAATTAAAGAGATATATAGATATATGATGAACAGAATGAAATAGATAGATAGATAGATAGATAGATAGATAGATAGATAGATATGAAATGACTAAGATAGATAGATAGATAGATAGAAAATGACTAGAGAGAGAGAGAGAGAGAGAGAGAGAGAGAGAGAGAGAGAGAGAGAAATGAAGGAAGACGTTTGTAAATGCTGAAGAAGAGAGAAGCAGTAAGCAAAAAAGAGAAAATTATGTGTAATATATGCCGATGGAGGGGAAGAGAAAGAAAGAAAGACAGCAGAGATTTGATAAATGAGTCGGATTAAATTAAAGAGAAGAAAAAGAGAAGATGAAGGAAATGTAAGGCATGAAGAATAAATGTATAAAAAAGAAATCGAGCAGCAAGCATCAGAGAAAGAGAGAGAGAGAGAGAGAGAGAGAGAGAGAGAAAGAAAGAGAGACAGAGAGAGATAGAGAAACAGAGATAGAGAGAGTGAGAGAGAGAATAGAAAGATATGATCAAAAAAGCAAAAAAAGACATGAAAGTAGAAAGAGATGATAGCGATCGGAAGACAGAAAGAATGAAAAGAAAAAGAATCAGTAAAAGGAGTTAAAAGAAATGAATATAAAAGGACGGAGAGTGATTGAAGAAGAGAAATAAATACAGAGAGATGGTGAGAGAGGAAGAGTAAAAGAAAGAAAGAAAGAAAGAAAGAAAGAAAGAAGAAATCGGAAGAGAGAACTGAGGATGCATGAAATATTGCACGCAAGATAGAAAGTAAAAGAAAGTATGATAAGACAAACGATCACTTAAATGCAACCACAGGAAATAAAACAAATGAGATCGAAAGAAAGAAAAAAAAGGAAGAAAAAGAAAAGAGGAAGGAAGGAAGGAAGGAAGGAAGGAAGGAAGGAAGGAAGGAAGGAAGGAAGGAAGGCTTGGATGATCAATCGATGTGGGAAAATAGAATAGAAGTTAAAAGATGGCTATCAAGATCGAGAAATTCTTTAAGCATTTATAAAGAAAATGAAGACGCAAAAAAATGAAAAAATAAAAAAGACAAAGAAGCATAAAAACAAAAAATACAAAATGAAAGAAGTTCACCTGAAGAGAATGAAGAATACAGTTAAGATACAACATCCGAACGCAAATCGCGTGGGATTGTAAAGTTAATAGTTTCACCAAACATGCCCCAAAACAAAGGTGAAGTTTACTGCCAAGCCAATTGATCGAAAAAAACAAAAAAAAAAAACAAAAAAAAACAGCTTCTATTTCCAAATGATGAGTGGGTGATAAAGATTTCCCCGCGGATAAGTTTTCATCGAGTCGTGTCGATTAAAATTGGAAAATCGTGATTTCGAATAGAAAGATGAATTCGAAGTCATTTACACAATTAAGGGACTAAATCCCCATACTTTGGCTCAATGGTTAGCAAACTCATTTCGTATACCGATTTTTTAAGGTAGCAGGTTTGATTCACTCTTAGGTAATGGATAACGAGCTCGAAATGAGAGCCAATTTCGAATTCCAGTCAGGTTCCTTACATTCAATTGCGTGCAAATACCCTTAAGAAAGATACAAATCCCTCTCTTCTCCTCTCCTCGGCTATGGGTTAACTAGTAGGATAACAGCAAAATCCATCTCCCCACTCCTCACCTTTTGATTAGCTCTGGGTATTAGAAAAATCATTCTTCTTCTAAAAATTCGTTAATGTAATATTCACCCATAAAAAAATAAAGTTATTCTTACAACTCCCAAAATATATTTCAGCTTTAACTAACACACAAATAGTTGATAAAAGAACAAGTCAATCAATTAAGTGATCCGCACTGGGTGCCCAACTACTATTAACTTGTATCAGACGATTAAGCTTAGCAAATAGTCCCTGTCACTTTTTTTGGTTTAAACATACTTATAATTATAAAGAGACAGTTGAAATTTGTAGGACATATAATGAAGAAAAAGGGTTTGGACAATTCAACACACACAAAACATTTTGAAGGCAAGATGACCAGAGGAAAGTATCAACTAGCTACCGAGTTTCGGCCAATGAATTGCGAAACAGTGATCGAAAGGAATAACAAAAAACAAAACCTTTACAAAGTTAAAAAGAGTTACAAAGAATAAAAATGTCCTCTCTATTTCTACACATTTTTTAATGAGCCATTCTTCTTTAGCCTGTCTGTATTTCTTACTTATTTCTATGTGTATTTTTCTCTATTCCGTTTCATGTCTTGGCCTTGTTTTCTGTCTCCTTTGCATCATGTCGAGAATTTCATTTGTGATCCATTCGTTTTTTTCTTCTTCGTCTATTTTCCTTCGGGATATTGCCGTTTGTTGATGTCACTAAAGCTTCTCATAGTGTGTTGTGGTGAAACTTTTGTCGACAAGTTGTTGTTGTTGTTGTTATTGTGGCCTGCTTAGACCCGGAAGTAAGACACGGAAACAAGTAGGTAAGTTCAAACAGTGTATTAGAATGACAGAACAATATATACATTAATAAGTGTTAGTCCAAACGGTAAAGTTACGCTGCGTCTTTACTGTCTCACGACTGAGTCATAGCTGCGTCCCTGGAAGTCACTCCGGTTATTAATTATAGCAGGAGGAAGAGTCCATTCCACGTAGAAGGGAACCATAACATTTCCCATTTCGAGTCCTTATTTTCATTTTGTCCCTCGTCTCTTCTTTTTACACTGACCACATATTTCTCCTTCAAGTACGGGTCGTTCAAAAGTCTGTTGTATTGCACATTGGGTGCTGCATTAGGCTTCTTCAGTTTTCGTAGTTTTATTCTTAGTTTACATATAACAGGGAAGTGGTCGCTTCCGCAGTCGGCACTTGGATGGGTTTAGCAGTGAACAACTGCATTCCTGAATCTTTTGGTGATAGTTATGGAGTCGATTTGGTTTTTAGTTTCTCCTCCTGGGTTTCTCCATGTCCTTAACCGTCTTGAGTGTTCTTGGAACCAGGTGTTGGCTATTACCTGGTCATTAGCCGTGCACCATTGGAACCATTTTTCTCCGCGTTCGTTACGGGTCTCCAGTTCGAATTTTCTAGCTATTCCTCCTTCTCTCTCCCTTCCTACTTTGGCATTCAAATCTCTCGTGATAATTTCATGGGATTTACACTGAGCCTTGGCCTTATCTAGCATGGAGTAGAAAGATTCGATTTCTTCTTCCGTACTTTGTACTGTCAGTGCATACCCGATTATAATAGATATTTTGAAAGGCTTTCCTTAACAATTTAAGTACAAGAGTGTTTTCAAGTAACTGACAGTACCACAGAACGCATTTCTTTATGTCTTGATCTAGAATCAATTGAACTCCTTTTTCATTTTTTTCTCTTCGCCTGTATATATAATACTGTGGTTGTCATTGACAAAACCTTCGTTGTTTGGCCGCCTAATTTCACATACCCCTAAAATGTTAACATTAAACTTACTGTTTTACATTTTCTAACTGACCCCAATTGTTTAACAGTCTAAAGTTCCATATCCTGAGAGTTTTTATTTTAGTTTGATGCGAACATTCATAGAATAACGATTACACCTGTTGCCCTTTTCTGGGAAAGAGATCAGTTCTGAGATATTTTATCCCCTTTACACCGTTTAAATCTTATAGAATCGCTATGAAACAACCGCTTGCACACGAATTGCATGAATAGAGAAACACGGACACTTGCTACGCTTCTTTGTAGCAGATAACGGAAGCGGAAATGAACATAGATATTGTACTTTAATCCGCTATTTACCCAACTCACCACAGTTTTGAATTCAGAGATGCCCTTCTCTTAGATGTGCGTTGTGGTGAAGTAGATATCGACTCGGAACGACAAATCGGGGAGCCGAGTTCGAATTCCAGTTGAATTCATTGCAATCATATACGCGCAAATACCCTTGGGAAAGGTATTAGTCTGTCTCTTCCCTCCAGTTATGGATTAAATAATAGGTCAGATTAGGTTCTATAGCCTTGGCTGGCAACTAGTCTACCGCAAAAAGCAATGGCAACCAACTTCGGGATAATCTTCTGCCCAGTCAGTCATGTCTCTTTCGAGACATGATCGCCCAAAGCCTGTATCACGTATGGCACTTAATTGACTGACCTCTCTTAGACTGGCTGCCAGCTGTACAATATTAATTTATATTTAATTTATAATTGGCCAGGGAAAGAGATTGATCCATACCTTTCTTAAGGGCCTCAGTTGAAGTTAAAAAAACCTCGCTCGGAATTTGAACAGTGATCGCCAATTTTATTGTCTATGCCAATAACTGTTTTACGAAACGCGCATTAACATTAGAAGACTTCTAACAAAAAAGTCATTCAAATTAATTACATGTATAAGTTGATATTCGCGATTACAAAAACACACACATCACTCACATTTGCGTGTGTATGTGTGTGTACGTATGTATGTGTGTATTTGTTCACATTTGTAAAACTCATTCGATACTTCCCACTCTCTATCCTGATCAACACCCCTCCATAATTTTCACATGCGTCTCGCCGCACACACTGTCTATATGTCTGCGTGCATCACGTCAGGTGTAACTAAACGATCGATCCTCTTCTCGCAGACGTGAATAATCGAGGAGAAAATGACGAGTCCATAAAAGCCGGTAATCAATTCTCTTTGATTACGGGTGAGAGTCAGGTTTGTTCGTTTTATTTACTTGTGCTTCTTTAATTTCCGCCTCCGGTACACGTCGACTATTTGCAGACATAGCCCAGTAGTAGTAGTACAGTGAAATAAGTTCAGGCAAGGTAAGGAAGCAAGAAAACGACTATTACATAGAGTTATGTCTGAAAAAATACTCTTCAGTCACGCTATTTGTCTCTATTCAAACCGAAACTTCGAAAAAAGAAAAAAAAAAGCCAATTAAATTTGTTGGTGAGTATATGCCTGTAAATGTTATTTTTTCCATCAAAATCAGGAACTGGAGTGAGGTAACTATTGCTTTGTTGGAGTGTAGTGAGGTCTGTACATTTTAAAAAAATTTTAGATGAGGAAAATCTACCATAGTATTAAGTACACAACAGTAATTTTAGAAATTATTGATAAAATCCAAAGAAAAATCTGCAGTGATATTGATTCTGACCTGGCATTTCGGCTTTAGATATTTTCCTACCACTGTAAAGTTGCTTCCTTGTGCTTTTTTAATAAATACTTTCATGGTAATTGTTCGGATGAAATTTCCTCTATTCACTGTAAATGTTCATTTTGGTTTCATTTTTAAATGTTGTTATTTTTATCCCCCCCAGATAAATTGTACGTATAGGAACGAGTTAGGACTACATAGAGACCTCGAGGTATTATGGTGTCTGTAGTAAGAATGATAAGTAAGAATGTATTGTTTTGGCGTAAGGAATACTGTGGTATGTTTGGTATGTCAGTAATCGTGGCTAACTAAGTTTAAAATAAGGTGCATTGAAAACCAGCCTTCTCCATAGTCCCCTTTTGGGGTTGTGCCACATTTTTTTATTATTCAAAATAAATATTATTTTCGTCTATGGTAACTAAGCTTTAAGAATTTAAGCGCTGTACTAGATTGGCTGCAAGGTCTCGTTATTTTACTGTTGAAATGGTTATACCGTAAGTTCTACGATAACAGTTTTTCTCTTACAGTTCTTACCTGTGGAACTCTCTTCCAGTTTCTTGCACCCCAGTCAACTTTCTTCAACAATTTAAATGCTATGTCAAACGTTATCTTTTGTCTTCTTAATTCTTGTTCTGTTATCGTTTTCTCTCCTTAATAGTATATTTTTCTCATATTCTATAAACTCAGTAATCCCTTGCGTCTTAGAGATATACTTGCCTTACTTAGGATAAAAAATTGACCCGAAAAATTTAGAAATAGAAGCGTATCGAAGAATAGAGTAAGAATAGAGTCATTGCATGTTAGTGAATAGTAGATACACTTGATATATAAGCCGTGGCCGCATAACCCATTGAAAGACCGGTTCTCGTCTGATCAGCGAAGTTAGGCAACATTAAGCCTGCTTAGTACATAGATAAGTGACCGCTGAGCTGCGCGATAGGTCTAGAGAGCCGGTGAGCAATATCATATCGCAACGTATACTCACAGAAGACATCGATATGTAAATTATGCTTCTTGGCTGACAGGTCTTAAGACGTACGTGAAGTTTGGTTGAGTGGATGTTGATTAAATGGTTGAGTGATTAAAACGTTAACATTCCGACACTAAGACTCGGGTTCGAATATTACCAAAATCAATTTGCCAAGTAAAGTGATTTCTTGGTAATATCAGCCTGCGGAGACAACCCAGTTTTCGGCATCATATCCACTAACCCAAGCATTGTAAGTAAAACTGAGCAGCAAGAATGGTTCGGAAACTGTTGTTTTTTGCGTCAGATATCGTCATGATTGAGGGTTTTAGTGTACTGGCTTTGTTTAAAACTTTAATAATTCCAGATTGAGCGCCTTCTGTCCTAAACTCTAGCTAATGTATGTTCAACCATCATTACAGTTTTAGGCCACAAGTTTACTCTTTTGGTATTGAAGAAACATAATTGTGCCGGAGAAGGCGTCTGCAACAGAGATTAACTAGTAGCCAGGAATACTCGGATACGAGCGGTCAACCATGCATAATATATCTTGCACACTGTAGGCTAGTTGGTAGGAACAATCGTTGTCAAATTTTTGCGAATGGGCGTCAGTAGAGAAACAAAATAGGCCCGAAGTTGTTGTCAAATCTAGTTACATCCGGATTTACCGCGTTATCAGCTAAACAACTTGGCATGTTTAGATACGGGCCTCTCTGGACCGTGTCCAGATCCGGGTCTTTGTCAACTGGATGATGTCAATAAAAGCGACGGGATAAACAGTAGTAAGAAGTGGGCGTTTGGTGAGTCTTGGCGTCTTGGGAAGACGTTTTCTTGGCGCATTTTGTTTCGAAGGTTGCGTGTCGCTTGCTGTGCTGTGATTTCTGAGACAGTTTTGTTTTTATTTCCTCCCGTCCCTTTCTGCTCTGTCTATTAACCACGAGAGAGAACAATGCCAACCTAAACACACACTTGCCTTATTTTACAACACATAAGTTGATTATGATTTTGTCTTTATAGACTGTTTCATAGACGACCCAAAAGAATTTGAAAAGACGCAACACGAAGATTTATTTGAACTCCAATGAAATCTTCATTTATTTGAAAAAGATATTAGAACAAACCGGAACATTTATTGAGAACAAACTGACTTTTTTCTGAAAAGAAAATGAATTGAACAAGTGCGTAAAAAATGAAAGAGGGACGTTAAGCAAGGAGGTGTCTTATCACCAAAAGTTTTCAACTTAGGAAGCTGATCTTAAAAGTACTAAACGTTCTGCCAGGATGTATTAACAACATCGGATATCAAACACAAAAAGGCTATAAAATCCCTAAAAAAAGGTTAATAAATAGAGGCAAAAAGAAAAAGAAAACAGTTGTAAGAAAACGGAATGCATGGCCATTAGCAAAAAGGGTAGCCCAGAATGGGAGCTACGAAATGAAAACGTCCGAATCAAGTAAGTACAGAAATGTAAATATCGGGAAGTCAGAAAATGTCTTATAGAGATCTGAAGGTGCATTAGAACAGAGAAAGATACCTTCTAAAAGCTAAGCAAAGTATTTATTACGGACTAAAACAAATTCCTTAAATACAAAGAAAAGAGTGCTGAATTGCTATGTAAAATCAATTCTCCTATATGGTCGTGAATGCTGGATAATTTTCTGACAGATAAAGAGACTTGAAGCAAGAGAAACAAAAAAAAAAAAAAAGAAGAGTGCTGAACTGATATTTAATACTAATCCTTCTATATGGTCGTGAATGTTGGACAAATTCTTCACAGATGGGGAAGTGACTTGAAGTAAGAGAGACAAAGAAAAGAGTGCTGAACTGCTATGTAATATCAATCCTCCTATATGGTCCTGAATGTTGGATAATTTCCTCAGAGATTAAGAGGATACTTGAGACAGCAGAGATTTGCTTTTACATAAAGGCGCAGAGAATGTCATGGACGAAAACTGTGAGTAATGAACAGGTTTTGAGAAAAATAGAAAGAAAAAGAAGAATTTGGCACCCACAGGTCATCGAATGCAAAAAAGCAAACAATAAACTTCCTAAATTGGTTGTGTAATTGGTTGTCAGGTCATAGACTGGAAGATGTTGCAAAAGGACAAATATTACTTACATTTACAAAGGATAGGATGTTGAGGAGAGTCAGAATCGCTCACTGCTCACTTCTTCAATAGATATTGTACGTAGGAAGATGGTTTCAGTTTTTATTAGACTCAAACATGCTTTTTCAATATAAAATACTAGGGTCATTCAATAAGTAAGATGAATTGTTCGGTATAAGGACTTCTAATACAGATAGAGCTTACTTTTTTATTTTTAAACGTAGTCTCCCAGCAGTGTCACACACTTCTCCCATCTGTGCACAAGCTTCCATATTCCCTCAGTGTAAAAATATTTGGACTGATGTCTCAGCCAATCGCTCACAGCACTTTTGACTTCATCGTCACTTTCAAACTTCGTGCCTCTCGTGAACGCTTTCAAGGGACCAAACAGCTGAAAGTCTGAAGAGGCAAGGTCTGGGCTGTAAGGGGGATGAGGGAGCAGTTCCCAGCCCAGCTCGTTCATGGTCTGCACCATTAGGACTGCTGTGTGAGGCCTTCGAGTAGGCAAGGTCATCATGGACAATTTTGTGTGCTGTCTAAATAGATGAGCTCAAAGTCCTTGCAATGTCATCCACTGTCACCCTTCTGTCAGACTGAATGAAGTCATTGACTGATTCGATCACCTCAGGAAACCTCACTTCTCTAGGCCTCCCAGGCCTGTCATCATCTTCAACACTGCTCCGTCCTTATTTAAACAATTTAGCCTCCTTGTAGACATTTTTTGACTGAAACATGTGGCACCACACACAGTTGACAGTCTTCTATGAATTTCAACTGGTTTGCACCCTTCAGCAACCAAAACTTGATAACTGACCTCTGTTCAATCCTAGAGCATGCTTCTTGTTCGGCCATCTTTGTTAATCTCCAAAACTCTCAAAGGTTTTTGTTCAATCTTCAAAAATAATTAAACCCCTTTGAAAAAGAATTAAAGGAAAAAAAAATAAAAAAATAAAAAAAGTAAGCTTCTATCTGTATTAGAAGTCCTTATACCAATAAATTCACTTTATTTATTGAATGACCCTCGTAATAAACGATTTAATGCTTACCTTAAATGCTTGTCTTAGTTCCTCTTCGTCTTCGCCATCTTTGTTTTCTGTGATGCCACCCATATTCTCCATAAACTGGATAAATTCCTCGAAAGAAAACCGGCCATCACCTGTAATCAATCGAAGCAAAGGAAATAATGATACGATAAAATATTTTTTCTTAAATACATTACTAAGGATTTCTCTAGAGAACAGCATTAAGATAAGCAAGAAAGGTATTGTCAGTGGTCAGACATTATGACAAGACTCACTGACATAATAGTGCTATAATATTTGTGAAGTACTGTTGAAAAGTAGGGATTAAAATTCTTATTATTTGGTCAAAATTTGGGAAGTGGGTAAGGCTAAGATATTGTAAGCATCCCTTCATATAATGTAAACGAACTGCTAATAGTTTTACAATAGAAATGAATTGTAAATAATTTCATTATAGAAATGCTTTGAAAAATCAAGAAAATAATTGACAATGAGCAGGAATATAGGAAAGCGCTAGTGACATAACAACTTTATGGCTATAGGTAATTCTTTGTATAATTAAAACAATATAAAATATTATTTTATGTATTTCTTGACACTTTTTTAAAGAATGAAAACCGACTTATTAATAACCAACAGCATCATTCAATAAAAAGATATGGTAGGCTATTAAAGACATATTTAAAAGTCAAAATTGCAATAATATAAAAATACACTCTATATCTAAGAGATATTTTAATTGCCAAGCAATGGCAATTAAAGCTTTAATCTTTTGGTAGTATTTACCTTATGAATGTCACATATGCTATACATACAGCCACAACGCCGTGTTCATATATTCAACATTTAAATTGTTCGAACATGAATACAATATGGAAATCAGTAATATGGTGTGCTAGAGAAAAACAATAATAACAAAAAATTGTAACATGAGCTCTGGTAAAATGGTTATTGAAACATCAGGTTTATAAGTCCCAAAAATTCATACACTGATGTCCTCAAGGACACGTAGCACAATCGATAAAAGAGTTGATTTAAGTAATCCAAAGAGCTGTGGCAACAGCAGAGAGGAACCAAAACAGGAGAAATAACTTAAACTGAGAATGTGGCATGAAACTTGAACAATCTACCCCGGTGAATAAAATAAAGTATTCTGTTCAAAATTCCAATTATTTGAAGAAGGTGAAGCGCCGTGAATATAGTAACAAAGATGAGGACAATATCCCAAACAATGTAAATATTATAAATGGTTACAATAACGTATCTCAGAAATATAGATCTCCAATTGGAAGTATTTTTTAAACTGAAAGGAGCTTTCATATTACACGATGGAATCCGACAATCGTCGTCGTCGTCGTTATAGACCGTCATTTTTAGAGTGAATGGTTTCTTGCGTGGCTGATTAAACCACCATGGGAACGGTAATTTTTCAACAAGTACAAAGAAGAGAGTACTGGATTGCTATGTGATGTCGGTTCTTCAATATGGCAGTGAATGTTGGACAATATCTTCGAAGATGAAGGAAAAACTTGAAGCAGCTGAAATGTGGTTCTACAGGAGGATGCTGGGGATATCATGGAGCAAGCATGTGAGCAATGACGAGGTTTTGGAAAAGATGGAAACGAAAATGGAACTTAATACTGAGCATCAGAAAGAGACAGCTAAAGTTCCTGGAAGATGTAATGAGGAAGGAGGGCTTGGAGGATCTGATACTAACAGGTCAGATAGAGGGAAAAAGGAAAGGGGAAAGCAGCGGATAACATATTTGAAGGACCTGATCAGGTGGATGACGGAACGAGGGTTGCATGGTGAAACAGAGAAAGCGTGCCGAGAGCTACCAAGGATAGGAAGATGTGGAAAGTCATGATCACCTATGTCCTGAAAGGACATGGCACATAAAAGAAGAAGAAGTAGTTATCTGAAAAGATTTTGGATGACAATAAAGGATTCTACGGATGACGTTGGTTAAACAGCGTCCTTGCAGAAACATTTCCAAATATCCCGATTGCTATGGAAGATATTTCAGGTCTCGAGGATGGAGCCGATCTAGTCTCTGTATCACTTGTACTGACCACATGCAGTTCTAATTCACCGAAGGACGTACATTGCTGGAGTAGGTTCTCAGGCACGAAACACAACGTACTTGTTAATCGACAAGCATCGGTGCAATGATCTCTTATTGTGCAGTCTTCGGAATTATAACATGCAGTGCCTTATCCAACGCGACTGTTAATCGTACGTGAGATATTTTAAAGTTTTTTCTAATGTTTTCGATCCAAGTTGCTCACAACCATAAACATTCGCGTGTTTTGTAAAGTTTGATGGCTGACTGGTGAAGAAATGTTTCACGTTTGGAACCGCGTATATTTTGGAAAAAGTTTGAATTCTTCTGAAAAGATAGGTTTGGTCAGTGGGTCAGAAATTCATCTGACCTTAATCCTGTTGAGGATCTTGGTACAGTCATGAATAATCGTGTTGAAAACACACATTCGGGAAAGATCAAAGCATGACATTATCAAGACATGAAGGCTTCGCAACTACGGTCACTGTAAAATAGTGCACCGTCTCGGGTGTGTCGCTGCGTTAGTAGACACAGATGTCTTTAGACCAATCAATCAAGTCAAATCATCTGTCTTTTTACCAAGATAAATCTTTTCTAGTCAGTAGCACAACGCATATAGTCTGTATTGGCTACTTTTATGGTAGGGATATTTTGCTGCTTACTTGTCAGTATCGGAGACGGTTTAGAGAGTAAGAGAATATCCCCTATTTTAGTATTGAAAGCATACACTAAGCGGCGAAGATTCTACTGAAAAAATTTTGAAGGTGAAATTCCTTTTGTTTTTTACAAGGAAATCTAACCTTCTAGATAGTTTCTGATTCGTTAATTCACAGGATAGTGAAAAGGTACCTCCACACACTGATTCTTTTTTTGTCGGACTTGTGATCGTCAACTGGCTCTATCAAATATATAGCAATTCAAAAATACGATATGTTTTCAATAAACTGTGTTATGTTTTTTAATTAAGATATTTTCCCCTTATCTTAATCCTTCACTATTCTATACAAGATTGTGATTTTTTTAAGCTCAGATTATATATGGCACAAGGCCGAAAGTATGAGGCACTCAGTGAACTCGCTATTCAGTTGTAAGGATTCTAGCGAGACAAGACAACCATTGCACCATGTCAAGGTGTCCTATTCTATACAGGATAATTGAGAAAGGCTTTCGAATAAATAAATAATAAATAATAATTTGTTAAATAACAAAATGTTCTAAAACTTCTTTTGCTCATTCAAAACTAGCTTGGATTTCGTGAAGGCTTTTGGTGATATGTCAAATAATGTTAAAAGTACGTTTTATTTAGGAAACATTATGACTTAAATAACATGATCCAATAGGGAAATCTATTTTACCAATAACAGTTTTATTTACTGCTAACTTCGATCCGTCTTTATGGCACACCCTATAATTGTTGAATGCAATACAAAAGGATAAATCAAGACAAGTACAAATGGTGCTTAATTTAGACAAAAGTTCGCTAAACAAAGTAAGAAGAAATATGAAATAGAAGGTGAAAAAAATAAGAAACGTGGGCGGGCACAAGTGTTGGAGTAGAAAGCGTAATCAACTCTCAACAAATCTGAGAATGTTGTCACCAAATGCAGTGAATATCACTTGCTTCTTCAAGTAACTTATACTCGATTACACCGTTTAATATTCGTGCGGTTTCTCAATATTAAAGAAAAGGCATTTCGAAACAATGAAGTAATCAATGGAAATGCCTAAAAAATGAATAAAGAAAAAGACGTCTATCTAAAAATGTAAGCATTTCCTTTCAGTTCGTGCATTAATCGCGTTGTGCGCATGTGCAAACACATGCGTGTCATCGTTGTCTTCTTGATCATTATTCAACAGCCGACAATAAAATAACGTAAAAGAAAAAGAAGATAGGTTTGATTAAAGGGGAGATCAGTAGGCAACTCATATCGTGTCTTGTTTAATTAATTACCAGTAATGCAGACTTCACTTTTCTGTTTTTTTATTAACTTACAAATAGAATTACTTTTGTTGTTTGCTTTGGTTCATTCTAGCTCACAAGATAAACGACAAATCAACATTTAATTATTCAATTAGCAATGTAATTTTGTTCGTATAGCCACCATTAATTCTAAAACAAAACTTTTATAATATCGCTGCTAATATTAGATAGACAATACTTCTTGTCTCTTCTAATTACAACTAGAAAGATGGACCGCCTATTTTTACTTACAGTTTAATATTTAATGTTCAGAATGTATGACTGAGAGGTTTATATTTTGTTAAAGGTTCACCACAAAGGAAGAATAATTTCTAACAAATTTCCATATACAGCGATATCTTGAGATACGAGCGCACCGACGTACGAATTTTTAAGATACAAGCTAGAGTTTGGTCGATGTTTTGTCTTGAGAGTTTCTGTGAAGTTTCCGCTAGATGGTACAACAGGCGGCAATCTTCAAGAGTTTTTCCACTCACAGTGCACGTGTTCACCTCGCTATGGAAGCATCTCTGTTGCGTTGTGTGCTTTTTGCTGTTATTTTGCATGGAACAGATCGGAAATATTCCCATTAGTTTCAATGGGAAAAATTGATTGAGACGAGTTACGAGCTCGGTCTTGGAATGAATTAAACTCGTATCCCAAGACATTACTGTAAACTTTTAAACTTGGTGTAATGCTGTGGTTCCCAATCTGTTTTAGTTCATGCCCTTATTTGAACATAGGATTTTTCTGTGGTGTATGACATTATTATAGTGTAAAACATTACTTCCATTTGACATAGAATATATCTAATCGCCGAAAATTTTCCATTGCTCATTTTGACTATCAGACCACAGGTTTGGAAAACTGGTATAATGGATAATGAAACGATATTGTTAATCAGAGAACCGACTTCCAGTTGCAATTGTGTTCGTTATATTCACTTACGTGCAAATACTCTTAGCGACGCCGAGCAGTCAGATCAGGACCAATAATATTGCTGATTTATTTTGGATGTTATCAAAAAGCTCAAGGTAAATAGCAAGGGCACCAGGCCATATGTGGCAGCAATATTCTAGGCATGAAATAATGCATACAAAATATTTAGATTTTGGAAGTAAATAACCCAGAGAAATCGATATGTCGATAAAAAATAACCAATCATTCAACCAAGCAACGAACGAACCAACCAACCAACTAACAAACCAATCAACCAGCAAATAATAAAAATAGCGATTTCCCTATAAGGAAATATTTGGCATTCATTGAATGTACAGTTATCGCTACTGTCGGTTTAAATTTATAAAATCTTTCTTTGAAACAACTTTTCTCAAGTCCACCAACTGTTCTCTTGTTTTTCTGATACTGATGGGGCTTCATTCATAAACATTTTTGCCTGAAATTAACATCTTCATTATGTCATTATTTTCTTTTCGAGTTACATTTGCAACAAAAGCCAAAGTCGGAGGCTTCATCGGAACACAAATAAAGATCGCAGAATGCAAGAAATTCTCAAGACGGTGAAAAAGTCGTGGAACTAGTTCGGGCCTTCCTGAAGAATCACTAGGCCGAAAACTATGTGGAGCTTGTTGAAAACATGATGAAGAACTACGACAAATGAGTTGCATTATGTTCGTTAAAATCAATAGCCTTAACGCTCATCCTGATAAATTCAAAGAGAACACGGAGGTGTACTCAGAGGAGCAAAGCGAATGCTTCCACCATAACATAATGGACTTTGAGCGCCTCTACCAAGGATCAGATAACGAAAGCATGATGGATGACTATATTTGGGTGCTGATTCGTGAAAGTAATTTCCAGTATAAGCGTAAAAACTACAAACTTCTAATTTGTTTGTGTCTCTCCTGTGTAATTATAGAATAAATAAATGCTACTTTTGAATCATATGTCGTTTGTTCCTACTTGAAGCAGACGAGAATATTCATATTCGCTAGTTTTTTTAAAAATAGAAATAAATAAATTTAAGAAATGTCATTATCCAGATCACAAAAGCAAAGTTGGAAGGAAATATTAGGCATTTTTTATACTTTTTAGGCGTAAGCAAAAAGGAAATAATAGTTGCTAACCAAGGATAAAAATCATGTTAAACAGTGTTATTGTTGGCCACATTCTTAACACATAAGATATGCAGATAACAGAGTAATGTGAGTAGACACAGAAAGAATACTACAGAGATTCCTACAGAAGGTAATGAAGAAAGCAAAAAGAAAGAACTAAACATCAACTGTAAGATGACAAAATGTATAGTTGTCCGCAAAAAAACAACAAAAAACAAAAAACAAAACAAAAACAAAACAAAAAAAAAACAGCCAAACATGCCAATTTCAAATAGGAAATACCAAATTTAAACAAGTGCAAAAATCTAAACACCAAGAATGCATTTTGACAGAGAACAGAATGTGTGACACTGAAAAAATCAAGGCGCATGTAGCGAAATATATCTTCCAAAAGCTAAGCAAAGTATTAGAAAACAGGAAAATGTAATTTGAAAGAAAGAAAGAAATTACTGAATTATGACATAATATCAGTACTTTTATATGGCTGGAATGCTGGGCCATCTCAGCATAGATGTAGGAAAGACTTGGGGCAACAGAAATGTGGTTTTACAGAAGGATGCTGAGAATACCCTGAACTGAACACGTGAGCAACGACGAGGTTTTAGAAAAAAAGGAAGCAAAAAAAAAAAAAAAAAGAAAAAAAAAGAAAAAAAAAAGGAAAACCACTTAGAAGTAGCATCAGAAAGAGACAGTTCGAATTTCTGGGGCACATAATGAAGAAAGACGGCTTGGAAAATTTGACACTCACAAGGAAAGAGGAAAAGAGGAAAGCAGCGCATAACCTACTTAAAGAATTCGTGTAAATATTTGGTAGAACATGGATTTAGCAAAAAGACATACTTTACTAAGGGTTACAAAGAACAGGAAGTTGTGGAGAGTCATGGTTTCCCACGTCTTGAAGGGATACGGAACATACAAGAAGAATGTTTTAGTCAACTGATCCAGCTCAGCACAACAACACTGTTATAGGTTGAAACAAAAAAAAAAAAAAATAAAAACCAAACAAATATAGTTCTGTTTAGGTTTTAGTTTCAGAAAAAAAACTGTGTGTTCTTAAGATTCGCCTAACTCCCTCTAGCCGTGGATTGGAGTCTAACATAAGGTAATATGTTTGGGGCGTCTAACTCTAAAATTTTCCTAAACTAACTTTCTATTGCACTACTATTCCTCTATGATGAGGCACACAAAATTATGTTTAACTTAGTATGGCACAATGCAAGAACTCGTAAAATGAACATTACTACAATTTGTAAAAAATGAAGATAGATTATATTTGTAAAAGCACAATAGGAATAAAGATAAAAAGGACATTTATCTTAGACGTAATATAAAAGACAAGTATTTATATCGGATGTGCGCTGTGGTGTAGTGGATATCAGCTGAGTTCGAAGTACAGTTGAATTCGTTGCATTCACTTACACGCAAATACCCTTAGGAAAGGTATTAATCCGTTGCTTCACCCTCCAGCTATGGGTTAAATAGCAGGACAGATTGCGTTCCAAGGTCTTGGTTGGTAACCAGTCTACCGCAGAAAGTAATGTAACCTACTGCAGGAAAAAAAAAAAACTTCTGCCGAGTCAGTCATGTTTCATCGAGACATGATCGCCCAAACGTGCATCACGTATGGCACTTAACTAACTGATTTATATCCAAGAGCAGAAATTTTATTGGTTTTTCAAAAAAATATTTTGTTATAGGAGTACTCATGAATATTCATCATGGTAATGAAAAAGTCAAGCAAGTTCATGGAAGCGAGTTGGTACATTTCAATGCCTAATAAATGATAGTGATATAGACTTATACTTACATATTTATAAGGATGTAGACTTATATATATATATATATATATATATATATAAATCCAGTTAAAGAGAACTAACAGTTTTACAATTTCAAGTTCTCTGGCATTTACGTTTTTTTAAAAGTGCTCAATACAATAAATATTGTAGGGCATAATATAATCATATAATTAAATTTATTTATAATATAATCATATAATTAAATTTGTTTTTTAATTAAAAATACATTGCGAGACGGAAATTTCTATGTTTCGAGATTTCTACTTCGTCATCAGGCAATGTTAGATCATTGATCTCTCTCTCTCTCTCTCTCTCTCTCTCTCTATATATATATATATATATATATATAGTCATCCACAGACAGATCTGTTTCGCTGTATCATAGCTCATCAGTACAGTTAGACCCCGATTGCTTTTAACCCAGGATTGAAACCCGAACGAATTGGCGTCAGTCGGCGATTCTACCACTGGGCTATGGGCGCTCGGTAGAAGAAGGCAGGCCTATATATATATCTGGGTGTGTGAGTGTGTGTTTATGCGCAAATTAGTATTTAAATTTGTTTGAATTGGTATTGATATAAGTATTATGTTTTCAATAGCATTAGGGTATTGATATAACCATTTTCTTTTTACAATTTTGTATATTCGTGATCACGTATCTTGGCTTGGGAAAGTAGTAATTCTTTCAGGAATGGAGATATTGGAAAGATCCGAGGCCCAGATTTATATCTTATAAGATTCAAAAGTGGTAAATATGATCTGGAGAAGTTAATTTCTAATTAAGCTTTTCTAGCATTTTAACATTTTTATCCGTTTTGTAGAGTTAAGGAATAAAAAAATTGTTTATAATTTTTATTGTCCCTTTCAGCCATGTCTATAGTCATTTACAAGACTGTTGTTTTTATGAATATAAGAATAAAGTTAAAAGGAAAACTTATCTTAGCCGATGCGTTTCATATCAAGGCAAATGTAAGGATTTCATTTTATGTCAAGTATTTATATACACGAGAAAATCTTTTATTGATTTTGAAAGATTTTTGGCTCATGAATATTCAACAGGTTGGCAGAAATCTCAAACAAGTTCATGGACGTGAGTTGATACTCCTGTCTAGTCTTTGGTCTATTTTTATACATTACCACAGGCTCTAATTTGCGACCATATAAAATATATCTTATATCAGGGTTTCTCTTATATCCGAGTCTCTTATATCAGGGTTATACTGTAATAAACGAAAGTGCGTAGGAGGGGTTTTATATATGCATTATTTTGGTTTGTGAAAGTAGTAATTATTTCAGGAAAGGAGTTATTGGAAAGAATTCGGGAAGGAGATTTTTATTTTGATAAGAGTCGATAACGGCATTTTCAAGACTCTTGTATTTTTTGTAAGAATTGTTTTACTAAACTAAACTTAGTCTAGAAAAAGTCACTCACATGAGTAATCTAGCAGGAATCAAAGTAATTACAGTTGTGGTTCTTTTATAGTGAGGTCTACCCTGTACAATATAAGGGGGCCACACGAGGTAGAGGGGTACATTAAGAGGTAGCTTATACGGATAAGAGGGGAAAATAATGATTAACACTAGATTTAAACAGGTTAATATTATAGTGGTTGGGGAAACATCCTCTTAGGAGTCGGTTCCAAATAGCGGTGGTACGCGGGAAGCTGTTGGGTATAACTTACCCTCACTGATGGAATGTGGAGAGAATGTGGATCGTTTGTTACAATGTAAGTCATATGTTGGATCTTAGCCGTGAAGTTTAGGACTGGCGAAACCAAGGAATGTCGTTCGTCTGAGCACTTTCCATGAAAGTAAAGAGAGTTTTGCCACATACCGCCTGAGGGGGAGAGGTTAGAGAGTGGAAAATAATTTGTCATTCACAAAGATTTGGAGACACGTTTGGAGACTGGAAAGTGAAAACTCAGCTACAACTATTCAAATATGACAACAATATTCCATTCTCAGTTTAATCTGGTTCTTGTAAAAGTAAAAAATAGCATGGGGAATTAGATATAGGGTGTTCCAATAACTTGAATCGATTTTAAATTTAAACTAAGTTTAAGCGTCTAATAATTTATTTCAATTTTTTAAAGATTTAACAACTTCAGTCGTTGTCAATTTTAACCATGGATAAATTAACAATCAAACAACGTGTTGTAAGTTATCGAAGCCTCTTACGAAAATGGACGTTCAAACAAGAGAAGTTCCCAGGTCGCATCATCTCTCGAAAAAGTGATGTCAATTGGTCACCACAATCGTGCGACTTGGCGCCTTCCTTTAGGGTCATCTCAAAAGCAAGGTCTATGCAATCAAGCCAACAACAATTCATCAGCAGAAAGGATGAGATAATAAGGCATATTGGTGAGATCGAGGAGCAGCTATGCAGAGACGTCATCAAAAATTTTGACCATCGAATGGAGGTGTTCCCCTGAAACCTTGGCGGACATTTGGGTGATATTATTTTTCACACATAATTGCCGTGACTCAAATAACATGATCAAATATTGAAATCAATAAAATTTTACCGATGACACTTTTATTTACTGTTATCTTCGATCCGTCTTAATAGAACACTCTTTATTTGCGGGACTCAGTCGCTAACCATCGATGTATGTATAGAAGAATGGACTTTCGATGAGAAAATAATAAATATTGTTCAAGAGTTAAGGAAACTTCTTGAGTTTTAGTTTCTAGAAATGGTCACTATAAAACTGTGATATAAATATTTAAGTCATAATAATTACTTATTGTCATGGGAGTTAACAGGATAGACAATCAAATGTCAGAAGTAAAATCTGGAGCGATATTTAACGCCAAGACGCGCTGAGTCGTGAGTGACAAAGGATTAAATAATGTCCCACCAGTAATGAAGAGTTAAAACAAAAATTAAAAGAAAAAAAAACGTTCGTTAATCATTCGCTCTCTGATTTTGAGGGAGAAACGCGGACACACACACACACACACACACACACACACACACACACACACACACACACACACACATATATATTAGTTATCCGCAGACAGATCTGTTTCGCAGCTCATCAGTACGGTTAGACTCCGATTGCTTTAAACCCAGGTTTGAAACCCGAACGAATTGGCGTCAGTCGGCGATTCTACCACTGGGCTATGGGCGCTCGGTAGAAGAAGGCAGACTTTTAGCGTGTATATTATCATTATACACGCCCAATAGCCAAAGTGCTCTAATTCATTACTGAATGAGATCATAAACCAAATATATATATATATATATATATATATATATATATATATAACATAGAAAGGCCGAGGACGGTCTGAAATATCAAATATAATAATAGAAATAAATAAATACTGTCAAAAAAATACATTTTTAAACTTGTAACTTTTTAGTAGTTTTTCCTTATATATATATAAGGTTGCGACGGATAAACTGTCGTCTAAATAACGCGAGAATGAAAATAACACTGACATCTCATTTTAAAAGATATATTTACCAAAATAACACAAAATTGCCGTGAAATACTAAAAAGTAAATTTATTCAATAAAATCTCTATTGGCTTCAACCACGGCATCCAGAAGTTTTCGGAATCTTCTGCAACTCTTCTGGACGGTCACGCTGTTTAAGTTGGTGAATGCTGCCATAATCCTTGCCTTCCGTTCATTTTTAATGTTTCAAGGAGTTTTTTGGTAAAAGCAAAATCGTGCAAAGAACTACAACGGATAAGAAGTAGTGGAGAATTATGATCGCTCACGTATGAAAGCACACGCCACATAGAAGAATAATAAATACCAGATCTTATTTTTTATAATACCAGATTTTACGGTGGGTATTAATAGTTTAATGAAAAATGATAGAAAACGAAGAAAACGGAATAATATGAGAGAAAAAACGGGTCTAAAGATAGATAGATAGATAGATAGATAGATAGATAGATAGATAGATAGATAGGAACAAACATAGATAGATAGATAGATAGATAGATAGATAGATAGGAAATGACTAAGATAGATAGATAGATAGATAGATAGATAGATAGATAGGAAATGACTAAGATAGATAGATAGATAGATAGATAGATAGATAGATAGATAGGAAATGACTAAGATAGATAGATAGATAGATAGATAGATAGATAGATAGATAGATAGATAGATAGAAATGATAAGATAGATAGATAGATAGATAGATAGATAGATAGATAGATATGAAATGACTAAGATAGATAGATAGATAGATAGATAGATAGATAGATAGATAGATAGATAGGAAATGACTAAGATAGATAGATAGATAGATAGATAGATAGATAGATAGATAGATAGATAGATAGATAGATAGTGACAGAGAGAAGGATCAAGGGGAAGGAAAGAGGGAATAATTGACAAAAAAGATAATGATAGAGCGAATGAAAAAGAAAGTAGAATAGAAAGAGAAAGAGGAAATGATAGAGAGAGAATGATGACTGGAACTAGAAGGAGAGAAACAAAATGGAGAAGAATAAGAATAAAGGAAAGTCGACTGATAGAGAGAAAGAGAGAAAAAAAGAAAGAAAGCGTGTAATACAAAATGGCATATAAAAAAGGACAGAAAGAATTATATATATATATATATATATATATATATATATATATATATATATAGAAAGAGAGAGAGAGAGAGAGAGAGGGAGAGAAAGAAAGAAAAAATAAAGAAAGAAAGAGAGAAATGTTAACGTGAGAATAAGACCAAATTATAGAGAGGAAGAGAGAAAGAATGTTAGGCAGAATCAAAAATCAGAATTAATTAGAGAGGAAATGATGAAGATAAACTCAAATAGAAGGGGAGAAGGTGAGAGACAGTAAAAGTATGAGAGATAAAATAATAAAGAGAGTAACATAGAGTAACATGTAAAAGGATTAAAGAGTAATGATAAAGATTACCAGAATGAGAGAGAGAGAGAGAGAGAGAGAGAGAGAGAGAGAGAGAGAGAGAGAGAGAGAGAGTTTGTGTGTGTGAGAAAGAGAGAGAAAGAGAAAGTGAAAGTAAAGAGATGTTGAAAGTCAAATAATGAGATCAAAAGAGAAGGGGGACAGAACGCAACTAAAACGAAGTGACTAAGAGAGAATGCGAAAATACAGAATATGAAAGCGGTGGATAGTAACTATCAGAGAATAAAAAAGAAAAGAAATCTATGCTGAGGTAAGTTATGACATTGAAAAAAAAAAGCAAATTTTAATTATGCAACAAATTCAACGAAAATGAGGTTTTTGGTTTGTCTTGTGGCTGGGATAGTCTTCAGAAACAGTTTAAAATAGCAAGTTTTGAGTTATAACTTTCAAGGCAAATAATTCATCCTCGTGCCAGATTTTGTTATGCTCAGTAATTATTCGTTTCCATTTTCGAGTAAGGCTGTACGAGTAAAAGCCCAGAGGTCAGCGCCATGCGTTACTGTTATGACTGACACTGAAGAAAGAATAAAAAAATCACCACCTATTTTTTCCTAGACTTTTCTGTCAGCCATTTTTAATTCAATCTCTCCGTATTTGATTGTTTTTTCACTACTTCTGGAGACAGTCGAGTGCTAGTAGTGTTTGTACCAATTGTTATGGAGAGTCATTTCCTCCTCCTACTAGATTCGCTATTATTTTCGAGATTATTTTTTGTCCGTCTTTTCGCTTAATAACCAGAGCTTTAGTTCGATTATTTGCTATTATAATCCGTAGTTCATAAATCAATATTCTAACCAATAGTGTCTTTTAGCCTAAAATATATACATACCTTCAGATTTTCTTTCTGTATATGCCATGTCCTTTCAAGACGTGGGAAATCTTGGCTCTCCACTATTTCCAGTCTTTTGTTGCTTGAAGTAATTCTTAATTCTTTACAATTCATTCTTGCTCTGCCATCAATTCACATAAACTTAATAAATAGGTTACACTCCGTTTCTCACCTGCTTCTTTTGCCTTCAGTATTTCTTGTGGGTGTTAAATTCTCTAAGCCATATTTCCTCATTATATCTCCCAGAAATTTTAAGTATCTCATTTAATGTAAGTGCAAGCTTTCCTTTCTTACTTTTCTTAAAGCTTCCTCGTTAATCGTACATTTTGTTCGTAATTTTAACATTCTTCATGAGAACTACATCTCCATCGCTTCAAGTCCCTTTTCCCTCTTAAAAGAAATTGGTAAGCATGCACTACCATATAAAAAATTAGATATTACTTAGTTGTTCAGAACTGTTTTTGTTTCGAATGATATTTTTCAATGTCATAATACTTTACTTAGTTTCTGAAAGACACTTTCGTCACTGTATCAATCTCGTCACATACTAAAGCATATATTGAATTATTTCCGTAACTGTAAGAACATTATTGGCATGTATTTATAGTTAAATATTATTTCAAAAGCAAGAACGTGCGGAAAAATTTTCAAACAACAAATATTTTTGAAAACCGTTGTATTAGATTTCATTTTCAGAAATGTCAAATGATGAAAACTTTGCAATACTTGCGTGTAGTGAAAGAGCAAATTCTGGTAATAAAGGAAAATGAAAAAAAAAAGCCAGAGTGGCATTTAGTGATAACATATGAATTCAGAGTCTTTGGTATGTTTTTTTTAATTATTTTTGTCACCTGCTTAATTATTTACTGCTTTTCCATTTTCTGCACCAACCAACCGACAAACCAACCAACCAACCAGCTTACCAAGACTTCTGACTATGCACCATGTTTTTAACGAAGAATCAGTTTAATCTATTTTCTATTCTTAACCATTTTCTTATTTTAATCTATTATAATAAAATACATATTTTACAAAGCACCTTAATATACGCGTAGTTATCGTGTCACCTAATCTATTTTCTATTCTTAACCATTTTATTATTTTAATCTATTCTAATAAAATACATATTTACAAAGCACCTTAACATACGCGTAGTTATCGTGTCACATCAGTCTCCTTTACCAAATGTTTCAAGAAGTAAGACTCAAGAAAAACCATTCCAAAAGAAAAACTATGATTTGGATTTGGAATGAAAACAGTAATGGCACCTGTCTTGAAATAATAAAAATTGTGTAATGTTTGTTTGATAAAAAGCACTTTATATTCCCCAGCGTGTAGATCAGTTAAAATAAATTTGATATAGTGGGGGGGGGGCGGGAGGGAAGCAAATTGAAAATTAAATAAGTTCCGCTAAATGTGGTTTTGTCAAAGTTCACAAGTTGAAGTCGTTGAACTTGAGTTTATCTTCTTAACTAGCCTCGCCAGATCGATATTTTCATGTGTATATTATCCATAG
This sequence comes from Ascarosepion bandense, assembly GCA_037127315.1. Lineage (NCBI taxonomy): Eukaryota > Metazoa > Mollusca > Cephalopoda > Sepiida > Sepiidae > Ascarosepion > Ascarosepion bandense. Next base: position 2,439,323 of record JBBBDQ010030258.1, on the reverse strand, counting down.
CGACCAACATATCCAGCATTGTTTTAGATTGTCAACATTTTACGACTGCTTTCTCAGATAAAAGATTCAAAAGCGGTTCGAGCGAATGAACTCTTTAGGTCTAAGCAAAAACCGCCCTTCTTCAAACCTCGCGGACTGGTGCTACAGAATCACATGCAAAGAAGTGTACCGGATAATATAAACCGCATTACTTGATGAAATTCAGCAGCTGTAACAATTACAACGGATTGCACATAGAACTCGAAGAGAGAATAATGATATAATGAAAATGTTGACATTCTACACAACATCAAGCAAACGGTTAGGAAAGCATCACTGCTAAAAAAAGAAAGATAACAGTTACTGGTGGTGAGAGATTTTAACAGAAAAAAATTCATAAACTCCCACCGAAGGTAAAATTGGTAGCTCGGTCCATAAATACCGAAGGTTTTCTTATAAGGAAATGGCTAATATGACCATTATCATTACCATTTTTTAAAAATTTTGAAATATTTCAGGTGCCTTATTGTGTGACAACAGTTCGGCTTTTAATGGATGTTCTTCCTTTTTGGCCTTATGCCAAACTAAATTCGACTTAGTAATATATTGTATTCACACTAATCTCAGTAATGCCGTAGTCCTAATTTTCACACGTTTGCTTTAGATTTTTATGTTTTGGTGTCCCTTGAAAGAATCTTTACGGCCATAGAAAGTGTTTTAATGCCTGGCCACAGACGAGGTGAACAAAAACTTGGAGAGTTGAGTTACTAAAATGAAATAAATGAACCTAAGATATCCAGAAAAGGCATGGAAACTAGAACAATCTACGCCGTTGGACAAAAAAAAAAAAAAAAAATTAGGTTCGAAATTCTAAAGTATATCGCCTGAAGAATGCGGGAGCACACAGAACGTCAGAAATATGACAACAAAGATGAGAACAACAGTCCGAACAGTGTAAGTAGTGTAGCCACAATATCTAATCTCAGAACCTTAATTTGTTCTCTTGTTCTCCTACACCATTCACTTACAAACGATTGTAACGTATTCGTTCACTCTTTGACAATTTCTGCTTTTTTTCGTTACAATGATTAAGTCCATTTTGCTGACTGATGCGTTTGTATTTCGAAGTCTAAAATATTTTGCTCTTCCCATTCGTTGAGTTTAGTTTTTGTGTTCATCACTTTTCTTTAACTGATTGCTCCCCACCAAGTAGGTTTCACCATTCTTGTTCATAGCCAATGGTGCGTATTATTAAACGAAATGATCCAATAAATTTTAGAAAATCATTCGTCAGTCTCTATAGGATGGCGCCACAAAATCACAAAGGAAGTCAGTCAGTTAAGTGCCATACGTGGTAAACGCTTGGGCGATCATGTCTCGAAAGAGACATGACTGACTAGGCAGAAGATTATCCCGCGGTAGGTTGCCATTGCTTTCTGCGGTAGATTGGTCGCCAGCAAAGGCTATAGAACCCAATCTGTCCTGTTATTTAACCCATAACTGGAAGGAAGAGACGGATTAATACCTTTCCCAAGGGTATTTGCGCGTAAGTGAATGCAATGAATTAAACTGGAAGACCTTTACCAAATAACAAAAACCACATTACATTTTCAATAGCAGCATCAAATAGTAGATATAACTAAAAGATAAAACAATATGACCAAGTTGTTAACTTTCCACACGACCAAAACAAAAACGTTTGAAAGGAAAGTTCCACCAATAGTAGAAAGAGGTATAACATTTAGTGGACTTCAGAGGTCTAATTAATAAAAAATGATTTTACTTATTTCAATCGACAGTAACACTGTTCTATTAAATGAATTGTCGAATATTTCTCGTCTCTTGTATTTGTTGTAACGGTTAATTTCATTATTGTTGCAACATGTTTATGCAATCTACAATACCATAGCTACGATTTATTAAATCAACACATAAAAACTAATGGTTAAATATAGTGGCAAAGAAAACACTAAAGACAGATATAGAAAATAATTGGAATTTGTTTTATGCAAAAAAAATGTTCATCAATTTATATTATGTAAATGTATTTCTAACTCATTTGTAACAGCAGACACGGAAATGAGACTGCAGAAACTCTTAGATAAGAAAAGAAAAAAACTGAGAAGAAAAGACTAAACATCAATTGAAAGCAGACAAGATCTATGGTTGCCAGCAAGAAGAACATTCCATGATGCGAGCTACGAACAGGAGATATTAAAGAATTTAAATATCTGTAAAGGTAGGTCTCATCATTTTACATTTGGAATGGCTAGATGTAAACGTGAAATCTTTGCTAACAGTTTCTTCTCTCGCACTTTTCGTTTGTGGAATTTCCTTCCGGTTTCTTGCTTTCAAGTCAAATTTGATCTTCAAAAACTTAAATGCAATAGCAATCGTTATCTTCCGCCATCTTAATTCCTGTTCTTTTATTGTTTTGTCTCCTTAATAATATTTTCTCTTTCTTATATTGTTTCAAATTAATGATTATGTGCTCTCTCCTAGAATCTGTAACTAAATTCTGCTCAGAATAGTTTCTTTATAAACAAAAGGTTAGCCTGTGGTTGCTAAAAAAATTAAATATGCCTGAGCAGGTGCCTGCAACAGGGAATAGCTACCTACATTGGTCAAGTTCATACTTGTGTCTATGGATAAACATAGGTTGGGTTTAAGCTTAAATCTCTAGATAAACAATTGCCTGGTTTATACTTTACTTTATAGGTAAAACATGGACGGCCTTATAGGAAAACTATGGTCGGGTTTATAACTAACTTTATAGATGAACATTGGTTTATACTTCAGTCTATATTGGTCAGGTTTATACTTGAGTCTGTAGATAAACGTTTGTGGCGCTTATACTTTAGTCTACCGATAAACATTGATCAGGTTTAAAGTTCAGTCTCTATATAAGTATTAGTCGATTTATAATTGAATCTCTTGGGATTAGAATAGAAAATAATTGATAAATATAGTGAGAAATGTATACTAAAAACGTTAAGCGCCAAAGAATATAAAAATTCCCGCTTTGTGAAATTCGTGCCTTGTCTTCATTTTGTCCTCCAGTACTGCTGTAACTGGATGTGCGCTGTGGTGCCGTGGATATCGACTCCAAACGACAAATCGGGGAGCCGAGTTCGAATTCCTTGCATTCACTTACGCACAAATACCCTTGGGAAAGGTATTAATCCGTCTCTCCCCTCCAGATATATTTTTTTTTTATAAGCGTTTCACCCCGAGCAAGGCATGTCACTGCCGCTACTGCACAGGGGGCTACATAGAGTGGAGAAAGGATGATTAAATATAGGCAATGTCAGAGGGTGGGTGATAGGCGGGTAGGGATACCGAGAATGGTTAAATATAGAAAATGTCAGAGGGTGGGTGATAGGCGGGTAAGGATACCGAGAATGAGGGTTGGGTAGATGAGAGTGTTCTGAGAATAATTGGGAGTTAGTGTGATAGGAGGTGTCTATTGACCCTACATTTAAACACCTGGAGATTGTAGCTGTCGGGAAAGCAGACTTGTGGAAGGGAGTTCCACAGGCGGGAAGCGCGAGAAAAGAAGCTGTTGGAGATATGGGTTAAATAACAAGACAGATTGAGTTCTATAGCCTTGGCTGGCAACAAGTCTACTGCAGAAAACTACTGTGGGGTAATCTTCTGCCCAGTCAGTCATATCTCTTTCGAGACATGATCGCCCAAAGCGTGTATCACGTATGGTATTTAACTGACTAGTACTGCGCTTTAATTCATAAAGTCCTCATCCGAACAATTACCATGAAGGTATTTATAAAAAAAAAAAAAAAGACACAATGAGGTAACCTTACGGTGGTGGCTAAGTCACTGAAGCCGAACCGCCAGATGAGAACCAATAATATTGATGATTCTTCTTTGTATCTTATCAGAGAGGTCAAAGTAAATAGCAAGGGCAGCGGGCTATATGTGGTAGTAATATTCTAGGCATGGACAATGGTAGACTTATTAATCCGTCTCTTCCCTCCGGTTATGTGTTAAATAATCGGACAGATTGGGTTCTCTAGCCTTGGCTGGCAACCAGTCTACTTCAGAAAGCAATGGCAACCGGCTGCGGAATAATATTCTGCCTATGCAATCATGTCTCGAAAGAGACATGATCGCCCAAAGCGTATATCACGTATGGCACTCAACTGACTGCTGTAACTAACATCTACTATTTAGTGATGGCGTTTACGCTCTGGGTGTTCTGTTCTTGGCCAAAAGAAGTCAGTGAAATAAAAAATCAAAGCAAAAAGAGTAAAGTAATTTTTAAAAAATTTAAATTAGCGAATATTTCAAGACAAAAACGATGCCGTTTAGAAAATTAAAAGTATT
>JBBBDQ010030258.1:2370000-2430000 GCA_037127315.1 Ascarosepion bandense | reverse complement strand
GCGTCGTTTTTAGCTGAAAGTGAAATTAGAAAAATAAAAATACAAACAAACAGAAGATCCATGGAAACTTTTTATCCTTATCAGTTACAGAAAAACGAAAAAATGACTAAACAAACGGCCACTTTCTCAGAGGATTCACCAGTCGATTCACGCAACACGTCAGCAACTGATTGAATACTTAATATCGTATCAATCTAATCTGAGACTTGATTAATACTTTACCAAATTGCTATGGAAGAACAATAATACAAAATAAAATCCTTGTCAATCAAATCTGCCTTATTTGATTGAAGAGTATATTTGTTTGCATTGATGGCAGACATCATAAAACTATCTACTTTAACACAAAAGACTATTCACAATGTTAGTGACTGACATAAATGTACAAACACCATTTTCTATCAATGAACGAATAAATAGTTTAAGGATTTAGAAGAAAACTACGTCATAAGTAATATTTATCTATTACTGTTGATATGCATCTTATGTAGGCTAAGAAATGACAAAAACGCCCTGTTAATTGTTTGGTTAATGCTGCTGTAGTTGGTTGAGAGAACACAACTAAATCCAATATGGTCAATAGATTTAATCATATTTAATCTTAAGAGTTGTGAAAAGTGAATGTATGGTCATCAGCTGAAAAAGGACCCAAAAATGCCAACTACAGGTCGGGGATACTAAAATAAAACAAGTGCAGAAGTTTAAATAACTGGGAAGTGTTCTGATAGAACCCCGTCGTCTTACTGCCTCGGCCGAGATCGAACTCACTACACCCCTCCACTATTTCTTGTGCATTTGGAACCCTGGCGCAGTTTATAGTGAAATTCATAATCTTGTCAAAAAGCTGAATTCTTGATGCTTCGCCAGGGCTACCAAGGGTGTTTTTATTGTGACACCAACACTGGATGGATTGCCTCCAGGCCCCATCCTGTTATTTAACCCATAACTGGAGGAAAGTGACGGATTAATTATTTTCCTAAAGGTACCAGTGCATAAGTGAATGCAGGGTACTCAACTAGAATTCGAACTCGGCTCACCGATTTCTCTTTCCGAGCAGTTATCCACTGCACCGCAACGCACATCCGTCATTAAACGCTTACAGCACCTGGTATTCCCAATCGGTCACCTATCTAAGTACTGACCAGGCTCACGTTGCTTAACTTCGGTGATCGAACGAGAACCGGTGTATTCAACGTGATATGTCGTAAGCTCTGATGGAAAGTGCGACACTGAGATCCGAAGACGCATTGGCATCAATAAAGACGTACTTTAAAAGCTGAGCGGAGTATTCAGAAACGGAAAGATTTTGTTGAAAACAAAGAACCGAGTACTAGACTGTTATGTGATATATGTCCTACTATATAGAAGCGAATGTTGGACTATCTCTTCAGAGATGAAGGAGAGACTCGAAGCAGCAGACGTGGTTCTACAGAAGTATGCTGAGGATAACATAGACCGAGCACGTGAGCAACGATGAAGTGTTAGAGGGGATGCAAACGAAAATGAAACTTATACTTAGCATCAGGAAGAGACAGCTGAGGTTTCTGCGATACGTAAAGAAGAAGGAAGGTTTGGAGAATCTGGTACACACAGAACGGATAAAAAGAAAAGAGAGACAGGGAAGGGAGCTTGAGCAAGTGAACAGCAGAGCGGAGTTTAGGAGAGATGCCATGAGGAAAAATATTAAGAGCGACAAAGGATGGGGTAAGTGGAGGTCCATGATCTCCCACGTCCTGAAGGGATACGGCACATAAAAAGCAGTTAGTTAACTATTTCGATTGTAAAAATATAAATCTACATACAGCCTCGTTTCATCCCATATCAGAACTATGTTTTTGAGAAACGTCAACTTTACGAAGAAAAACGGTAAGGATGCTGCGGATATCATGGATTGGGCACTTGAGCAATGATGAGGGTTTGGAAATGATGGAAACGGAAAGAAAATTAATACTGAGCATCAGGAAAATACAGCTAAAGTTCCTGGCACATACAATGAAGAAGGAGGACTTGGAGAATCTGATACTCACAGGTCAGATAGAGGGAAAGAGAGACAGGGGAAAGCAGCGTGTAATATAACTGACGGGCCTGACCAGGTGGATGGCAGAGTGGGAGTTGCGTGGTGTAACAAGAGAAAGCGTGCTAAGAGCCATCAGGGATAGGGAGACGTTGAAGACCATGGCCGCTTACGTCCTGAAAGGACAAGGCACATAGAAAAAAAGAAGACTTAGGTTCATAAATTGTGTTCTTTGATTGATATTTTGTTTATAACAGGTATACTATTTTATAATTTTCCTGTACGTGTAAATTGTTATATTAAACGTATAATGACTCCATTGTATTAGCAAAGCTTTCATTAATTTTTATGCACAATAGCTTTTCATCTTGAATTTCAATTTAAAAAAGATTTATTGTTCTTAACATAATGATTGGTTAGTGATATCGTAGTTGTGAGTTCAGTCTCTGCATCGGGCAATGTGTACTCAGTGGAAAATGGGCGAGCAATAACTGAACAGTAATAAATAAAAGTAAGAATTAGACAATATCCATAGAAAGGTTTAGTGCTACGAGAACAGTCAACCCACGTAGATCGAATAAAGTGTTCACCTCGGAATTCCCTGTTGGTTAACCACCTGAGGAAGACAGGAGGATACAACGGCCGAAACGTTGTGATGAAAGCAACGAAGATGAGGACAATAGTTTGAACGTAAATAGTATAAATATTAATTTCTTTCTTTTTTAAATACAGAAAACAAGAAAGCAGCTGAAAATACGAGATGAAGTGGTGCCGTAGCGTCTAAGTCAGCGGGTAGCGGCAAAAGAAGCCGGGTTTAAATTCACTCGGTGCGAAAATACATCATTATTGTTTAGTTTTCTTTTTTTGTCCAGCTGCCCTTCAGCTTGTTGGCGATCATGAGTCCCCGCGACTTCCTTTACGTTGTAGTTCTTAGTAAAATTTATCTTTTGCTACATCTTTTAATGTAATCCTTGTTCTGCCAACCGTTTACACAAACTCTTTAGATAAGTTACACACTGTTTTCCCTTTTTAGTTTTGCCTTCAATACATCATGTCGGTGTCAAGTTTCCAAGCAATTTTTCGTCATTATATACCGTCGAAATTTCAGCTGTCTCTTTCTGATGCTACGTGTATAAATATTCTTTTTGTTTTTATTTTCTCTAAAACTTCGTCATTTCCCACGTGTTCAGTCCTCAACATTCTCAACATCCTTCTGTAGAACCACATTTCTGTTGCTTCAAGTTTCTCTATCTATGAGATGATCAAATATTCACTGCCATAGAGGAGGACCGATATTATAGATTTGTAAGAGTGAATGAAAGTCCTGACAAATTTGCTTGACGAATCCTACTCGTGCTATTATTAAAGATGACGAATAAAGTGTGGTCCAAAAGTGAGTGGACAGTAAATGATAACATTTATTTTGAGATTACATATACAATTATATTTACTAATACAATTATTCCATTGACAAATTTTATTGTGTACAATTGCCATACTGCCCTATTTACAGTGAATGGTCTCTTCCTCTTTCAATAATTACTAACCTGCGTGACTTCCAGGGAGCCAGTCAAGTGGCAGCCGTGAGACAGTCGTGAGACAGCCGTGAGACAGTCTACAGGCAGTCGAGACGCAGCGTAACTATACAGTTCAGACGTACAATTTTATTTGCTGATTACTAACCTTCTTACTTTGTATATATGTTATGTTATTCTAATACACTGTTTGAATCTATCTTCTTGTTTCCGTGTCTTTTTCGTGGCCCAAACAGGTCACAACAACTTGACGACGAACGTTCGCCACAACAACAATAATACAAAAGTGTTTAAATTTTATCAACGCAGGTGCTCAAACTGTTGTTCATCAAAATTTAATCTGTTTGAAGTCTACCCCTACGGCTTCGACAAACATTTTTGTATAAGTCTCTTTGTGTATTAATTTCTTGAAATTTAATATGTAATTTTTCAAATCACCAACACTTCTAGGTTTTCGACTATTAACTGTGTTCTTGACTACTCCCCGAAAGAAGAAATCATTGTGATCAAGTCAGGTGAACGTACTGGCTAATCAATTGGATCTCTTCGGCAAATCCATTTCTCAGGAATGCTTCATCAAGATACTCACGGACTGCTCTTGAATAATGTGGAGGGGTCACACCTTGCTGAAAATACAACCGAAACGCAAATCTATTGCCCTACTAGCCACTTACTTTTGAACCACCCTGCATAATTAACAATGTCCAGAAATAATACAATTATAATATATAATTCAGGAGACGATAAAATGAAATTCACAAAGCTCAAACAAAATTTAGCTTCGTCTATGACAAAATTCGTACATATTTGTACTCAAGTGTTAGGTAATTGACTGATAAACTTTAAAAAATACTATGTAACGCGTTTCTTCTGTGAAAAGGACTTCATCAGAATAAAGTAAATTTTTTTATAGACATATATATTTATGTAGGGGGAGTGGGGTTATATAGGTGTAAATATTGGTCATAATTATGTGCTGAATGGAAAGGTTGAATATGTACGAACCTTAAATTTAATTATGGAATCCGACGTGTCTAGGTGCACAGCCCGGTTGGTTTCATTCAGTTTTCCTACATTTTTATTTTGCTATTTTGCTGTTGGTTTTAAATATGCCATGCAGCAACAACAGAAAATTTGCTAGGAAATGTAAAATTGTGTAAGATCTGGACATAGATTTACCGTGTAAAATTGAAAAAAAAACAAACCTTTCTATACATTTTTGATATAGTAAGGTAATATGTGCGCTGTGGTGCATTGAATATCGGGGACTCGAGTTCGAATTCCAGCTGAATTCATTGTATTCACTTACGCGCAAATACCCTTGGGAAAGATATTAATCCTTCTCTTCCCTCCAGTTATGGGTTAAATAACAGGACAGATTAGGTTCTATAGCCTTGGTCGGCAACCAGTCTACCACAGAAAACAATGGCAACCTACTGCGGGATAATATTCTGCCCAGTCAGTCATGTCTCGAAAGAGACATGATCGACCAAGCGTGTATCACGTATAGCACTTAACTGACTGACTGAAGGTAATTACTCTTTTTTATTAAAGTTTGCATTTTTAAATCGAAATGATGATCAGAGACATTATGATGAACGAATAACGCATTGAATTTGTTGTTTTGTAAAAGATCTCATAGAATCTGTTATTTAAATTTGTCGAAGTCTCTTATGTATTTTTATGGCAATTATTATATGCTATAGTATAAATTCTTACCTCAGGATTTAGGTTGTTATTATTTTGTTTTGTGTTCATGAAATATTTTTTTTATCTAAACTTATTTATAAATGGAACTTTGTCTGTGTGTGTGTGTGTATCTGTGTGTCTGTGTCCGTTACCTATAGACTCCGAAACAGCTGAACCGATTTTCTTGAAAATTTACACAGTTGTACTATAAGCGTCTGCAAGTGTTCTTAGCTATGTTATCTGTCGAGGTACCCCCGATAAATATCGATAATCGAAAAAATCGGGTTACAGATGGAGTGGTCCGATTTTAATCAAATTTGATACACTCATAGACAAAGACATAAGAAACAATATTCAGAAGTTTCAAGGCTGCAGTTCTTACAATAGTACAGAAAATCGATTATATATATATATATATATATATATATATATATATATATAAAAGACAAGATGTTTGTGTGTGTGTGTCTGTTTATCTGCCTGTATGTCTATTTTTTTCAGCCCTTTTATTTTAGTGTTTGCTTCGGGTTTGGCTCTAAGTAGGTATAATTGTAGTTCTTAGTCTCAGCCATGATACCAATTACTCAGAGGACTTATTTAGCCTTCAAAATTCAGTTTACGACGAAAAAAAACTTATTTGATATCGATACCAGGAAATCAAAATTTGACTTACATCCATTCAGTTTTTTTTCAGTCTACGGTTTCGCTTTAACTGGAAACAACTATTGCTTTTTAGTCTTTCGTGCCAACGTCCAAAGAGTCTGATCTCCAGGTCCATGGATTAGCATTACAGTTTTCATTACACCCGAGCAACGCCGGGCTATACTGCTAGTAATTGTAGAAGTGGTTATAACGAATTTTATGTTTAGATAAATCCTTTTCGATTATAGCTGTGATAAAGTGGGTAATATAAGATGTCTAGTTTGTGTATGATTAATGATGCCTATTTCATATCTGAAGCAAATTAGGCACATAATTCTAGTTACCAGTTACAATCAAAAACACCTTATTCTAACTTGATCAAAAATTTATATAAAAAAATATAGTCAGTGGCCAACGGGATAGCAACAACAATAAAGCAGATGTAGGAATATACAAAATAAATCCAGAAATCTAAAATAGAAAGAAGAAAGACTATATGTGCATCGCAGGGATCTATTGCATAACAAAACTTTAAAACCACTAGTCAGTCAGTTAAGTGCCATACTTGATATACCCTTTGGGCGATCATGTCTCGAAAGAAACATGACTGACTGGATAGAAGATTATCCCGCAGTAGGTTGCCATTGCTTTCTGTGGTAGACTGGTTGCCAGCCAAGGCTTTAGAACCCAATCTGTTCTGTTATTTAACCCATAACTAGAGGGAAGAGACGGATTAATATCTTTCCCAATGGTATTTGTGCGTAAGTGAATGCAAGGAATTCAATTGGAATTCAAACTCGGCTCCCCAATTTCTCGTTCCGAGTCGATATCCACTGCACCACAATGCACATAGATGACCGTAACACGTCTGTCTGCAATTTCCATACAACAAATTCCAGTCTAAATAGAAAAGAAAATAATTCACTACTACGAAAATGCATTGAAAGTGCACTTATTTTATAATTCTCTCAAGCCAATATCACTGATCACAGCAAAATCAAGAGTAACACAATGCAGTATACGAACTAATAGAGACATGATCCATCAGACGTTAACAGCTTCAACACGAAAAAAACAACAAAAAACAAACAAACAAAAAAACAAACAAAAAACCCCCCAAAAAACAAAACAATATTCTAGCTGTAACATCTGATAATGATATTTATTAACAGTTTTTCAAATTTTTCAACGAACTTTCCTTGGGCTCGGATTTATCTCTCATTATCGCTTGAAGACGCCTGCCACAAAGAGGCAAAACACGTTGTCTGAATCGCTTTACCACATTTCTCATTATCGTCATATTTGAACAGACAAACATACTAATTTATGCATTTTTGTTTATATACACTTCACATCTATCTGTCTGCTTAAGTCTTTTTTATTTATAAGACAAAAACACCCCAGTTCCCATCCCATCCCATCACCGAAGTTGAGCAATCTTGAGCAAGGTCCGTACTTAGATGGGTGATCACATGGAAATATCAGGTGCTGGAAGCATTTAAACCAGTTTTACTATCTCCGCTCCATTTAACTACCCTGAAGTGGGGAAGAGGTTTTTATCTTACGAATCGGTGGGCGTGTATCCCCTAGAAGCTCCATCCTAGCCAGACAGCTCAATAGGTAGGAACCATTCAAAATCTTATTCACCTAGACTAGCGAACCTGAAGAACAAAAAAACCTAGAGTGTGCAAAAATCGTCAGTTGGATAGATAGGCAAGCATCAACAGATCGATACATTAACCTTATATGCAGCGATCAGTTGTGAATGATAAGAGACATAGTCAACTCTAACGATACTAGTTAACTGAATATTGTAGTTGCTAGTACAAGTTGCGACCGCTCGTACTAAACAGTATTTACAAAATGCGAGTGAAAGCAATTGAAAAATCAGCACTGAGTGGCTCAACAAAGAGCACAACCTTTTGACAGAGAAGATTCTTACAACTTAAGATTATTTTCTGACTTTAATTAAACTACAAACCTGCGATTCTATCTATCTGTCTATCCCATTATGTATGTATGTATGTATGTATGTATGTATGTATCTCTGTCAGTCTCTTCGTATCTATCTATCTATCTATCTATCTATCTATCTATCTATCTATCTATCACAATCTGTTCTTACTTATATATCTATCTGTTTCTTTCATTTTTTCTTGCTTTCTATTTATTTAGGCACTTCAGCGTGGTGCAATAGTTAGCAAGCTTGTCTCACATAGAAATTACTACAACTGAGTGGTGAGTTCGAGCCTCACTGGGTACCCCATACTTTGTGCCTCGTGCCACATCTAAGCAGCGCTTAGAAAATCTATCTATCTATCTATCTATCTATCTATCTATCTATCTATCTATCTATCTATCTATCTATCTCAGTTCATTATGTATGTATGTATGTATGTATGTATGTATGTATGTATGTATGTATGTATGTATTACAGTTTTTTCATACTTGAGAAGCAGATAGAAAGAGGAAAATAAAACAGGATAAACTGATACGGTTGAGTGAATATTTTTAGAAACGCCTGCAAGAGATCAAACATTCATTAGTTTGAGAAATTATTTTGCTAACTATCGCTCTACAGTAGACGCCTCTGAGAGCATTTAGAAAGCATAGCTTATTATTGTACAATGCAACTTAATATAACTCCAACCAGTGGAAATCAAATATGTGATAGCTCGAGAGACGAGCTTTCAAGCTATCATTCTGCACTAGACGCCTTTGAAAGAATTTAAAGATATTCTTTTCGTACTTTTCTTTCTTTCTTTCTTCCTTCCTTCCTTTTTCTTTCTTTTCATAAATGTGCTAATAAAATTCACAACAATTGCACTCTGAGAAATTTGAACGTATGTCAGCTGCCCAAGTCAACACATGTGGTATGAATGTGAATTCAATTGAATAGTTGATTCTGAACAATAGAAAGTGGTCTTGTAGTCTTGCAATTGTAATTCACGCCTTATATTAATAGAAGACAAATCTGGAATGGATTTAAGCGTTGCAAAAACTTCTGGAATAGAAACTATGAATCGGGTTACAGGCTTTTCCGTGGGAGATTTCAATAATTTCTTGTCTATTGTTGATCGCTTCTTTGTAAGATGTAAAAATAGAAACGGGAATAAACGTTAGGTTTCGCCTGATACAGAAAGTAACCGTCGGGCATGGGACTATTGTTTCGAAGATAAACAATACATTATACTCTACGGAGCGAAAGCCGTGCCTCTCGTATCAAACACATGTCTGTTAGATTAGAACGAAACATAAACTTCAGGGTATTTGCTAAGATATTTAAACGTAAAGTTTCAGCTGCAGGAATTTATAACCGGATATTTTTAATAGAAAAATGATTATCATTTAATGCTTGTCCCTCCTTCGTTACGTCCTGCCAATGCCCCATTGAATTATTCCGTTTTGATGGCATGAAACGTAGGAGAAAAGAAACTACTTGGTTTTAGTAATAAAAAAATGAATGGAAGATAGAAATGTTTAACGGCTATTTCATTAAAATGTAAAAAGGTGCCAATTTCAATTTTTTTTTCATTTGTACCAATTTCTTAAAATAAAATAAAAGTCATGATTCATATTTATTTTTTTACAGTTGTTAAGCTCAAATATTTAACGACACAACAGGGGGATTTCTACGGATATTTTATTGTCGTAGAACTGGCCATGAGTTGACTTAATCATTAACTTCAGAATTTAGATTCATCTGAAAATTCAAATAGAAAAACCATGAAAGTTTCATAGATCTTACTAGTTGTTATTTTTATTATAATTGTTGTTGCTGCTCCAGCTACACTAGATAACGTTTCTAAACTTAATTGATTGGGGATTCTCTCCGAGCTCAAACAACAGAATGAGCTAAAATCAGGCCTGCAACTTTCAATACATCAAAAACCAAGCTAGTATCATTTCCTCAATCGCCGCCGATCAGACGCCGTGTTTTCTCCAGTCACGATAAACGGATACCCCGTCCCTATATGATTCCTTGCCCCAAACGTCTACTGGGAATACAGTTCAGTTCAGACCTTAATGGAATTCGTGTATACAACCCATGCTGGAAAAAAGTTCGAGACCAGAAAGTACTTGATCTTTATAAAAGTCAGATTAACTCAAAAATGGAGTATTGCTGCCATAACTTTCTAGTTTAATTCCCTACCCCACCCCTTTAGGTAACCAGAAATTTTTGTTCCCTGATGGATGGACTTTTTGTTTTCGAGTGTCTTTTTTCGTATTTATTGCTGTGTCTGGATGAGTGTGTAATTGTGCGTATGGTTGAATAAATGACTGTTTAATTTAATTTATAAACGCTCCGCATAAAATTTTGTCCAGCTAACTGATGTATTTGTCAAGATTAAGGATTGTGAGGTGTTTTATTACTAATACTTTTTTATTTAGTTCCTTGCAAATATTATTATCCATTGTGTAAATATTCATCAGGTTTTGTCATTTTTAAATTTGTTATTCCACACTCCTCACAGACAAATATGGGACAAATTTGATTTTCAGTCTTTGAGGTACTATGGTGTTTGTAAAAATGTTAGGTAAGAATGTGATGTTTTGGTAAAAGGAATATTGTATAGTTTCCTTGGGTCAGCGAATGAGGCTGGCTAATTTATTTTAAGACAGATGAAGACCAGCCTTCCCCAAACCCTATTGTTGGCCTTTTTTTACAAAAATAAATTATATTGCTGCCATACCTGGACTTGAACTGCCTAATCTTCAATTTTCAGCCATGGTAGAGTTCAAAATTATTTACGCGAGAGATCGTATACATTTTCCGCCATGTTGTCCCTGTCCTGCAGACGCAACGTCACAAGACAGTCGTTATTGAATCGCTATTTCCATGCCAACTGTTCGGACGAAATCCATTCCTTAGTTCTACCAGTTAATAATGTTATTGTTAAGGCCCGACATACTGTATTCATGGGGTCGATAAATTTATAAGAAAATATTTTTATCAACTAAAATGCTGTAAAATTTTCACCAATCATCCTACGTATTGTTGTCATAAATATAAAGAAAAGATGAAGAAAATAATCTCAAGTCGAAGGTAAAATATTTTCCCTACTTATTTGTTTTAATCTAATCTCGTTTGTTTGTGTCGGTTGTTGCTTCAAGCGATGATATTAGTCGATTGAACAAGTCTTTATTGGATAGCCATTTGTCAATATAAGGAATACGATTCTCGGCAAAAATGATTTGAAATGTTCAGGAAAGAAGTACAGCAAAAGTATTATCACTTACCATTGATGTCTATCTCTTGTACCATTTGCCGTATCTCGTCTACGGATGGGTACTGGCCCAAATCTCGCAAGACTTTGCCCAACTCCTCTGTGGAGATGGAGCCATCTCCATCTTTGTCGAAAAGCCGGAATGATTCACGAAGTTCTGCAATAATATGGAGAAAAATAAGATAAACAGGTAAACCTTTGATCAAATAGTTATCGGAAGACAAATCATAAGAAATATCATATTAGAATTCGGTTTGCTCCTTCGTTCCTTGGTTAGAATGTGCGTAAACAACGGTCTGTTCCTGTTTGTGATGGTAGACGGAGTTATCAAAGGCATTATTGGGTTTTAAGGAGAGGAAGGGAAAAAAAGAAAGAAAGAATAAAAGGAAAATAGAGGAGGCGATAGCAGTTTCGTGCATTTAACGTTTGCTTCATACCTTTCTCAAGCGTTTTTGTCTGTAAGTAAATATAACGAACCTAACCTGATTTGGAACTCGACTCTACGATTAACAGTTCCGAGTCACTATCCATCACACCATCCGCACATTTAAACTTACAGTAGCTGAATATTCCTAAATGGTCACCCATTTAGGCTTTTCATTTGTTGGTTGGTTGTTTTTTATGGCATATCAACCTCGGCGGTTCATGCATTGCCAACTAGATTTTTATTTATTGCTGGTAATACCTTTTACTATCAACGATCTAGTTACTATCTAGTAATACATTTTTTCTTCTCGAGTATCAAGATTAATTGGGATTTGTTTTTAAGGGCAGGGCCCCCAAGTCCTACCCTTGTTTTTTAACCCATAACTTGAGGGAAGGGACGGATTAATACCTTTCCCAAGGGTACCAGTGCTTAAATGAATGCAGGGTATTCAACTGGAATTCGAACTCAGCTCACCGATTTCTCTTTCCGAAACGATATCCACTGCACCACAACGCACATCCGTCACTATACGCTTACAGCACCCAAGCGGTCACTCATCTAAGTACTGACTAGGCTCAACGTTGCTTAACTTCGGTGATCGAGCGAGAACCGGTGTATTCAACGTGATATTTGTACCTTCTTCTTTAAATAATGACCTGTTTTTGTAATTATGATGCGATTGCAATACTTTGTTAAAGATGTTAAGCTGAAATATTTAACGAGGTAATGGGGAGATTACACAGTTATCTTATAATTGTGAAACTTTGGCATCTCGACGTGGTGTAATGGTTAACAAGCTTGCCTTGCTAGAACCTATTACAACTGAGTTGTGAATTCGATCCTCACTGGGCACTCCATACTTTCGGCCTTATATCACATCTAAGCAACGCTTAGAAAATCAACTTGGGCACTTCGACGTGCTGTAATGATTAGCAATCTTATCTTGCTAGAATCTATTACAATTGTGTAATGAGTTTGATCCTCACTGGGTACTCCAAGCTTTAGGCCTTGTGCCACTTCTAAGGGACACTCGGAAAATCATCATATAATTCTGGAACTCGCAAGTAAAATTGTTCAAATATTTATTTAAGCATTATGGTTTATAAGAAAATTCAAATATTTGGCTGGTTGATTTTGTTTAGCGGAATATGAATTGTCCGGGGTTATTTTTATGCCAACATCTAAATATTTTAAGCGCAATATTATGGTTTCAACTGAATATATTTAAATTTAATTGTATGTCTTTAACTAAAGATAAAATTTTTTTCTCATTGTTTCTATAAAATGTATTGCTGGTCATTCTACTATTAACAGGTATTGTTGGTCATTTTATTATATAAAATGTATTGCTGGTCATTTTACTATAATAGGTATTGTTGGTCATTTTACAATATAAAAACTTATTGCTGCTCATTTTGCTATAAATAGGTATTGTTAGTCATTTTACAATATAAAAATATATTACTAGTCATTCTATTATAAATAAGTATTGTTGGTCATTTCACCATATAAAAATGTATTCCTGGTCACTTAACTATAAATAGGTATTGTTGGCCATTTTATAATATAAAAGTCCATTGCTGATAATTTTTACTGTAAAAATGTATTTTTATTCTTTCATATTGTTTTGTATATTTTTTTAATCGTATCACCCTGAGCAAGGCGGTAATGCCACTGATGTGCAGGGGGCTACATAACAGTAAAAAGATTAATTAGAAGAGAGTGAAGAGGAAGACGAACCAGTTAGAAAGGAGCAATAGAAGGATGAGAATGCAGGTGTGATGACAGATCAAAGGTGGAGAGAAAGGAAATGATATATGGTGTGGGGAAAGAACTAGAGTCAAGTGGTTTATAAATGAGTATTAACATTGCATTTAAATTCCTGGAGGTTGTAGCCGTCAGGAAAGCAAGAATATGGAAGTGAGTTACACAGGCGGGAAGTGCGAGAGAAGAAGCTGCAGGAGTAGAATTGTCGTCTGCATTTGGTTAATCTGTGAATGGGTGGGACCCAGTTGCCAATCTGGTTGCACGAGTAAACACCTGTTGCAGAGGCACAAGTGACTTAAGTTCGTTGGAGCAGAAGCCATGAAAGTATTTATAGAACAAAGGGAGGCCACATTTCGTCGGTGGGGAAGTGGCTGTAGTCGAGCCGCCAAGTTGCTACCTATCACATTACTGATTCTCCTTTGGAGCCTGTCGAGAACACTGAGATGAACATCAGGGGCACCTGACCATATATGGCAGCAGTATTCCATGCACGGACGAATGGTTGATTTCTATTTGCCCATAGCTTGGACGCTAACAGGTGCTACAGGGTGAACTTGGGAACAACATCAATTTAGAGGTTGTTATACGCTCGTCAAAACCTTCATTCTCCCGATCAGAGGCCTTGCTGCCGGATGTAGGAAAATTCAAATGAGGAAACCGAGAAATATTTACGCGTATTACTAGTTATTATTAGTGCTATTATTACTGGTTTCTCCCGAGATTTTCAGATGAGGTGTAACAAAGGTATATGGCTTTTTGAGGTACGAAGATTTAGAAAGAAATTTCATATGTTTTTTGCGAGTTTGCATGTGACCTGCGGTTTGTATAATACTATCAGGAGAAGCAACAGAAAGTCTGCCTCAACCGGATGGTTTCATTTTACAGTATCGCCTCTTATCTCGCTTGGAAATGTAGAATTTCACAGGAACTTCACTCAGAGGTTTGTTTTTAAAGGTAGAACCCAGTGTATACAAACCACACCTCTTACAATCTTAACATCTTCAAATTCAGCGTCAATTTTTATCTATCCCACATATCCTGCACACACTGATACTGGCGTTTAAAAAATTAAAAGTATTTAAAGATATATGATTGTATATATTAGATTCATGATAAAAGCCTTTACAAGTTTTCTTTGTTTTTTATGTGTTTATTATATCTATTTTCTTTTTCTTTAACGTGCCGTGTCCATACAGGTTGTGGGCGATCATGGCTCGTTACAATATCATCTTCTTTGTATCCCTGAGTATATATTAAAAAAATATACCCTAGTTAGAATTCGAATTCCAGTTGCATTCACTTAAGTGCAAATACTCTTGGGAAAGGTATTAATCCATCTCTTCTCCCTCCAGTTATGGGTAAAATAATAGAACAGATTGGGTTTTACAGCCTTGGTTGGCAACCAGTCTACCGTAGAAAGTAATGGCAACTCTCTGCGAGAAAAGTTTCTGACCAGTATCGTGCAGAGCGAGTCTTGATTGTGTATTTGTTCTCAGACAGAGACGCTGCCGAGAAAAAATAAAATACTGAGAGGTGCCTTATCCAGGTGAAGAGCTTCCTGAGAAAGCACCACCCTTTTGCACTAGAAGGATCGATTGGTGATTGCGCGGGTTGGGAAACTTTTTGCTCTGGTTCGAACGTACGCGCTTGGGTTCCCCACCATAAACTCGACCCTGTAACACCACGTCTCAGTGGGGGGATGAGCTAAATATCCATACCTAACCAACTCCTATATTCATCCCGCCACATCTCGAAGGATATATTTGATGTATTTTGCGAGCCTGATATTCAATGTCTCATTCCATCGACAGTTGGTTTTCATAGTGTGTTCGTAAGGTTTTTTTTATAATTCAGTATTTCATGATGATTTTGGCCAGAAAGCTTTTGGTCGAAATAATAACATCTATATCTATGCAATTCAAAATGAGAGCAATAGTTCGGAATAATAAAATTATTGTCAAAATTACTCATTTCAAAAATAAAATATTAAATTAATTTAACTTTGATAATAATGATCAGTTATTTATTTAATAGTATTATTTTGCTTGCTTTCATGTACAAACATTAACCGTTTCTACATAAGATTAAAGGGTAAATTTTCGTTTTAGGTACCGACGGCTTTTCCCCCTTCAAATTTATCCAAAATAGCATTATTTCTGTGCAAATGTATATGCTGAACTCAAATCAACAATTAGTTATTGAAGAACCTTACCGTTTTTTCTTTGAAACTCCATAAAAAGACGAACTATATCTCGCACTTTTTCTTTTCCGTAACTCTCACGAAGTCATGAAATTAACTCCAGGATAACGTTCTACGTAGGCAGAAATTTTGGTCGAATTTCGTCCTTTACTGAAACTTCCGGCGATATACTTCCTGTTTTGAGAGTAATAAGCGTAGAAATACAATAGCGCATTACTTTAATTACCGGAAGTACATCGTCGGAAGTATCAGTAAATGAAGAAAAATCTGTCAAAATTCGATCACATGCGCAGTCCGTCATTCTGCAGTTAAGAGTTACGATTAAGAAAAAGTGCAAGATATAGTTCGTTTTTTATGGACATTTAGATAAAAAAAGGTAAGTTTCTTCAATAACTAATTGTTGATTTGAGTTCAACATATAGATTTGCACAGAGATAATGCTATTTTGGATAAATTTGAAGGGGAAAGTGTCGGGACTTACAACGAAAATTTCCCGATTAAAGTGTAGTATCTGCTCGTTCCTTGGCATTTACAAAATGGAATCAGTTACGCTTTATGACCGAGAAACATACATAATATTAAGCGGGAAAGAATTGGAAAAGAGCGCTCGTGTGAGTTAAAGAGAGAAGGAAAAGGAAAAATGGTGGAAAGGTAGGAGGTTAATACATAGAAAGAAGAAAAGGGTGGAGATAAGAGAAAAGCATAGAGAAAGGTTTGATTGCTTGATATGATGAGACAATGAGTGGAAGGAATGAAAATACATGAAATTTGCTATACACTAAAAGGGCAAATGAAAGATAAAAGAGAGAATGCAGTAGAAAATAGTTTTGAATTTCCTATTCTTGTTTTTTTTCCAATATGAAACGAACCCGTGATTATATTATATTTAGATAAAAACATACACAGGCAATACAGTTTGCAAAGGATAAGGGAGAGAATGAGAAGATACAGGCAAATGAAGAAAGAACAGAAGCATGAAATAATGTATTATTTTACTGTCAATGTAACGGTTATTAAAAATTTTGAAGGTCCAGCAAGTTATTAATATTTTTGTACTCGGGTCCTGCATCGTTAATATTTTCATTAATGGCGACCAACTGAAAACACTCTTCTTCACAATCCACCATTCTCTTCAGTTGTCTTCATTATTTAAGTAAGGCTGTCGTCTAGACGGTTTATGTTCTTGGAGACTATTCCAAGTGCTCAAACAACCACGGGTAGTTCTGTCAGTTTTGTCTATTTCTAATCGTGACGCTGGAAAGCCTCATTGCCGTGCCTTGGTAATCTAGGTATAGAGCACTTTTTGGTATTATTTAGGTAAGTGCTTTTCGTTTGTTCTTTTTTTCTTATTTTATGTTTCCTTTTCCCTTTTTCTTGTCTTTTTTCTTGGTTTTAGGTTTATTCCTTGTTAGTTATTCATATTTCTGTGGATTGTAACAATACTTTGTTTTTTGTATATAGTCATCGGTTTATCATGTATCCAAGAACTTAAGTTCTTCTTTTCTGATCGCTTGTTTATGACGATTGCGTTGATGACTAAGTAAACCAATTCTTGCATTGAAGAGCCGATAGCTTTGACTGCATAATAATGTTGGTGGAGGATGAGGTCAATTTTGTTGAGCCTTTTTTTTCTTGTTTGTTTTTTCTCTTCTGGTGGCTTCAAAGCTTTTGGTTCCGATTTAACCTCAAGTTCAGTGGCTTTCAGTGTTATTTTGAGTTGTCCCTTGTGTCTTAGAGGAGGACAACCCCGTGATCATTTCCCTGATGTGATCTGACCGAATAAGACTTGACGTGGAACCCTTGAATCTTCTATTCTTGCTGCATGTCCTGGCCATCGAAAACGATGTTTAATAATCAGCGATTCAATGCTTTGAATGTTGGTGTTGTCCACATAGTAATTCAATTTGATGTCCAAGATTGAACAAACGTTTTGTTGGTGAAAACGTTCTAATTTTTGGATATCGCAACGATATAGAGTCCAGACTTCGCAACCATATAGAAAGTTGAAATGACAACACCAGTATAAACCATAATATATATATATATATATATATATATATATATATATGTATGTGTGTGTGTGTGTGTGTGTGTTGATCTGTAAATTCAGATAAAATTTAGAGGGAAAATAGCCATTTTCAACATGTCAGTTTAAGACATGCATTGTCAACCCTGTTTATATATATATATATATATATATATATATATATATATATATATATATATATATATATATTGATGTTCTCGTAGAATAGTGGTTGATTTTGCTGAATTTTGCGTTGGTCTATAGAGTTCAAATACAGTTGGAAAGCTATGAACCCATCCTTAGCAAATTCTCTAGCTTTGGTTGCGACCATTTTAAGAGAAAAACAATTCTGAATTCAAAACCGGTTACGCTTGATAACTCCAACCTCTAAAAAAATTACTTAGTATATACTTCATGAGAGTATCTGCAGGGAAAATATACATTTACATATAATATTTTTACATATTTGCTCATATCTGAAATTGAATTGTTTTGTTAAATTTGATTGATTTTTTGATGAGGAATTTTCAATGTACGTTGATTTTTCTAAAATATTGTTTTCACTTTTGGTTGTATGGGTGTTATTATAGATACATCGTTTTGGACAGGTGACCTATGGACCTCTTAAGGGGGTTATTATTCTTGGTTTACATTTGAAATTTAAGTTTTATTAGCAATTTAAGTTTTCGTTATCTGAAAAAGATCGATTTGATGATAGATTTTTGCATCTAGTTCACAATCAAACATATTTATGCACTTTACTCAGACACAGAGCCGAAAGAATCGGAAGATGTGATTTTTAATTGGTGCTATGTCGCAAAGTTTCATAAACGAAAGATTTGAATTTAAACAAGAGAAATATTTTTGTAGATTGAATAAAAAGAAAGCGAAGTAAAAATTCCATTATCTGACTTGTATTAATGACGTTCTTCTAAGAGCGTGGTTTCAATAAAACAATAAGAACTACCGTTTCGCTTAGGCGAATATGCATATTTATATCAGATTTGAAACACGTGCCGTATTTATTCTAGTCTTGTGATAAATTCAGTAATTTAACGGCAATATGTGATTAAGTTAGCCTCGAAGTTAAAAAACAAAACAAAATAATGACACTGATGTGTCATAATTCTTGGTTAGTCGACGTAATTTAACCAACTGGGGAACGAAAGAAATCTATTTAATTTCAGATTAGCGCCCTGGTCGCCATCTTGTATTCCCTCATTATTAGTTTAGCGAGCAGTATCAGAAGTTAGAGTTGTGAATTTTGCCTCTGGCATCAGAACATCCATATGAAATATTGGCCAGTTAAAGAAGACATTTTCTTGATTGGTTCGTATAGCACGGCAAAAATATTGCCTCCTTCACTTGGATGATGATTCATGTTTTTACTTATAAGCATTGATTTAGCCATGGAAATTGTCTGGTGCATGCTGGGAAATTATAAAAATCTTTAAGCCTGTTGGGGCGCTCTCCACCTTTTCACGGAAATGGATTATTCGAATCACTATATAAAATAGTAGTGATTATACCTCGAGGAAGGAAGTCGAGTGAGCGAGTCAGTCGGGTATTTCCGGTATTGCACCGGAAGTGTTATCAATCTATCACGTCTCTACGACGATACTGTATACTAATTACCTTGTTCTGTATTCTACTAATCCTCACCTCTTGTAAATACTTCTCTTTCCTGTCAATACACCTACTTTTATACTATTACGTTGTTTTGTATTATTTCACATAATTCTGAGCCCAAGCCCGAGAGGGCCTTACTACTAGGCAATATCTCTTCTTCGTGTTGGGGTTGGATTAATTTCATGGTGTCTGAGGCATCCTCTAGAGGGGAAAGTGCCGAGGAGGCTTGGGTAATTTTTCCACGGTATTGGCGGTAAACCCACTTTGAACCTCTACCCTTTGTCACGTTTGGCTCACTGAAAAATATACTTACACTTAGAATCAGAAAAAGACAGTTGAAATTTCAAGGGCATATTATGAGGAAAGAATGGGGGCTTGAAAAATCTAACACTCACATGATATATTGAAAGCAAAAAAAAAAAAAAATCAGAGGAAAGCAGCGAATAACCTAATTAACGAACATGCGTAAATGTTTGGCAGAACAGAGTTAAAGAGATATAACATAAAAACAAAATTTACTTAGAGCTACAAAGAACAGGAAGTTGTAGAGAGCCATGATCAAGACTTAGACGATCATGGCTCTCTACAACATCTTATCCTTTCTATTTCTTAATAATCTTTGTCTTTTTATCCGTTCGTCTCATCATTCTGCCTTCCGTTTGCGTAGTCAGGTAACTATCTTTATCTCCCTGTCCTTTTGCCTGCTATATCACCTGGGGATGTATTTCCTCATTACGTTGGCCAAAGATTTCATCAGTTTCTTTATTATTGTAAGTCTAAGTGATCTTTTTGTTTTCATATAAAATGCAAAAAGTAATTTAGTGTAACAAAAGACAGTACGTTGTTGCCAGGTATCATTGTTCATGACCTGAAATATTTGTCACATAAAAAAAAATGTATTTGATTGGATTCGTTCTGTTTTGTCGTTAAATAACATTAAGAGCATTTAATGTTTTACTAGCTATTTTAAAAAATTCGCTTTAGATTGTCTTGTGATAGCTGTCATGATGTGGAGTAATATTGGCCCATTTTTGTTTTGCATTAAAAATAGAAGTAATAAGAATATTTTTTATTTATTTTGCTTTATTTTATTTTAAGTCCTGTAAATATGCAACACAGACCCATGAAGATAAAGATTCATGCAATTTATGGAGAAGTTACTGTGAATGATCGATCGTGGTTCCTGCTCCCAACGGTCGATGAGATCAGATGTGGTTGACAGAGATTATTTATTAAGATTAATCAACGCAGAAGATAAAATTGTAAGGATACAGAAGGCGCTCGTCTCTTTTTGATGGAGATAAGTCACGTGGTTCACACAACAAATGCTTAGTCATGTCACTCTATACAGTGACGAAAGTGGCAGTCAAAATGAGATTTTTAATGCAGCCACCATGTGAGGCTAAATCTGTCTCTCCAATAGCTTACAAGTCCATGCTACTGTTTTCATTTAAAAATATATATTTCCCAGATATAGAAACTCCAGCTGGCTGTCTTCAATTTGGGAAAACCCAAGACTCGGTGTTTTCCGTTCGTAGAATATGTCCTCGCCTGAGACGAACATGAATCCGGATGTTTGAATCTGGGGTCCTACACATGACTTCTCTAGACATAAGAGTATATCCATACTTCGCTCTGCTTTACTGTGTTGATATATGTGATCTATTATTCTTCGCATGGGAAACTTATCTATATGTACTATATGTATAATTCTGTGTATGTTTTAGTGATATAAAAGTTTCTCCCAGAATAAAGCATGTTTATCATTCCATTTTCTTTCAAACATTCCGTTCCTTCCGTGAACTATGGTATTATTATGTTAGGGATATAATAATGCCCATAATGAGGGAAACGTAAAAGGGGGAATAAATCGTTCTACTATAGCTCTCTCTTTTGTTACAAAAGAAACAGAATGAAAGCATCCAAATTAAACAATGAAAATAATTTGCAACAAGTTGGTTATATTAGTCGTTTTGATGTGTAGCTTCTTCGTAAGTCAAGCGAACAAACATTCTGTACCATATTTAAATTTTTGAGGGGAATAGGCATTTTTATAAGGACATTGAACGCTCAAAATTGAAGATCAGGTGAAATGAGTCACTACCGATTATGTATTCAATAAAAAAAATGATTGTATATAGTGGGATTAGAAACCATCTCTATTATGAGCTTCTTCTAGAGAACCAAACGATTGATTTGAACAGGTACTGCTCCCGGAGTGGCTAATTGAAATCAGCAATAAACGAAAAACGTTTCTCTTAAATTATTAAAAAGAAAAGCGTAATTTATGTTTGAATTTAATATAAAAGATGAAGAGTTATAGTTATTTACATTTAGACTAATGTATTAATCATTGTTGTTATTATCACAGTGTTTTGATTTTCTCCAGTTGACTGTCGAGTCGGGTAAACTTTCCGGGAATTTGGAACTGAGCCATGGAGTAGATTTTTCTCACTCCGCTCCCCTTGCGAAGTGATATTTTTTATCACTTCTCAGTGAGTGTTCACACTGTTTACACATAAATCAATTAGCCAGTTAAGTGCCATACGTGATACACGGTTAAGCGATCATGTATCGAAAGAGACATGACTGGGTAGAAGATTTTTCCGTAGCAGAATGCCATTCTTTTGCGGTAGACTGGTTGATAACCAAGGCTATAGAAACCAATCTGTCCTGCTATTTAACCCATAACTGAAAGGAAAAGCGTCGGATTATTACCTTTGCCAAGAGTATTTGCGTGTAAGTGAATTTAACGAATTCAACTGGAATTCGAACTCGGCTCTCAGTTTCTCCTTCTGAGTCGACATCCATTGCACCACAACGCAAGACATAGCAAGCAAATATCTTCACAGGTTGCAGCAAAAGAAGATTCAGTTAAGCTTTAGGATCTTAAAACGCTTCTGTCACTTTCCCACCGCCGTAGCACAGATTCCCTGCACTTGTTCTATAAATATTTTCATAGCAATTGTTCCGTGAAGTTTTTTCTTTGGGGCTTACGGCCTATCGCGTTGAATACACCGGTTCTCGCTCGATCACCGAAGTTAAGCAACGTTGAGCCTTAGATGGGTGACCGCTTGGGAATACTAGGTGCTGTAAGCGTCTAGTGACGGATGTGCGTGCTTACGGCCTATCACGTTGAATACACCGGTTCTCGCTCGATCTCCGAATTCAAGCAACGTTGAGCCTGATCAGTACTTAGATGGGTGATCGCTTGGGAATACCAGATGCTGTAAGCGTATAGTGACGGATATGCGTTGTGGTGCAGTGGATATCGGCTCGGAAAGAGAAATCGGTGAGCAGAGTTCGAATTCCAGTTGAATACCCTGCATTCACTTAAGCACTAGTACCCTTGGGAAAGGTATTAATCCGTCCCTTCCCTCCAGTTATGGATTAAATAACAAGGGTAGAAGTTGGGGACCTTGCCCTTAAAAAACAAACCCCAATGAATCTTGATACCCGAAAAGAAAAAAATATTACTCGACACAAAAACTTATATAAAAACAACAATAAATTGTTGAAAGAAAAAGGTATTACCAGCAATAAATAAATAAAATTTAGTTGACAATAAATGATCCGCCGAGGTTGATATGCCATAAAAACAAAACAACCAACCAAGAATTTTTCTTTGGTACATTGACTTCACAATACCATGGACAGAACAAGTGAGCAACGACGAGGATTTGGAGAGGATGGATACGAAAAAGGAGCCTATAT
This sequence comes from Ascarosepion bandense, assembly GCA_037127315.1. Classification (NCBI taxonomy): domain Eukaryota; kingdom Metazoa; phylum Mollusca; class Cephalopoda; order Sepiida; family Sepiidae; genus Ascarosepion; species Ascarosepion bandense. The sequence goes on along the minus strand of JBBBDQ010030258.1, from coordinate 2,407,128 downwards.
TTAACATCAGGAAAAGATAGCTGAAGGTTTTTGGACATGTAATGAGGAAGGAGGGTTTGGAGAATTTGATACTCACGGGACGGATAGAGGAAAGGAGAAAAAAGGGAAAGCAATGGACTTGAGAAGATGGATGGAGGAGCGGAGGTTGAGCGAGATAACAGAAGAAGGGGTGTTAAGAGTTACAAGAAATAGGGAGATGTGTAGGGCCATGATCGCCTACGCCTTGAAGAGGTATGTCACATAGAAAATTGACAGGTCTCATCATTTTATTGTGAATTGGAGTAGATAGATCTATCTATCGCCCGATTCACACTCCACCCACGTCTATTGAACAGGTTAAGAGGCTCATCCCTTGTTCCCTGTTTAGGATGTGGTTTCCGGCTTTATCTTTTCGAATATTTTCACTATTACGTAGTCCCCTGCACATCAGTGGCGTTACCGCCTTGCTCGGGGTGATACGATTAAAAAAAAAATTGCTAGATGTAACCATAAATTCTATGCTAATAGTTTTTTCCTTTGAAATTTTTGCCTGTGGAAATTTCTTCCGCCTTCTTGCTTTCTCGTCAACTATGGTCTTTAAAAATTTAAATACAATATCAATCGTCATTTTCTGTCTCCAAGCCTGTTATATCCTAGTTATGACAATAAAATAAATCCGGAAGCAAGGCTTCTGATTGGAAGGTTTTGTGAAGTGTGGAAACACTTCGTAATTGCTGTTTTTCCCAGGTCCACCTTAACCCAGGGTGGTAGCATCTGTTAGGGTTCCATCTATGGGCAAATACCGAACCTCCAGACTGGAATTAAAACATTATGGAAGCATAAAAATACGTTTTTGTAGTAATAATACCATCAATACATTTTCATATTTGTTATGGTGCCCTATCTATAGGAATGAACTCTTCCTCCGCCAATAAATACTAACCTGAATGACTTCCGGGGACGCAGTCCATTGACAGTCTAGAGACATCCTAGAGACAGTCGAGACGCAGCATAACTATACCGTCCGGACTTACACTTCTAATTGCTGATTTCTAACACTTATTATTGTATATATGTTCTGTTATTCTAATACACTGGTTGAACCTACCTTCTTCTTTCCGTGTCTTACTTCCGGTCTCTAACAAAACCACAACAACAACTTGGCGACAAAGATTCGCCACAACAATATTAAAAAATACCAGCAATACATTATTTAATGCGAAAGAGAAAAATTATCAGCAATACATTTTTTAAATACAATTTACCAAAGCTCACAAGAAAATTAAATTTCGGTATAAAATGACCCATAAGGAGTTAATATGCCGTTAACCAAACCAAGTCAAATTAAATTGAATCCTGTTCTTTCTTCTCAGTAATCTTGTCTCAGTTTATTTCACTCTCAATAAACTATTGCGTTTTAGTGGCTTTGTTGCCTTGTTTGGAGATAGCTACTTTTCAACAGTCGAATTTCAAAATAGTTGAGTGCAACAAAATACAGAAGAGTTGAAGCAAATCAGGTGAATATGATGGTTGAAGCAAAACAGAGAAACCGAAATGTTTTCTTGCGTTATTCTTACTATATGCAGCTCTATGTTGTCATGTTGGCGAACCACATTCGCCTACTGACGAGCGCATGGTGCTTTTTGACCTCAATTTTATTGACACGTTATAGCTGCTGGATATATAAATATGCATTTAACGTTTTCCTGTATTTTAAGAACTCTAAATGAATAATACTCTGTCTATCTCTCTTGCATTCTTTCTATTTCAGGAAAACGAAGATCGTGACTCTTTACAACTACCTGTCCTTTCCCTTTTTGTCATTTGTAGAACTTCTTTCTTCATCGTGTTGCCCAACCTTCTCATGTAGCTTGTGCTTTGATTTTTTTCTGCTTCCCTTGCCTTCAGCGTGCTTTCCAAGTTTTACCTTATTCAAGCCTTTTCATTATTATGTGTTCTTAAAATCCCAACAGTCTCTTTCTCAGTTTTTTTGTAATTGCTATTCCTCTAGGAACTTTGTTTGTCGAATCTTCTGTCCAAGATATTTTCAACATACGTAATTGGTACAGCATTTCTAATCTCTTCAAGTTTTTCTTCATTTGTTAGAAAATTATAAAAGTTCACTGCGATAGAGAAAGATAGTCATTAAATTCTTGTAGGAGCACCAATTAAATCGCTCCACCGTAAAAGTTAAATAATTGAAAAAAAAAAAAGACTTAAAATATATGAGATAAAGTTTATTATGGAGACACTATTTTTTCCTGTCGCCGTAATTCATTCTGTCTTAGTGGCTTTATTGTCTTGCTTGAGGTAAATTCGGTTGAAAAAGAAGAAATAAGTTTTTTTTAGCGTATCTGTCAAGTGTGTGATTATATTCTAGTCGAGATTTTAACATAGATTCGAATGCCAGATTTCATAGTAGATACTCGAACTACAGGAAGTTACAGAAGAAAAATAAAAAGGTTTCCTGTGATATTTATCTGATGCAGTGGACCCATATTTTAGACTGAAGTTTATGTCATTCAAAACGTCCTTACATTTATTGTTTCTCTTATTTTCTTAAATTATTGCAATATTTGAATTCTTTGAGAATAACTCGCTTCCTGTTTTTATTGGACAGCATAACCATAAAACTTTACGATTCTCAGACAATTTATTTATTTTTATCGTATCACTCCGAGCAAGGCGGTAATGCCACCGATGTGCAGGGGGCTACATAAGTGTAAAAAGATTAATTAGAAGAGAGTGAAGAGGAAAACGAACCAGTTAGAAAGGAGCAATAGAAAGATGAGAATACAGGTGTGATGACAGTTTCAAAGGTGGAGAGAAAGGAAAGGATATACCGGGTGGGGAAAGAACTAGAGTCAAGTGATTAATAGATGAATATTGACATTGCATTTAAATTCCTGAAGGTTGTAGCCGTCAGGGAAGCAAGAATATGGAAGCGAGTTCCACAGGCGGGAAGTGCGAGAGAAGAAGCTGCAGGAGTAGAATTGTCGTCTGCATTTGGTTAATCTGTGAATGGGTGGGACCCAGTTGCCAATCTGGTTGCACGAGTAAACACCTGTTGCAGAGGCACAAGTGACTTAAGTTCGTTGGAGCAGAAACAGTAAACACCTGTTGCAGAGGCACAAGTGACTTAAGTTCGTTGGAGCAGAAACCATGAAAGTATTTATAGAACATACAAAGGGAGGCCACATTTCGTCGGTGGGGAAGTGGCTGTAGTCGAGCCACCAAGTCAATACCTATCATATTACTGATTCTTCTTTGGAGCCTGTCGAGAACACTGAGATGAACGGCAGGGGCGCCTGACCATATATGGCAGCGGTATTATAAGTAAGAAAAGTGCTTATAACTAATATTGAAGCAATTAACAATGAGCATGATGATTTACATTATTTACACGATGTCCTCGTCTTTGTTGCTGTTATCACAACGTTTCCACCACTGTCCACCGGCCTTCATCATGTGCGTGTCTAGATAATCTTTCGAACCCTTTATTTAATCTACAGAGTGTAGATGGTTCTCGTTTTGCTGACCATGCCTGGAACTACCTCGTCTATTTCTTATTTAGTGCTGTGCTGATATATTCGGCCTCGTTTCTGTTGAGTCTAAATGCACACTGTCTGGTCTAATGATTGAACTCACACTTACTAAATCACCGAATTCACGACCAAACGCTTTAATCCACTAGGTTCTTGTACCACGGTAAAAAGGTTCAGTTCAAATTTCCCAGATAATTACCCGGTTCGACAAGGTATGAAGGCCGGAGTTTACAACCACTGAAACGTGGTATGAACAAAAATGAGTACAACTGTCTTTGTGTAAATAATGACAACTTCTCGTAATAATTTAGACAGTGAGCTTAATATTATTATGATGGATTTAGGTTATAACCATAACATATGTCATCGGCCATCATAATCTTGCACTAAAACGAACACTACCGAAAACTGGTTCAGTATAAGCCTGTATTCTGTAGAGACATCAAAACATACCATTTGTACTTCTAAAATTCTTATTTCTTAACGAGAAGAGAACGACAGCAGACAGGCAGAAGTGATTATACCCAGACTATTTAAGAACTACTTACATAGGCCATATTAAGGTCTGGTTGGTGGAAATAGACATTTTAATGATCTGAGACAACCTTCCGATACAAAGATAAGCATTTCTGCGGATATAGCACAAGAGGCAATAAAATACTTGATCAATTTAACCCATTCTTGCTAAATAGTTACAAAACCATTTCTGGTTGTCAGAACTCCATCAATTCTTATATGCCGTGACCCTTCTGTGCATACGTGTTCATGACTCTCCACGAATTCCTATCCTTTGATCCACTTGGTGTGACCAAAAAGTTAAAAATAATTTTTACCTTCCTGGTAGTACCCTCGTGTTGGGATGGGAATCAACTTTGTTTGAAATATTCTTAAAAGTAAGTCAGTTTTTTGCTTAATTTTAAACTTTTCATGTTTAATTGGTTTTCTTTTCTTTTTTTTTAATTTAGCAAAAATCTCTTTGACTGGACTTTAACTAAGTTAAAACTTAGCAATCCACCACCCTATGTTTTTTTTCTCAATTGGAGTAGATAGACTAAAAGGATGTGGTTTCCGGCTTTCTCTTTTCCAACCTTTTCACTCTCTTTTTTTCTCTCAATTGGAATAGATAGACTAAACTATCGCCCGGTTCACACTCCACCCACATCTATTGAACAGGTGAAGAGGCTCATCCCTTGTTTCCTGTTTAGGATGTGGTTTCCGGCTTTCTCTTTTCTAATCTTTACACTCTCTTTTTTTTCTCTCAATTGGAATAGATAGACTAAACTATCGCCCGGTTCACACTCCACCCACGTCTATTGAACAGGTGAAGAGGCGCATCCCTTGTTTCCTGTTTAGGATGTGGTTTCCGGCTTTCTCTTTCCCAATCTTTTCACTCTTACGTAGACCCCTGCACATCAGTGGCGTTACCGCAAGCTCGGGGTGATATGATTAAAAAAAAAGTTCTAAGCATTTTTTAAGTTTTAATATTAAAGTATAGTGCTTTTTGACCTCAATTTTATTGACACGTTATAGATGCTGGATATATAAATATGCATTTAACGTTTTCCTGTATTTTAAGAACTCTAAATGAATAATACTCTGAAGATACTACGACTTGCACAGCACTTTGGAAATGTATGAATCCATCTTCTCCTCACTCAGTAGATACACAAAGATAGAAAAAGGTGCAAGACAACGATGTGTCTTTTCACCTGATTTGTTCAACCTATACAGCGAGAATATTTTGAGGACCCTAGATGACACGCCAGGATTTGTTATTGGAGACCACAACCTGAACAACATAAGGTATGCGGACGATACAGTGCTGATTGCGGACACGGAAAGGAAACTACAAGACATCATACAGAAAGTAGCAGTGGAGAGTGACAAAAAGGGACTACAAATAAACTTTAAGATAATTGAGTGCATGGTCATCAGCAAAAGATACAACCCAAAATGCCAAATACAGGTGGGAGATAACAGAATCAAGCAAGTACAAAAATTTAAGTACCTAGGAAGTGTTCTAACAGGAGATGGAAAGTGAGACACGGATATCCGAAGGCGAATTGGCATGGCAAAGGACGCGTTCCAGAAGATGAGCAAAATACTAACACAGGAAAATCTCAATAGAAACAAAGAAAAGAGTGCTAGACTGCTACGTGATGTCAGTTCTTCAAATACGGCAGTGAATGCTGGACAATATCATCGAAAATGAGGACAAAACTGGAAGCGGCCGAAATGTGGTTCTACAGGAGGATGCTACGGATATCGTGGACTGAGCATGCAAGCAACGACGAGGTGTTGGAAAGAATAGCAACAAAAAGGAAATTGATACTGAGCATCAGGAAGAGACAACTGAAGTTCCTGGGACACGCAATGAGGAAGGAGAGTCTGGAGAATCTGATACTGACTGGTCAGATAGAAGGAAGGAGAGACAGAGGAAGGCAGCGGATAACATATTTGCAGGGTCTGATCAGGTGGATGACGGAATGGGGGTTGCCAGGAGCAACAGGAACAAACATACTAAGAACCACAAGGGATAGGGAAACGTGGAGAACCATGGTCGCCTACGTCTTGAAGAGACAGAGCACATAGAAGAAGAAGAAGATCTAGAAAAATCATTGTTATTCTAAAAAATAGACAAACTATTATTCAATCGCACCAAATAATTATTTTTGCAATTCAAAATATGTTTCGGCTTTAAATCCAGAAAAAGTTGATAAATCACAAAAAATATCAATCAATCTCATATTTTCGATGTCTTACTTGAAAAATTTCGTTTAGGGCCCTCCTCGGAATTGCAATGTTAAAAGTGTTTTCTAAAAGACTTTCACCATTTCAACAAGCAATTAACCTGAGAAAAGTGTGTTTGTGTTGTGGGGTGGCGACAGAGTTGCGTGTAGGTAAGAAGAAACAGAGCAAAGGAGAAATAAAAGTTGAAAGAGAAGGAAAAAGAAACAAATAAGAAATTTACAGGAATATAAAAAAGATACGAGAGAAAGAGAGAGAGAGAGAGAGAGAGAGAGAGAAAATAGAGAGAGAGATAAAGAGTTTGCGAATTACTTCATTATTAATGATTTTTATAATAAACACCCTTACGAATGGATTTGTTTAGATAACTAACAAATGAATTTGAAGCCAAAGCAAAATAGAGAGTATGAGGAGAGAGAAAGAAAGTTAAGAGAGAGAAATACAGAGAAATAGAGAGAAAGAGAGAAAAGGAATGGTGAAAAGAGACGACCAATGGCAGAGAGGGGAAAAGATTATAGTAATAAAAGAAAAGAGAGGAAAAGAGAGGAAAAGAAAGAATGACAAAAAAGATAGTGAAAGAGAGTAACAAGGACTATAATAAAATCAAATCAGAAAGAAAGACAGAGAGAGAGAGAGAGAGAGAGAGAGAGAGAGAGAAGTAATGGTGGAGAAAAAGGTAACAAGGATTATAGTAAAATGAAAGAGAGAGAAAGTGTGACAGAGAGATAGAGGGAAAAAGAGGGGGATGGTATTGTTAAGAAACAACGCATTATAATTTGTAAGTGTGGTGATACCGACCGAGCAAAAGCGATGGACCGGATGTTTGCACCCTCACAACCAAAAAGCAAATGGCCAAAACTCGACGGTGCGCAGCTGGATTCGCGCAGATGTTCCGGTTGAAAACTAAAAATTAATTAAATATTAAATTTCCAGTTCGCGAGCCTACGCGAATTTTATTTATCGGCCAATGGGAAGCCCAGAATCAAATACGGATATGAATTTCCAAATGATCTGCTGCAATCCAAAAAGAAGATATAAAAAGCCGAAACAGAAAGCATCGCCAGACAGACCAAGACACACACGGACTGACTCCAGAGAGACGAGAATAATTAGTATCTCACTTGACGAAGTCAAGTGGCTTACTATGCTCATCGTCTTCACCTCCCTTTTCCTTCGTCCCTGTCTCAAAACTATTTACTGACCTAAGGAGCGGATACATCAAAGACATCCTTTACTTACAACGCTTCCACATTCCTAAGCGTTAATTCTCTTTTCAGCATTTTATTGCCATGAACATTTTAACGTCCATTGGACCTATACATCATCAAGTATTACTTTAATTGTAAAAACCTTAATTGATATGTGTATATATAAAATGTTATTTTTCAACTCAATTTGCTTTCTTGATTTATAATCTTTTTATGACTTATAGTGGGCTATCTACAACAAGGCGAAATTCCGTTAACCTGCAACAATACACAACTACCTTTCACTAGAACGGACTCTCCACTATAAACTGGAACAAAATGGATAACCCACTATATAAGAAACAAACTGATCTTTTAAAAATGGATTCCTTTTATTTTTTACATTAAGTTTGTTACTTAATTATAATTTTCGTAGATAAAGCAGGAAGAAAGAGAAAAAACCACGAAGAAAAGAAACAGAGATAGATAGATAGATAGATAGATAGATAGATAGATAGATAGATAGATAGATAGATAGAATAATATTGTTAAAGGAAGATACAAGAGAGAGACACACACGCAGAGAGGGAGAAAGGGAGAGACAAAGAGAGAGAGAGAGAGAGAGAGAGAGAGAGAGAGAGAGAGAGAGAGAGAGATGCATTGTGCTGCCAAACGACATTTATTGAAGATTTTTTCGGTAGAAAGCTGGCAATTTAAATTTATCTTTTCTGTCTAATTCTTGAGATTTAAAAAAGCACGGTCTCTGTAATCGAAAGCCGATGAGAAGATAAATAAAGACACGCGCCAACACACAGACACACGAAAAAACCGAGAGTGAGACTGCTTGAAAAGAGAGGGCTAGAGAGAATAGGGGAATATATCAAAACAATAGGGCCGGGGAGGCGGAAAGATGCAAGGACCTAATGAGAAAAAGACGAAAGAGAAATACAGAAAGAGACACTTATTGGTGACAAATTGTGTTTTCAGGGTATTTGATTGGTCATTGATTGGCCACGTACCAAATGAACTCTTTTACCTTATTTGTAAGACGACACATTGTACGGTTTCAAAATTCTATGATAAATGCAGTAAAGAAAAGAGGATGTAAAAATAAGTAAAAAAATAAGTAAAAATAAACGTAATGTGATTAAAGGAGTACACACACACACACACACACACACACACACACACACATATATATAGGGTGCGATGGATAAATTGTCCTCTAAATTAAGGCAAATGAAAATAACACTGACATTACATTTTAAGAAATATATTTACCAAAATTACACAAAAATATATTGAAATAATATAGATTAAATTTAAATATTTAAATATTTAAAATATTTAAATATAATCAATAAAATCATCATTGGTTCCAAACATGGCCTCTAGATGACTTTGGAATCTCCTGCATCTGTTCTGGACAGTCTCCTTGTTCAAATTGGTGAATGCTGGCATAATGCCTGCTTTTAGTTCATCTTTGGTGTTACAAGGAGTTTTGTTGGTCTCTTGCTCAACTGCGCCCCATACATAACCAAGGGGGCTGCAGTTAGAGGAGTTCGGTGGCCAGATGTAAGATTGTTCTGGCCGCAGAATTTGTTTGACAGAAATGACTGGGTTCTCCTGCTTTTGAAGAATTGTACATTGTTCCCAGACATATGCTCTTCCAGCAGCTACCCTTATAGCCCAGGCAGCCCTACCCACTTAAGGCACTTGATATAGGCTTCCGTATTTATTACCTATAGATTTGTAGAATATCCAAAAAATTATAGATTATATTACTCTATTAAATTTAATAAAAATATTAACATTAATTTCTTTTGAGTTTGTCTCTATTGGAATTTACCTGACAAAAAGACCAAATATTCAACGTTACACACACACACACACACACACACACACACACACACACACACACACACACACACACATATTATCCTACGTTTAAAGCACTACTTAGAGTTTCATGAACTACTCAATCATCAGGTGCATATTATAAACTGACCGTTTTTAGATTTAAATTTTGTTTTTGGCATAAGTGTTTTTTGAGGTTTTTATAAATTACAAATCTGGGATATCATTTTTTTTCATTTATTAAATGTATAATGTTAATTTAATTTATGCAAAAAAATGAAAATAAAATTGTAGGAATGAAAATAATATATATATATATATATATATATATATATATATATATATATATATATATATATTAAATATAACGTGTGTTAGCACGTGCGATACCCTGTCTTCATCAGCCGCCGACCAGGGGTGATGTCACAGTTTTGGTGGCTATGGCGGGTTCGCCACCCCTGGCGTCTCCAGCAGTGTTTGCCACCAGGCAGTGTATGAAGATATATTTATGATGAATTGATTTATATTTAATCAGACCTTTTTTATTACTTCGAAGTTTATTTTGGGTAGATACTTGTGTTCAAAATGTACGTCCAGTTTATCGCTCAGCCACAGAGAATAGCAAGCCAAGATTCATTTTTCATCCACTAATGCTAACGTTTGAAGCACACACACACACACACACACACACACACACACACACACACACACACACACACACACACACATATATTGAATTTGGAAATGAGTTATTTCCGCAAGTTAGGTTTCAACCTTTTAGTACCGTCAGGCGATTAATAATAATTATTATAAATCGCATGGGGATACTGAATGGTTGAAACCTTGGTAATAACTTATTTACAAATAAAAAATATTCATAAGCTCTACAATATAAATGTATTGAGCACTTTTTAATACAACTGGGTACTAGTCTAATTTAATTATGACAAAAAACTATATATATATATATATATATATATATATATATATATATAAAACGATACTTAAATATATTTGCTTTACCGCTACTTAAAGAAGTTATACGAGGACATTCAGTTTGTTATACTGCAGTCTCATAATCTTTGTGCGTTTTAAGGTACAAGATACTCAATTATATATATATATATATATATATTTACGCTCTCACCCCCTGATTGAGCACTCTGGAAGAATGGTAGACTTTGAAAAACAGTAGCTACTCTGGCATGTACGCATCACTCATTCAGTAAAATGAATTAGAGCACTCTGGCTATTGGGTGCGTATAATAATAATATATGCGTTATAAAGTCTGCCTTCTTCCAACGAACGCCCATAGCCCAGAGGTAGAATCGCCGACTGACGCCAATTCGGTCGGGTTTCAATCCTGGGTTAAAAAGTAATCGGAGTCTAACCGTACTGATGAGCTGTGATACAGCGAAACAGATCTGTCTGCGGATGACTATATATATATATATATATATATATATATATATATATATATATATATATAACATCCCCTTTGACATCCTCTGTATTTTGGTTTTTCTCTCACTCTAACCCCTTGCGCACCACTGGCAGTCCTGCTTTGCTTGGGGGTGAAATGATTATAAAAATAGAAAAACAAAAATGTGTTTATGCCTTAGTGTAGTAAGTGTACGCGTGACTTACAGCCTGTTAAATAATAGACCATTCCGCTTTGACTTCAAGGAAAGACGGCAAAAAAGAGATATCAGAGGCACTACTAAGTTTTAGTGAGATAAAGGAAGCATACACAATAAAATAAAAAAAGAAAAAGTGATAAGAGAATGCGATATCAGTTTCATTGGTTTAAAGTTTGTTTCAGTGGAATGAAAAAGACTTTTCAGTTTTGATTTTTTTATCATTGGTACGCCCTTATTTTAAATAATGACCTGCATTCATACTATTGTAATATTTTCTTAAAGTCGTTAAGCTCAAACATGTAACGATGCAATAGGGGAGTTCTAACGAGTAATCTATAGCCGTGGAACTGTCAAGAAGTCATGAAAAACCGTGATAGTTTCACGTGAACTTCTAATAATAATAATAATAATAATAATAATAATAATTGTAATGCGTTTTTAAAGATATTAAAAATATCCAAATACAAGGCTCTTGAAGTGGAAATCTCAAAAGTGTGGCACATGAGAACATCAATAATTCCATTTGTAGTTTGAGCCCTCGGGTTGATTAGAAAAGGTTCTAGTAGACTCATTGAAGCTATGCCTTAAAGAAATAAAAAAAAATTGTACTCACATGTACAACTCACACATTACGATGGGACTTATCTATGTAAAATGTGTGTGATCTTAAGTTTTTTTGTGTTGTATCGTGGAGTGACTAGATAAACAGAGAAAATGTAGATAATCTACTTTATTAATAGCGTGGTAAAACCAAGACGTATATACAATATTTACAGTCTCTCGTAGTAGTAGGTGTTACTTCTCGAAGTCCGTGATAATGATAACACCCCGTGCTAAGCGCACATTGTCTTTTATACATCCGGGCAACTGGATGTCGCATGGTACGAGCCACGACACAACATTTTTTTTTTAATTTACAAAAATGCTCAGTGAAAAAGGTCATGATTTCTAAACTTAGGTTTCTGGTTGGGACCCGCAAGGAAATGAGTGGACAACAGAAATCAAAGGAAATAATAATAATAATAATAATAATAATAATAATAATAATAATAATAAATTCACAGAACAGAGTTATGGCCATTAATAGCCTTGCAATCCCAGTTGTCCAATATAGCTTCAACATCTTAAACTGGACTCTAAACGACATCAGGCGAATGGATTCTAAAACAAGAAAGCTTCTTTCTAAACATAAAATGCATCATCCAAAGGCTGATGTAGACCGTCTATACATACCCCGTAAAGAAGGTGGAAGAGGTCTTATTCAGCTGGAATTGTCATACAAGACAACAACTATTGGCATACTAACATACATAGAAAGAACAAAGGATTGGATGATACAATTAGTAAGGCAACATTAAGAAAGAAAGAAAAAATATTCAATAATAAAAGAAGGCAGTAAATACAAACAAGATTTACAGTTAGTAGATTCTGTAGAAAAGCGAAACAGTAGCCAAGAACCAACTATTGCGGCAAAAAACATGAAAATGAAAGCCAAAGATAAAGCTCTTGAAAAGATGAAACAGCGCTGGCAAGACAAACCTCTGCATGGCCAATATCCAGAACGTGCCAATAAATCCAATGTTGACAAAGTTAATACTCATCGATGGTTACGTGCATCTGGATTAAAGTCTGAAACTGAAGGCTTTATTCTTGCAGCACAAGACCAAAGTCTTTTCACTAGAAACTTTCAGGCAAATATTATGCATAATAATATGGATCCAAAATGCAGGTTTTGTGATAAACACCAAGAAACAATAGACCACCTAATCTCAGGCTGTTCTGTGCTTGCCCCAAACGAATATAAAAATCGCCACGATAGAGTTGGGCAATATTTACATTGGGCAATGTGCAAACATTATGGAAAATCTGTAAACAAACACTGGTATGAACATCACCCAGCACCGGTTACAGAAATAGAAGATGTAACCATTCTATGGGATTACACCATCTACACAGACAGAAAAATTGAAGCAAACAGGCCAGACATTATTGTTAAAAACCAGAAGGAGAAAACTTGTCTATTAATTGATATGGCTTGTCCAGCGGATTGTAACATAGCAATCAAGGAATTTGTAAAACTGTCAAAATATAAAGACCTGGAAATTGAAATAGAAAAAATGTGGAAATTGAAAACAAGAGTTGTGCCAGTGATAGTAGGTGCGCTTGGAATGATAAAAAATGGAACAAAACAACACATTGAAAGAATCTCTGGAAACCCCAGCTTAAGAGATATACAAAAAATTGTCTTATTAAGTACAGCCCACACACTTAGGAAAACTTTATCTATGTAATGCTAGGGATGATAGGGAGGATAGAAAAACATGAAATGGAGTCATAACAACACGCCACTACCTGCCTTAGGTCTCCCCGCAGACTTGGTTGGTAGTGAGACCAATGCAGAAATCGAAATATGATGAAAAATGACATAATAATAATAATAATAATAATAATAATAATAATAATAATAATAATAATAATAATAATAATAATAATCTTTAAGTATTGAAGTAGAAATATAAAAAGTTGGCACATAAATACAATAATTACAGTTGTGTTTGGGTCTTTGGTTTGATTGGATTATTGAAAAGCATGCCTTAAAGAATAATAAAAAGACCATGTCTTAATGAATCGCAAAAATATAAAAACGTTCTCAGAAGCACAGCTCACACCACACGAAAGGGTATTATCTATTGAAATACTTGAGTTCTTAGATTGTTTTACTTTTATTTTTTACAATTCATTTATTTGTGGGTTCGCATGTAAAAGACACCCTGTCGAAGATTGAACTCTCTTCTGTAGTTGAGATAAAACAGGACAGTTATGGCATCATTCATTAGCCTGCTGCACGAAGATATAAACAAATTCCTGGAATGTGTGTTCGCAATATGTGTCTAATTTAGCAACGTGGAATAAAATACTGGAGTCATTAATCAAACGAGAAGAATTCAATTAAGCTTCCCGTCTTCTCACTTAAAAGAATTCTTCTCCGGTAAACCCATTTCTAGTCTCTGAATTCCTATTTTTAATGCTTCGACATTAATGTCTTCAGGATGACTTTATAACACTTACGAGCTGTTGAAGGTTTCTGTAATGACAAACTTACATGCATTATCTGTCTATCATACGTGTGAACCGATTTTAGAAGGGTTTTATTTAAAATAGTTGGTGTAATTCTACCAAAGTATCATAAGCATAATTCTAATGTAGAGATTTATTTTAAAGGTATTTAATGTTTAGCTTAGTATGACGCAAGGCCAAAATGTTGAGAATTCAATGGAAAGTTAACTCATTACACAGTAGTAATGATTTGATAGGGTAGATGGTTACAAAATAATCAATTACTAAGCTTTTTAAGCTATGTTTGACCCAATAAAAGACTTAAGACCCATCAAGATATGGAGTACTGAATGGTGTTGTTTTATAGACGTAAGAGTTATAAATTATGGGGCTGACCTTGAACTTGAAGATGTTGAGACATTTCGCGAAAGCATCCTCTTGGGAGTCTGTTCTAGAAAGCGGTGGTTCCTGGGAAAAAGTTCTCCGAACAAGAATTTAATCTTACAAATAGAATACGAAAGGGATGGAGCTATTTCGCACTTGTGTATATGGCATGGCGGGTCTTAGTTGTAAATGTTTGAACTGGTGGAACTAGTGAATGTAGCTTGTCAGAACATTTTCATGGAAATAGCAATGGTATAGTATTCGGCTTGTGACGTTTCGTCTCTAAGAAAAGGTTTATAGGATGGGTAATACTTCATCACGCACAAGGCAGCATAAACGCTTTAGAACTCTGTCGAAACAGGAAATTAATGATTGGGTAGCTCCAGTCTCTATATGACAGCAAGGTGCATTTTTCATCTGATCTGATTCTTGTAAAGATAGAGTATGATCGAAAGAGTCCGGTACTTTCTGGGGTGATATAAGAAGCCGACTTTTTTTTACAGTCTTTAGTGATGGCTCGTGTATGTGTTACATTCGCGGTCTGAGGTGGTCCCAGTAGACCAGTTGTCAGTTAATTGCCATACGTGACACACGCCTGGGCAATCATGTCTCGAAAGAGACATGACTGACTGGGTAGAACATTATCCCGCAGTAGATTGCCATTGCTTTCTGCAGTAGACTGGTTGCCAACCAAGGCTATAGAACCCAATCTGTCATGTTATTTGATCCATAGCTGGAGGGAAGAGACGGATTAATATCTTTCCTAAGGGTATTCGTGTGTAATTGAATGCAACGAATTTAACTGGAATTCGAACTCGGCTCTTCGATTTCTCGTTCCGAGTCGATATCCACTGGACCACAACGCATATCCGACCAGTTGTACTTAGCCTTTTTTGAGTCAAGAGTCTCTTTAGTCACAGACCCCTAAAAGAGCCTCGCCTTCATAGTCAGATAGACAAACAAGCAGATACTCTGTCTGATTTTCTTTTCTTTTGTTTCTTTTACAAAACTTGTGCATGCATTTCTGCATATTGCATTCTCATGCACACTGCACACACATCACTTTTCAGCCAACAAACTTGAAAAAAATTGTGGTTAATTAATCCTCACCAGTATATGTGAAAATAATCAAGCCGAGATAAACGGCGGAAAATGATAATTATCATTTGTTCTTATGGAATGGCAAAAGAAAGCGGTCGTGCAGAGAATAATGACACGTGTTTAAATGGTAAACATGGATCCAACAGTAAGTCAAGAGACGCCTAGCTGCCATCAATGTAAATAATGGCTGGGTGCGTTTTTTTATTTTTGAAGCGGTAGCAGGATACATTTTCTTTTATTTCTTTCAATGGAAAACCGCTGATTAGGACAAGGACCGTATAGCTAATATAAATGTTAAATTTTATCTGATACTCACGGACTCAATGAAACCCATCCAGGTGGAGTCCATGGACGCCAGATTAAGAAGCCCTGAAATAGACACTGAAAGTAAGGATTCTGTTTTGGAGCATAACCGTTCATCATGACTGGCAGGAATTCAGGATCAGTTTGCTGCGGATGAAAAATTGTAATATAACAATCTGGCCCCACCCGAGGAAGGCTGATGCAAGCGAGGGTGTTTCCGGTCGTTGAAAGGAACGGATGTCGTTTGACCTTATTTCCGGCAGCAGCGGAAATAACTACAGAGGCAAACAGAACAGGTGTCTCTGAGAATTACGTGGGCGTGCGTGGGCGAGGCAAAACCGGAAGAAAAAGTCCCGGTTCTGGAAGATTATAAAAAGACCTCGGCACACGGATTCGCCAGTAGAGGAGCAACAGAGATCGGCCGGTGAAGAGAGAGACACAACAGATAAGACTACACTCCCGTCAACCCATTAGAAGCGCGCTCTCTCAATTCTCTGTTCCCTATGCTACACGGTTCATCGTCATTAATAAAAATATAACTTTATATTTTTCTATATATGCGTGTTTGTTGTTTGTCGATATATAACAAAATTATTGGCTTGGTTTCTGAAGTATTCCAAGTTACAAGTTCGATACCTTGTCATGGAACTGACAAATGATAATCTTGTAGCAAGATTCTCTTAGAGAATTACCGAAGAAGGTTGTATGAGCGGCAAGAGTAAAAAATAAGATGCAATTCTAAGGATATACGAGGGAGAGATAGTGGCTGGAAAGCACCCGCTTTTGGGTTAGTTCCACGACGTAGCAGTTCGTGGGAAGAAGCTTTCCGATTGGAACGTCCTTCTTCCTAATAGAATACGAAGGGAGTATGGATGCTTCACCCTCAGTGAACAGTGGCATGGTGGGTGTTATCTGTGATGGCCTGAACTGGTGTAAGGAATATATATCGTCGGAAGTTTTACTTCTATAGAAATTGGCAACTGGGTCCCACCCATTCACAGTCAGGTTAGCCAAATGCAGACGACAATTCTACTCCTGCAGCTTCTTCTCTCGCACTTCCCGCCTGTGGAACTCGCTCCCATATTCTTGCTTTCCTGACGGCTACAACCTCCAGAAATTTAAATGCAATGTCAATACACATCTATTAACCACTGGACTCTAGCTCTCTCCCCACCCCCGTATATCCTTCCCTTTCTCTCCACCTATGTATCTGTCATTGCACCTGCATTCTCAGATTTCTATTGCTCCTTTCTAACTAGTTTGTACTCCTCACTCTTTTCTAATTAATCTTTTTACAGTTATGTAGCCCCAGCTCATCAGTGGCATTTCTGCCTTGCTCGGGGTGAAATGATTAAAAAAATAGCGATAGAGTAGGAGGTTGTAGGGGAGAAAATAATTGATCAACCACAAATCCGCGTAGAGGCTTTTGAACTGAAAATTGGTAAGTGAAGAGTGAGCATCCAGAGCTTAGATATGGGTGTAGAACTCTGTTTTCAGCCTGATTTGGCTCTTGTAAAAGTAGAGTATAACAGGAGAAGTGGAATACTTATTAGAGCCGTATAACGAACTGATAATTTTCCCAACATCTTTAACGATTGATTTTATATATGAGTTCCATTTAATGTAAGGGTTCTCCGTGAGCGAACACCCGTACATCGCGATAGGCGCATAGTCAGGGTCTGTTCAGGAACGATGACATGTTAGTAGTTTTGATTTTGTGGGATTGAACGAAACAAGTCAGTTACCCCATCCCCATTGAGCTGTTAGAGAATGGTCAGAGGAGAGATAAAAGTTGTAGAAAAGTTCATCAGCTGTCATTAAATGACCATACATATTTACAGACTTCAAATGTTTTCGAGATCTAAACTTATTTATAAATGGAACTTTGTCTCTGTGTGTGTGTGTGTCCGTTATCTATAGACTTCGAAACGGCTGAACCGATTTTCTTGAAAATTTACACAGTTGTACTATAAGCGTCTGCGAGTGTTCTTAGCTAGGTTTTGTGTCGAGGTACCCCCGAGAAATATCGAAAATCGATAAGCGAAAACATCCTGTTATAGAAGCAGTGGTTCGATTTTCATCACATTTGATACACTCATAGACAAAGACATAAGAAACGATATTCAGAAGTTTCAAGGTTTCAGTTCTTACAATAGTGCAGAAAATCAATAATATATATATATATATATATATATATATATATGAAAGGCAAGATGTTTGTGTGTGTCTGTTTATCTGCCTGTATGTCTGTATTTTTTCAGCCCTTTTATTTTAGTTTTTGCTTCGGGTTTGGCTCTAAGTAGGTATAATTGTAGTTTTTAGTCTCAGCCATGATACCATTTACTCAGAGGACTTATTGAGCCTTCAAAATTCAGTTTACGACGAAAAAATCTTAATTGATATTGATACCAGGAAATCAAAATTTGACTTACATCCATTCATTTTTCTTTCATTCTACGGTTTCGCTTTAACTGGAAACAACTATTGCTTTTTAGTTTTTCGTGCCAACGTCCAAAGAGTCTGAGCTCCAGGACCATGGATCAGTTTTAAAGCTTTCATTACACCCGAGCAACGCCGGGCTATGCTGCTATTAAATCTATAACTTCATACTTTAAGCAAAATGGGTGAATAAAAAAACCTCTCTTCGTACTGAGAACCCTTTTCTCGGGTATCGATATTCATTGTCACTGTCAAAAAACAACAACAAAAAAAACAAAAACAAAAACAAAAACAAAAAAAACCCCAAAAAAAAACAAAACAAAACAAAACTGAGCGCCGTGCCGACTGAATTTAAGACAGTGAAACGGTCGTTTTAATATAATAGATTTAGCAGAGATCCAATCGGACAATGGTTATCAGATCTCAGGAATGCGTTTATAATAGAATTTGCTGTTTCAATTGGAATTTACTGTTTATTACATCTGGGTGAAAGCTGTTCAAAATAAAAAAATTACCGGATCTATGTTTTTAAAACCAGCAATATCATTTCCCATATAAAATTCAAATTGTCTCATAAAATATTTTCCTTATCTGATAATCAAATACTGAGATGCTTACGGGTTACGTACACAGAACTATAAAAGTAAGAATTTAAAGAAAAGCTGGATTTGTAATTCCTGACGTTAGAATGAGGTTCGTGGGTCCTTGTGTAGGCAAGAAATTCACTTAAAGTTGTCTTGCAAGCCATTAATAGTGATCTTGATGCTCGCGCTTGTGATTAAATTAGAATTATTCATATAAATGTCTACACATTGTCAGTTATGATAAAAAATACACTGAGGGTTAACCTCCACAAAAATGCACTACCTGTTTACTGCTCACCTGTTTGAGTCCCATGCAAACCATACTTATGTCTACTTTTTTGCCTATATCTAACTATTTTGACTCTCTTGAAAGCCAAACCTCTGTCTACGTTTGTGACGCTTTTTCAATCCTATATCTAACTATTTTGGCTCTCCTGGAAGCCCAACCTCTGTCTACGTTTGTGACTCTCGTGCAAACTATATCTAACACTTTCACATAAAAGACAAGCCCAAATCTACCTTTTTTAATCAGGTGCAAAGCAAGCTAATGTCTATCATATCTACTCGTGTACGTGATTAACTAAACTCATAATGTTAATGATCTCTAATAGCTTGCTGACCGACTTTGATGAAACTCCCTATATTAGACATAATAGCTGGCTATTCTACTCTCAAAGACCAGCTCGCTATTGTAGCAAGTTCGATGCTCACGGATGCTATATGGAAGTTGCCTTGTATTAGATTTATTTATGGTAAATAATTATCCCCACAAAAAGTTTCTCTTGAAAGCTTTCGAAATAACAAGTGAGTTATGAAGCTAAATTCGGAAGGCTTTTACAAGACTACGATGTTGATCAATTAGAGTGGCATGATGGTCATCAAGGGTCACAATGTAGCCTGGTGTTTGATTGGAGCAAACTTAATAAATAATAAGCTTAACAAGAGCAGTCAAAGACCGTAAACCTCCACCTAGGCAATACAAACATAATATTAGCAAGAGATGATTATTAAAATGAGAATTTCAATGAACTCAATCGGTCCCCAGAGTAGAATTACAAAGAAAATGTACTCGACTGCTTTCAAAATTAAATGCAAACTTGAAATGAATCATGAAATTACAAAAATAGTAGTAAAAGATATCAGAAACATAACTCAGAAACTTTATTTCGTACCAGACCGAACCTAAAATTTAATCAGTTTGTGCGAATCATGAGGCCAATCATCACTGAAAATTTCATCCGAATTCATCTAACGGGTCTTGAGAGGTCTTGACAACGGCCAGGCAGACAAACGCGACCAAATACAATACCCCCGTCTTAAGGCAGAAGTAATAATAAATGACCTATAATGAAACAATTGATAAAGCAATTGAAATGTGTTTATACAGAAGGATACTGAGTATATCATGGATCGAGCATGTGAGCAATGATGAGGTGTTGAAAAGGATTAAAAAGAAAAAAACAGACAGCTAAAGTTCCTGGGACATGCAATGAGGAAGAAGGGCTTAGAGAACCTGATACTAACAGGCCAGATAGAGGAAAAAAAAGAGACAGGGGAAAGCAACGGATAATATATTTGAAGGGCCTGAGCAGGTGGATGACAAAACGGGGGTTGCGTGGTCTAACAAGAGAAAGCGTACTAAGAGCCACCAGAGATAGGAAGACGTGGCAGGCCATGATCGCCTACATACTGAAAGGACACGGCACATAAAAGAAGAAGATAAGTACGGTATATTTGAAGTAAAATATCTTTTTAAATAGTGTCTGAACGATTTCAAGCTAAAATAAAACGTTAATACAAAGTTTCGAGAGGATCAACTTAAGGCAATGAACAGGAGATATACAGAAAAAAGTATAGCAAACAATGGGAGAATTGAATTCTTTTGATGGAAATCTCTCATTAAAGGATATAGAGATACCACAGTCACTCAGTTAATTACCGTATGTGATACACGCTGGGCGATCATGTCTCTTTCGTGACATGACGTAGTAGGTTCCCATTGCTTTTTACGGTAGACTGGTTGTCAACCAAGTCTATAAAACCAAATCTATTCCGCTATTTAATCCATAGATGGAGAGAGAAGCGACGGATTAATACATTTCCCAAGGGCATTTTTGAGTAAGGGAAAGTAACGAATTCAACTGGAAGTCGAACTCAGCTCCCTGATTTCTCGTTCCGAACCGATATCCACTGCACCACAATGTACATTGGAATTATTAGAGAATTAAAACGCTTCCATAGATTTAACCAATTTAAATATAAATTTACGGGAATTGCATGAGGTAATGCAGGTTAACCTTTCAATAACAAGATGGTTAGCATTGTATGTATTGCTGGAAAAATAATCAAATCTACGAACACATTGCCGTTTGAATTTTTTCAGAAAATAATTTAACGTAAGAAAAGTGCAAGATAGCACAAAAGCGCTATTGCTCAATATCCTTACCTCTTATCTGGGATTCTGAATATTTCTGAAGAATATTTTCCTGAAAATATAAAAAAGAAAAGGAATGAATTAGAAATAAACATAACTAATTCTTTCTTTCTTTCTTTCTTTCTTTCTTTCTATCTATCTATCTATCTATCTATCTATCTATCTATCTATCTATCTATCTATCTATCTCAGTCTGTTCATATCTATTTTAGTCTGCTCATATCTATCTATCTATCTATCTATCTATCTATCTATCTATCTATCTATCTATCTATCTATCTATCTATCTATCTATTTCAGTTCGTATCTATCTATCTATCTATCTATCTATCTATCTATCTATCTATCTCAGTCTGTTCATATCTACTTTAGTCTGCTCATATCTATCTATCTATCTATCTATCTATCTATCTATCTATCTATCTCAGTCTATTCATATCTATTTTAGTCTGCTCATATCTATCTATCTATCTATCTATCTATCTATCTATCTATTGCTAAATATTCGTTAAATCAAGTAAAAAGAAATTATATAAAAGAGGAAAGCATTATGGAAATTTTTTTAATAATATATGTAAAAACAGAATACGTGGAAACCAATTGGATACTAAAAATATTTTTGTGTTGACACATTTCTTTTGCGTGAGCGTTATCAAAACATAGCTGAAAGAAATCTAAGAAATATTGTTATCATGTTAACGCAGTCACATTTTGTTCAATGTGAAAAAAAGGAGTTATAAATCATTCGTATTTGATGGTTGTAACTACTGGTGTTTTTCAGTAGATTTGAAACGATCGCCTGTTTTCCAGTTTAAATCATTTTAACTGCTCAGTGCCCAGACCTTCTGGTTTGATTAATTAATTAAAAAAGATTAACGCTTCCTCTTGAGAAAAAATATCGACTGGTTCCATCGCAGTCTTTCACTATATTCTAAATTAGCAGAAGTGAGTACAAATTACCTTTCTTTGTGACACCAGCTCGAACCTTCACTGATAGAAGAGACCATGCCGTGTTCATGGTAGCAAACTATCCCCATTCCCTACGTGTTCCTTTGGTAAAGATCAAATTCTGCAGAACTGTTACTTCGTGGAACAAACTCCCGAGAGAATGCTTTCCTGACAATTACAATCTTGGTTTCTTTAAGTCCAGGGTCATCCGATGTTTGTTCTACTCATCCTCATGATAATTATTCCCTATTCCTTACAAGTAACTCTCTATTTGGTTGTCCTTGGGCCTTCTATTAAGTGAACTGTCAGTAAAAATTAAACAACAGCTAGATTTACAAAACGTTATTCGTATATTAAAAAAAAATTATCGTTAATTTTCACGATGGCAAAACTACATGAATTTTTTCTGCATCCACCCTATTTTCCAGATCTGGCCCCCAGCAACGACTGACTGTTTGCAGACTTCGAAAGAATGCTCCAGGGAAAGAGATTTGACTCCAATGAAGAAGTGATATCGGAAACTGAGGCGTATTTTGAGGCCAAAAATCAATCGTTCTACAAAAAGGCATCGAATTGTTAGAGAAGCGTTGGAATCAATGTATTATCCTAGAAGGAGACTATGTTGATAAATAAAGTCGAATTTTGCCTAAAAATTGTTGTTTTATTAGTTAAGCCCGGGATTTATTGAGTGAAGTGCTATGTTATGCTTGGATCATATCATACTTTTATTTTCATTGGAAGATTTGCTCTTTTAGTTTTTTTTTGTTTCCTTTGATCAAGGTATTTGTTGAGTTGGAGAATCATCGTAAGTTATTATATACCGTTGACGAGTTTGAAATTTATGTCGAAGTCTATCTGTTTTGGGTTGTTTATTAAAAAAAAATATCCATGAAGCGTTGTTACGCGGTAAGCTTTCAGAGTATTGGCATAGCAGATTCCAGTGTGACAGACAATATGAAAAGACCTACTATACTGTGCCACTAGCCGCCGACTACAGAAACCTAGAGAAATCTAATTTTTCGAAAGCAACCATGTGACCAGGAAAACTATCAGCTATTTTTAAACGCAATCTGTTGAGGCTCATACGGTGATATACACCAACTTCACATAATCTTGGATGATTCCGGGGGTCTTTAGTAGTTATTTCGCCTTGCTCCGAAATAATGCTACTAACTTGTTGTAGATTCCGGGTTAGAAACCGCATAAAATAATGAACAACAAAAACAGATATTGAGATAGAAAAGTAGGTTATATTGAACGTAATATACAAACTTGAACGCGGGTTAGTAAATCCAGGAATACTATTAGTAAGAAACTAGATATATACAAGTCTTGAAGTGAATTCGTTGGAAATAGTATATTCGTGTATATTATTCTAGCTGAGTAGAGATCAGAGCTATTCTGACTTCTAATGCGGTAATCTCTGGGTAACTTCGGTATCTTTCGGTAACTTACGTATCAGGTCCGGTACTCTCCGATAACTCGCACAGATCTCTACCATAACACTCAATTGCGGTTCTCTCTATGGCAGGAGTATATGTATACTCAGTCGAGTCCATTATTATATACAAAGGGGAGATCCCACAACATAACTATTTTTTTTAATCATTTCACCCCGAGCAAGGCAGAAATGCCACTGATGAGCGGGGGGCTACATAACTGTAAAAAGATTAATTAGAAAAGCTGCACTCCCATAGAAGTGGGGACTAGAGGATTTGCAGCAAGGTCCTTACGCAAAGCCTTAACAGATATTGGGATAGTGGGAGTAAAAAAAAGGAAAGCACTCAAGTCCATAACCGAAACAGCGGAAAGAACAGCTAATGGTTATGGATCAAAAGAGCGAGTGCCTGGATTTCAAAACAATTTGTTAGCTAAAATTCACCGAAATTCTGCATTTCTGATTTCTCTTCATTTTATTAGTACTCGTAAATAAGATAAAATGCATAAATAAGTTTAACTTAATGTATCGTGATTAATTCGTAGTCGAGTTTTTTCCTTTTTTTTTTTAATAGCCGTATAATAGGTAAATTGTTTCACATTTTCGGACGAGCTCATGTACGGTTCACCTCTAAATGGAAAGTGGCTCTGACTGTCGCCAATCAGAAGCACTTGCAAAGTTTCGTACTGAGCCCAAACGTAATTTTCCCAGAGTCTGAAAACGCTTATCGAGGGTGGACCAGAAACTGATCATCTCTGGTCGGGTCGGCGCGGTGATGGGGGTATGGTGTTGAAAGACCCGAAACCCCCTAGTGATCCTCGCGATGACGTCACTGACGACACCCTCTAGCGCCTCCACTACGGTGCATATGTTTGAAATATATATATATATATATATATATATATATATATATATATATATATATATAGATAGATAGATAGATATTAGTTATAAATTAATTGTACATTGCGACACGGAAATTTCTATGTTTCGAGATAGATTTTCATCATCAGACAATGTTCGATGTTGGTTGTGCGGATGATTTACATTTAAATAACAGAAACTTTTGGTTTGCTTTGTATCTATGTGGGAAGACAGAAAAATTTATACGTGTGTTTCTTTTGACTAATCAGAGCGAAGATTTATTTTGGGATTTGGCCCCAAAGAATACATACTAACCAAATTTTTCTCTTTTTTTCTTCCCTCATCCTACCCTTTTCCCTTCTTTCTTTCCCTCCTTAACGGTCAAGATGTTAACTTGCCTTTAACCTGATCTTATCATTTTCCCTTTTTAACTCTCTTCTTCCTTTAGTTTTATTGCCTTTGATGTGATATTCTCATTTAGTAACATCTATCAATGCGAAATATCTTCAAAGGAAAACCCAAATAATATAAAAATTTATATAGAAAGTACTAAAAATACTCTGAAACAGCGGATTTACCAGCACACCTCTTCATTTAATAATAACAAATACAAAAATAGAACATCTTTATCAAAATATCACTGGTATCTAAAGGAAAAAAAAACAAAAAACAAAAAACAAAAAAAAAACACAACAAACACTCACAATAAAGTGGAAAATTCTAAAAGAAGCTAAAACATTTAAGTCCTTAAATGAACCATGTTCATTATGTTTATACGAAAAACTATATGTTCTTCATTCACTTAAGAAACAAATCTATTAAATAAACGCAATGAGATAAATGTCATATGTAGACATTGCAAATTGTTCACATTAGAAAATGGGTAAGATCTAAATAAAATAACATGCATACAACCAACAAGTGCTCAAGGAAAATAATTACTGACGAACAATCAAAATAAATCGAAACATAAAATTATTTATTTAATTTTTTTTTCTTTTTATAAAAAAAGCCTTGCAACAAATAAATAGGTAGACCAAAAATGATAAGAAAGTGAAAAATGCAGCCTTGGTACTAAATGAGAATATCACATCAAAGGCAATAAAACTAAAGGAAGAATAGAGGAAAAAAGGGAAAATGATAAGATCAGGTTAAAGGCAGGTTAACATCTTGACCGTTAAGGAGGGAAAGGAAGAAGGGTTAGGATGAGGGAGGAAAAAAGAAAAAAAGAGAAAAAGTTGGTTAGTATGTATTCTTTGGCGCCAAATCCCAAAATAAATCTTCGCTCTGATTAGTCAAAAGAAACACACATGCAAATTTTATATCTTCCCACATATCTTCCCACACAGCAAACCAAAGATTTTTATTATCTAAATGTAAATCATCTTCACAACCAACATCACACATTGCCTGATGATGAGAATCTATCTCGAAACATAGAAATTTCCATGTCGCAATGTACAATTAATTTATAACTATATAATTATATTAATCTCTATAATATTTATTATATTGAGCACTGCTCATAATAAAATAAACGCCAGGGAACTCAAAATAATAAAACATGAGTCCTCTTC
This sequence comes from Ascarosepion bandense, assembly GCA_037127315.1. NCBI lineage: Eukaryota > Metazoa > Mollusca > Cephalopoda > Sepiida > Sepiidae > Ascarosepion > Ascarosepion bandense. The sequence goes on along the minus strand of JBBBDQ010030258.1, from coordinate 2,381,042 downwards.
ATCTGGAATTATATATATATATATATATATATATATATATATATATATATATATATTTAGCTATATATATCTATATCACCTTAAAAATTATGCTTAATGGATACCCATATTTGTCTAGACGCTTGGTTTATTTTTCAAGCAATATTTAATTTTATTTTCGTCTAACGGCCAGAATATTCGAAAAATCTTATTAAAGAAAAATGCACTCTTAAGCAGAATTCGTATCTAGAGTCCAGATATACAGAAGAAACCGTCGTTAGATCCGACGTGTTCTTAACCGAGTCGGCAGCAAAGGGCGACGTCGATTATGCAAATATCTATACTGCTTTTTGCCAATCATCATCCTTTAGATTATCGATAATTTATAAGTTTCGTATCTGAAACGTAAACAAAACAATTTCCATGCATTGGCATGGCCAAGAACGCATTTCAAAAGCTAATCAGAGAAATGAAAGACAAGAAAGATTTATTGGAAACAAAGAAGAGTGCTGTATTGCTATGTGATGTCTGTCCTTCTGTATAAAAGTAAATGCTGGACAATCTCCTTAAGGATAAAGGAGAAGCTTGAGGCAGCAGAAATGTGGTTTTACAGAAGGATGCTGAGGATACTATGGGCTGAGCACGTGACTAACGATGAGGTGTTAGAGGAGATGGAAACGAGGAGAAAACTCATATTTAACATAAAGAAGAGACAAATGAGGTTTCTGGGACATGTAATGAGGAAGATGAGCCTGGAGAATTTAATACTCACAGGTCGGATAGAGGGAAAGAGAGACAGAGGAAAGCAGCGCGAGTCCTACTTGATAGGCCTGAGCAAAGGGAGCGGGGTTTGGGAGAGATACCAAGAGGAAGAGTTTTGAGAGCGACAAGACACAGAGCCAAGTTGAAGTTCATGATCGCCTACGTCCTTAAGGGACACGGCACATGAAGTAGAAACTCAATTTTATTTATTTTTTCGACATATTTTATCATTTTAAACGTTATTTTTACTAGAGAGTTATTTAAACGTTATTTAAGTCTACATTCAGTTCATTTTTTAAAATGGGTTTAATTAATTTCCGCTTGTTGCATATTCGAGAAATGTTATTAAGAAAATTTCGCACACCTCCGCAAGATTCCCAACAGCGTCCTCCTTTACAGGAGAAACCGTCGTTACGTCCGACGTGCTTTCAGCTGATTCGGCCATGAAGAGTGACGTCAATCAAGCAGGATTCAAGGTTATAAAAATATGTCGGATTAATAAAAATATATTCATTACTTCTTTATATATATATATATATATATATATATGTATATATATATATATGTGTGTGTGTGTGTGTTCATAAATATAACCATACGTATTCATACCAACGTAAATAGTAGAAATCTCAAGCTAAAAACGAACAAAAGTACATAGTAAAATTTCAAGTAGGTGCTTATGTTAATTGACTTGACAGATGTCACGAGTCAAGCCTTCGAGCAAGACGTACCATGCATAAGAATAACGTTATACATATATAAAAATCTTGTAATTGCACTGTTTGAGAGAAAGCTACACGTCTATAGCAATGGAACAGGTTATGGTGTTCACTGTTCGAACTAATTTTTGTTGCTACTCTTGCTAATCACCACGCGGTATTTAGAATAAGAGATAAAACATGATCATTGTTTTAGACAAAATAAAAGGCCAGCATTTTAAGTGTTTATTTTCTACGTTAATGACGTGTGTGTGTGTGTGTGGGGTTCTTTATGGCCGTGTGCCATACTAAGCTTATTATATATCAAGACATCAACTAAAATTGAAAATGGTTATTTACTAGAAATCAAGTAAACCAAGGAAAAAAAAAAAAAAAAAGAAAATAAAAATAAAGGATTATTGAATTCTCATTTTCTAGGATCTCAGTAAAATTTCGTTTAAAAATCTATGTTAATAAATAGAGGTAAGAATGTATATTTAGTATTAGCAATTCAAATTATAGGGGTCAATTTAGTGAGGAAAGATAAAATGGACGAACATACCAGAAAGAGTAGCCGCGAATAGAGATGCGAGAAACGGGTCCAACTCAGATTTTGTTATTAAATAAGGGAGGGTGGGAAAATGAACGTTTCCCATTGGCTACAGTTAACAATATGAATTCTGCCGAAAAGAAATTAAGATCAAGACAAATAGCACAAAAGTTAAGAGCCGGTTTGGTACTTTGGACTGAAAGTCGGGGTTACTGCCCGAGCCTATATGATATTTAAAAACCCGAAATCGGCAATGAAGGCAGGACATCACTGAAGAGCTCCTTTAAGCACCAAAAATGTATTTATGAACAGTTGAATAATTTCTGTCATTCCGTTTTTTTTTTCGAATTTTGGATATGAGTCGTACTAACACTGAGGGGGTACTTGAAAGTTGTAAAAAAAATGGCGCAGCCACTCGTATTCAAGTATACACTCATAGAGATAACCTGTGGTTTATACTGCAACTATGCTGATCGGGCCTTAGTTACAGTTTCTGGGAGAGTGCATTTTATATAGCGTGAACAACAGTCTGAACAAGGTCAGGACACGCAAACCCTCGGTCACTATGATTTGTGACTTCGAGCTAGCACTGCTATCGACGGTTCCTAAAGGGTTTCATCTGCCCAATTTCACTCACAAAGCGTAGCATGGTTTTTAAGCACTTTCCAAAAGTGCCGAACGCTGAGATCACCACCTCTATGTTAGGCCGTTAACATCATCTTGTCTGCCCTAAAATTAGAGGAAATTCGAACAGCTTGGCGATTTCTAGTTCCGAGTCACTATTCAATACATGACCTATGTGTCCAGCTCTTCAAATATTTATCCATTTATTAATGATGTTCTCTGCTATTTAAGGAGCCGGTCTTTTCACCTTCCGCCTTCGTAAGAAAGGCTCTGCAACTAGCATTGTCAGGTGCAGGGAAGATAATCATTTCACCCCAAGCAAGACGAGACTATCAGAGGGGATTACAGTGAGAAAATGACTGGGTACAGGGGGAGTCGAAGAAAGAATAAAAGATCAAAATGATTCAAAGAGATAGAAGATAAATGGGAGAGAGTTTCACAGAATGGAAGCGCGAGAAAAGAATCTATTAGAGTAGAAGAGAAAGTTACATTTATCTATTCAACGGTAAAAGGGTGTGACCCAGATGTCAATCTAGTTGCACGCTTAAATTCATGTGGACGGGACACCAGGGAAAAAGCTCGTCAGTGCAGTCGTCATGAAAATATTTGTAGAAAAGTCAGAGGTAAGCCACGTCACGTCGGTGAGAAAGTGACTGAAGTCGAGATGCCAAGTCACTGCAGATCCTTCTTTGAATTTTGGCGAGAAGATCGAGAGGAATAGTAGGATCACACGATCAAATATGACAACAGTATTCAATGCACGGACGAATGGAAATTTATAAAAGTGCAAGATAGATTCCGATGAGAAAAAAGTTTTGGCCCCATACTGTGGTCCAACCTTCCTAACAGTAGATGCAGCTATAGATTCGATGTAGCCGTTTCATTTTAGGTCTGTTAAAAGAGTGAGAATAAGGCGCAGTGTATTCTTCTCCAGGAGACTAGCATCATCCATTTTGATGAATGGCGGGGAAGTTTATCTATGATGGTTAAAGGAGAGCAGTTACGTTTTTGAGGCATTAAAGTTTACGACCCAATTCTTATGCCAATTAATTGGAGGTCTTTTCAACAGTAGCAGCCAGGTTTACTTTGTCAACCTTGATAGATTTTCTATTGCGACGGGAGTAAATTATGGTGCCATCTCCATAGGTGCCTACTTGGGAGCTGATTACAGCAGGAAGATCATTGATGAAGACCAGAAAAAGCGTAGAATCTAGGATAGAGCCTTTAGGGACGCCCGCGTTTGTGTTAAATGATGTGGATGTTTGCCCGTTCAAAACGACTTTTATTTTACGATTTGATAGGAACGATTATATTCTTCTTCTTCTTCTTTGTATTGTATCCATTCAAGACCCGGCCGATCATAGCTCTCAAAAATGTAAGTAAGTTTTGTTATCTCTCCTAATCCCTGTTCTTCCATCCGTCGTTGCTCACATGTTTGGTCCATAGTATTCCCAGCATCTTTCTGTAGAAGCAAATTTCTGTTGTCTCACGTTTCTTCTTCATCCTTGAGAAGATTATTCTGTATAAAGAATCGGAGGACCGACATTACATAACAGTTCAACACTCTTTTCTTTGTCACGAATTTTTCCTTTTTCTTTATACTTTGCTTAGCATTTGGAAAACATTTGATATCTCCAATGCGCCTTCGGAATTCAATAGTGTATCTAAAGGGTTAAAACACTTTCTGGCCTTATTATATATTAAAACTAGCAGTATAGCCCAGCGTTGCTCGGGTGTAATGAAAGCTTTAAAACTAATCTATGGTCCTGGAGCTCAGACTCTTTGGACGTTGGTACGAAAGACTTAAAAGCAATAGTTGTTTCCAGTTAAAGCGAAACCGTAGACTGAAAGAAAAATGAATGGATGTAAGTCAAATTTTGATTTCCTGCTATCGATATCAAATAAGTTTTTTTCGTCGTAAACTGAATTTTGAAGGCTAAATAAGTAAATGGTATAATGGCTGAGACTAAGAATTACAATTATACCTACTTAGAGCCAAACCCGAAGCAAAAACTAAAATAAAAGGGCTGAATAAATTACAGACACACAGGCAGATAAACAAACACACACACAAACATCTTGTATTTTATATATATTATCGATTTTCTGCACTACTGTAAGAAACGGCAACCTTGAAACTTCTGAATATCGTTTCTTATGTCTTTGTCTATGAGTGTATGAAATTTGATTAAAATCAAACCACTCCTTCTATAACCGGATTTTTTCGATTATCGATTTTCGATATTTATCGGGAGTTACTCGACACAAAACCTAGCTAAGAACATTCGCAGACGCTTCTAGTACAACTGTGTAAATTTTCAAGAAAATCGGTTCAGGTGTTTCGGAGTCTATAGGTAACGGGGACACACACACATACACACACACACACACACACACACAAAGTTTCATTTATAAAAAAAGTTTAGATCTAGAAAGTTAAACTGAAATTTATCTTAAGTCTGAAAGTCATTGCTTGCTAATTCTTTCACTCAAGTGGGCGATCATGTCTCTTTTGATCCATGACTGACTAGGCAGAAGATTTTGCTATTTTTTTCTGCGGTAGACTGATTGACAACCAAGGCAATCTGTCCTGCTATTCAACCCATAGATGTGGGGAGAAGAGATGGACTAACACCTTTCCCAGGGTTATTTGCGCGTAAGTCTGTGCAACGAATTCAACGGAATTCGAACTCTACTCTCCGATTTCTCATTCCGAGACAATATCCATTACACCACAACGCACCACAGCGATAATTCATTACTCATTTGATACTGAAGGAATTTGATTTTATGCCAGAGTTGACTTAGCCTAACAATTATATGCAGAATGCCATAGTGAATATGAATTGAGTATCGTCTGGCTGGATTCTAAAAAAACAAAACAACAAAAAACAAACAAACAAGATGAAGGTCTATTAATGTTTATAAGCCATCAGAACTGCCCGACAAACTATCGAGATAAACCGATTGAGAAATAATCATATATCATTGTCTTTATTATATTTGATCTTACGAGAAAATGCTTATTATTCGGAGAAGCTCACGTACACAGAATTACAGACACAATGTGATAGTGAAGAGCTCTCGTCAGTCACTCAGAGTTATATATGAAAGCATGCAGAGGCACACGTAACCATTTACAGTCACTATACAATTACGCATACTTATTTTTGCACTAGCGGTATAGCCCGGCGTTGCTCGGGTGTAATGAAACCTTTAAAACTAATCCATGGTCCTGGAGCTCAGACTCTTTGGACGATGGCACGAAAGACTAAAAAGCAATACTTGTTTCCAGTTAAAGTGAAACCGAAGACTTAAAGAAAAACGAATGGATGTAAGTCAAATTTTGATTTCCTGCTATCGATATAAAATAAGTTTTTTTCGTCGTAAACTGAATTTTGAAGGCTAAATAAGTCCTCTGAGTAAATGGTATCATGACTGTGACTAAGAACTACAATTATACCTACTTAAAGCCAAACCCGAAGCAAAAACTAAAATAAAAGAACTGAAAAAATACAGACATACAGGCAGATAAACAGACACACACACAAACATCTTGCCTTTTATATATATATATATATATATATATATATATATATATATATTATCGATTTTCTGCACTATTGTAAGAACTGCAACCTTGGAACTTCTGAATATCGTTTCTTATGTCTTTGTCTATGAGTGTATGAAATTTGATTAAAATCGGACCACTCCTTCTATAACCCGATTTTTTCGATTATCGATTTACGATATTTATCGGACGTACCTCGACACAAAACCTAGCTAAGAACACTCGCAGACGCTTATAGTACAACTGTGTAAATTTTCAAGAAAATCGGTTCAGCCGTTTCGAAGTCTATAGTTAACGGACACACACACAGAGACACACACAGAGACACACACACACACACACACACACACACACACACACACACACACACACACAGTTCCATTTATAAACGAGCTTAGATTTAAATAAATTTATATTGGCGGGCTAGTTTTTAAGAGCAGTAAATAGTCTGGTCAGTAAATGACTCTACTGGATATCGTCAAATTAATTTTATTTACTTTAATGCCATCTAAAAAACAAAAAAAAAATACTTATCAATTTACGATACAATTTGCCGAATTTTTCGTATTTGTAAACAATGCCAAAATTTGTTGAATTTCTTTTTAGTTTTTGTATGTAGCCTGCCTTAAGGCTGCAATATTTATTCATTTCCACCACTGCCAGAAGAAATGGTTTGAGCTCTGGTAAAAACTCGGATTTCGAATACTGATCTTATAGGCATGCCAGTTCTCATTATTTAGAAAGTTGCTACAATTTTATTATCTCCTGTTAATTTGGTCCATATACAAAACTATATCGTTAACAAACTGGCTTTAAAATAGCAGCTATTGTATCTTAAGAATAGCGCATTTTACAGATAAACCTCATGTCTCTTTCGCTTTTCTAGGTCAACTTATGATGTGTATTGCTGAATGAATTTATTAAGCTTTAGATAAGAACGTCAAAAATGATGGCAAAATATTTATATCGATACGCCATCTAAAATGACGGCAACATATATATTGATGTACTTACTATTTAGTATCTTACATGAAGACATAAAAAAGTATGATTTAAACCCCTGAGCGTCACAGAAGGGATATATATATATATATATATATATATATATATATATATATATATATATAAGAAAAATTAAGGCAGACACGTTATTTCATGGTAAATCGGAAGTATAAACCTATTTCAGTTGAACCATCATCAGCTTCCGTCTTTATTTTACAAAGGATTCGTGTAAAATCCTTTGCAAAATAAAGACGGAAGCTGATGATGGTTCACCTGAAATAGGCCATACTTCCGATTCACCATAAAATAACGTGTCTGCCTTAATTTTTCATATATTTGCTCTATATGTATTTATATACATATATGTTTAGAGTTCCCTTAGAGAGTTATCCTGCAACTGTATGTACAGGATACTCCTTTGGATTCTTCTATACCCACACTGCATGCTGATATATATATATATGGTGGTACAAAATTTTTTATTATGGCGTTAAAGACAAAAATTTTATCCGCCATGCCAAATATTAAGACAAAACCTCCAGTTGAACGGTTTCGTCCCCACTCGTTAAAACTGTAAACGGGGAAATATTATGAGGAATATACAACTATTATGGGTGACATGAATGAACGGGAGGGAAAATTTTAATGTTTCTAATAGTAATTACATCCGAAGATGCTAGAGACCAAGCAGAGCAAGCCCAAACAAACACTCCCTTTGTTTACAAAGCGAGGGCCGCCTAGACCTGATATACAGTGACTCCAATAACTTCAGATGGGACAACGAGTGTGATCTGGCCAAAACAGAGAACCAGTCCACATTGAAACCCAAAACACAACTTGGATTATTTATAAGATGATCCTATATAAAGGACCCGTATGTATTTTTAATAGTATCACCAGACGAAAAATTCTCATTAAGTATTTTAGCAGGTACATGTTGTTTGATACTAACAGCCAAACACTGCGTCAATTTACCTGTTATCGACTCCTCAACTACAATTAAAATAGTAGATAACAGAATTAATATGATGGGGGAGTAGAACGTCTTTACGCATAGATGGAAGGACAGATGTAGTTTTAAACACAACACGCACATTAGCTGCAAAATAACACTCACGTGAACTTAATGAAATCCGCTTGGAAAAGGTCTCACTGACCCTATCCACCCACGGTATTCGAAGATAGACTTGACATTTTCAAACCGTTGCAGGTTTAATTTTATTAAACTGAGCAATCTTATCTCCAATAACCAATTGAACAATGCCCAAAGTATAGCCATTGTTAAAAAGATGCTAGTTATACAACTAATTTTATCTTTCAAGGTGTCATCTGAACAAATCATTAGCGTCCTATGGCGAAAGTCTCGATCAAATTGATCTTTTTGTCGGTTAGGACAAAATGAGTCCCACCGAGTGTAGAGATCAGTAAAGATAGGCTTCCTATAAACTGAAGTAACAAAAAAGGATGGTGTTCTATGAACCGGAACATCTAAGGAGCGCAAAGAGCAACTTAAATTTAAGAGCCGAATAAACACCATTGAGTAGGGAGGAGAACTGTTCAACCTCCGATTCACTGTTGAACACACAAAAAGTATCATCAACATAACAGAAGTAAACCCTGGGCCTAGAAGAACATAAGAGTAGGATATCTTCATGAAAACCCACAAATATATTCGCCAAAACATGGCACAAAGAGGAACCAATTGTTATACAATCAATCTGGCGATACATAGAAATGAATTCTCAAAAGTGAAATCGACAAACATGGTGGCAAATTTCATAAGTGCAACGAATACATTTTCAGGAATAGTCGGGGGTGTCAATTTCTTTTTAATCATTTCCCCCCTAGCAAGGCAGTTTTATTACCACTGGTGTGCAGGGCGTTACATAAAACAATAGTGATGAAAAAGAGGGATAGGTTATAGGGTGTGTCAGGAATAGGGGAATAGAAGGATGGGAGTACTATTGCGATGGGAGTAGAGTGGGTGGAAAAAGAGCATGGGAGAAAGGATGCGAGTCAGTGAGATAGGAGATGACTTACAATTAAATTCTTGGAGATTATAGCTATCAGGGAAGCAGGTATACGGAAGGAAATTTCACAAGCGGGAAGTGCGAGAAAAGAAGCTGAGGAGTAGAAGTTACGGTTACATTTTATTGGTTTCACTGTACTAGTCTAGTAGCTCGAATAAAGTCATATATAAGGGACACCAGTGACTTAAGTTAATTGGAGCAGAAGCCGTGAAATTATTTGTAGAAGAGGCACAGGAAAGCCACATTACGCCGGTCAGAGAGTGACTGCAACTGAGCTACCAAGTCAGGATCGATCATATTACAGATTCTCCGTTGGATTTTGTCAAGAACCCCGGGATGAATATCAGGGGCACCTAACCAGATCTGGCAGTAGTATTCAATACACGGGTGGATGGTAGATTTATTTATGTGTAGGAGGGATTCAGACGGGAAAAACATCCTGGCCCTACACAAGGAACCGACCTTCTTAGCAGCGGATTTAGCTATGGATTCGATATAGTCATTCCACTTGAGGTCTGCTGAGAGAGTTAGGCCAAGGAGGCTCAAGGTTTTGCTTTCAAGAAGGCTAGCCTGATCCATGCCAATGGTTGGGGTAGCGGCGATTATCTGTGATGGCTAACAGCAGCTTCGTTTTGGAAGCATTAAAATTTACGAGCCATTTTTTACTCAGTCCACTACAGATTGGAGATCCTTTTTAAGCTCAGCGGCGAGGTTCACTTTGTTAACCTCATCAGATTTTGATCAAGGCGAGTGTAAACTGTAGTGTTGTCAACGTATATGCCTACTTGGGATCTGAATACATCGCGGGGATCGTTAATGAAGTTCAGGGAAAGCGTAGGACCTAGAATAGAGCCATGAGGGACATTAACTTCCGTATGATAATATCGGGAGGTATGTCCGTTCAATACTACCTTCATTGAGCGATTTGAAAGGAATGACTGGATTAGGTCAAACAATTGTTCAGTTATACCATAGCCACGCAGCTTGAGTAGAAGGCCAGCATGCCAGACTCTGTCGAACGGTTTGGAAATATCCAGGGCTTCGCCGTTCTTGTCATCAGGCTGGTATTCAGTGATGGTCATTAGCATATCAATAGTAAACCTGATGAAGCGGAAAACATAGTTTGTTGGAGAAGTGACTGTGGGCTGTGAGATGCGGAACCACCTCGGCGTTGATAATGGCTTCGAACACTTTGCCAAAAATCAGTAGGAGACTGATAGGGCGATAATTAGCGGGATCAGAGGATTTTATTTTGCTGGTGTATATTGCATTCCCAATCTTTTGAGAATAATAATGATAGGGATGTGCGTTGTGGTGCAGTGGATATCGGCTCGGAATGAGAAATCGGGTAGGCGAGTTCGAATTTCAGCTGATTTCATTGCCTTCACTTACGCGCAAATACCCTTGGGAAAGGTATTAATCCGACTATTCCTTCCAGTTATGTGTTAAATAACAGGACAGATTGGGTTCTATAGCCTTGGTCAGCGACCAGTCTACCGCAGAAAGCAATGGCAACCTACTGCTGGATAATCTTCTGCCCAGTCAGTCATGTCTCTTTCGAGACATGATCGCCCAAGCGTGTATCACGTATGGCACTTAAGTGACTGAGATTGCCATTACTTTCTGCGATAGACTGGTTGCCAACCAAGGCTGTATAACCGAATCTGTCCTGCTATTTAGCCCATAACTGGAGAGAATTGACTGATTTATACTTGTCCTAATGGTATTTACGCGCAAATACTTTAAAAATTTACGCGTTGTATTAGACCAGCGTCGAGATATTATTAATTTCTAGTTGAGTCGGCTACATGTAACCGTAAATTCTA
>JBBBDQ010030258.1:2197500-2365000 GCA_037127315.1 Ascarosepion bandense | reverse complement strand
TGTTAATTTCTGCTGAATAGTGAATTCTATTTATATTAAGTGTCGTACTAAGTCAGGCTCAGTAAATAATTTTCATATTAATTTGTACTTTGGCAAAATCACAACAAATAAGCCTACATTGAGGACCAAATTCACTATACGGGAAAATTTTCTGAAAGTGTTGCGTCCCTGTGTCAGATCAGAAAGTTTTTTTGTCAGAATCCATCTTTCACATTTATAAATCTACCATTCGTCCATGGATTGAATACGGTTGCCATATCTGGTCAGGTGCCCCTGCTATTCATCTCAAGGTTCTCGATAAAATCCAAAGAAGGATCTGTAATGTAATCGGTCCTCACTTGGCATCTCGACTTCCTTGCGTAGTTTTGGAAGTCATGAGTTAAGGACACATGATCCAGTGGATATAGACGTTGGTTAGTTACTATAACTTGACCCAAAGAGTTGTGAGTTCAATACCAGGATACAATAGTGAACTATTAACTTTCAGGGTTAGAGGGAGATAACTCATGACTTCCAAAAGAGGCATTACTACCCAAGGAACAGAGTTCATATACACCAGTGATTGGGATATAAAAGATTCGGTTCGAAATTTCTAGCACCTGAAGAAGGCCGAAGTGTACAACGGCCGAAACGTTGTACAAATGACAACAAAGATGAGGATAATAGCCTGAATAATGTAAATACTGTAAATACTACCTCATCACAGAAATATAAACAAATAACAAACCTCATGTCATTAACATGCTGCTTACTTATAATTATTGTTCATTCACTATAAGGCTTAAGAGCTACTCAAGATAGATGGGGTTACTGAATTAGATTATTGTAGGGATATAAAATAAGGAGTGTTATGAAGACAGATAACAATTGATTTTAGACTTGAAGTGGTTATGAACGAAGTGATCAGGGAAGCATCCTTTCAGGACTTTATTCTATCAAATAGGTTTTCAGGAAGAAGCTGCTTTATTAGAAGGTCTTCCTTAACAATGGAATATGAAGATGAGTTGACTATGTGTACGTAGCCTGGTGTATTCTAGCTATTAAGTCAAGATTGGCGAACGACGGAATGTAGCTTACATAATTTACAATTTTCGGACTGTTGTCCTCATCTTTTATTAGAAGCCTGGAGCGTACAATGGCCGAAACGTCGTAAACATGGCAATAAAGATGAAGACAACAGCCCGAACAATGTAAATAATGTAAATATTGCCTCATCTCAGTAGTATAGACAAATACGGAATGTGCGTTGTGGTACAGTGGATATAGGCTCGGAACGAGAAATCGGGGAGCCGAGTTCAAATTCCAGTTGAATTCATTGCATTCACTTCCGCGCAAATACCATTGGGAAAGGTATTAATCCGTTTCTTCCTTCCAGTTGTGGGTTAAATAACAGGACAGATTGGGTTCTATAGCCTTTGCTGGCAACCAATCTACCGCAGAAAGCAATGGCAACCTACTGCGGGATAATCTTCTGCCTAGTCAGTCATGTCTCTTTTGAGTCATGATCGCCCAAGCTTTTATCCCGTATGGCACTTAACTGACTGACAGTACCGGCCATAATTATTAGACCACCCCAGTGTTTCATGCTATTTTTAGTATTTATTGCCAAGTGAATATTTGTAAATTTTAATAGAATGGTTCTTTTTGTTAATACTGCACAATAACATGTGCATCAAATGAACTGTTCTGGTGTCCAGTTTTTGTGCTCTCTTCCCCATTCTAGTCTCTTCTTATTGACTGACCGAAGCAAAGGCTTCCTGGCTGCGTTGTAAAATTTTGCAAAGTAATAATAACAAAAGAACCATTCTATTTTCATTTAGAATTATCCACTTGGCGGTACTAAAAATAATATGAAATACATCATTTTTTAAAAACTGGGGTGGCCTAATAATTATGGCCGGTAGTGTAGCTTGTTTGAACATCTGCGATGAAAAATAGCGATAGAACAGGGGAAAGTGGTTGTAGAATGGAAAACAATTCATCACCCAGAGGGCTGCGTAAAGACTTTCGGACTTTGTCAAGCAGTGACGATTTTGTAGCTCTAGTTCATATTTTAGCAGCTAGGTGATGGAGGAAAATGGCCAAATGGAAAAACAAGTAGATTTGTAGTTTGATATCAAATGCATGTTAATAGATTTGTTCAATAGCTACTTCATCCTCTTGACATAAATTTAGTTTTTTTTTTTTTTGAACGAAGAAGCTGAATACTTCTGGTGACAAAGATGAAAAATAGGAATAATTAAACAGTAAAACTTGCAATTTTTTTTTCAAAACTTGCATTATCAAATTTCAGCATTCAATACCGATGTCAGTCGTTGACATCCCGGAAAAAAAATGATTGCCAGGGGTCAGGAATTAATACGAGTATTAATGACACACTGAATCGGTTTTCAATGCCCAGCATAAATGCACTGCTAATTCTTTGAGTATCAACTGCATTGAAATTCAAGAATAAAATTATTGTCAGCGTCTCGGAATTAATGCAAGCATTATTCAAAGAAAAGGATTATTATATGTATAGCATAAATGCATTGCTAATGATTTGACTATAAACTGAATTGAAATTCAAAGATAAAATGATTGCCTGTGTCTCGGAATTAATGCAAGTAATATTGAGAGAAAAATTTTATTATATGTATAACATGAATGCATTTCTAATGATTTTACAATAAAAACAAAAAAACAAAAACAAAAAAACAAACAAAAAAAACAAACAAACACTGAAACTGATTGTCACTAGCCAGGAATTAAGTATTTTTTTCACCGTGTCTATATCGCCACCGAATGTGATATAAGGTTTAAATTGGTTTTATATGCAATCAGTCAGCCAGTTAAATGTCATACGTGATACACGCTTGGGCGATCATGTCTCGAAAGAGACATGACTGACTGGGCAGAAGATTATCCTGCAGTAGGTTGCCATTGCTTTCTGCGGTAGACTGGTTGCCGACCAAGGCTATAGAACCCAATCTGTCCTGTTATTTAACCCATAACTGGAAGGAATAGACGGATTAATACCTTTCCCAATGGTATTTGCGCGTAAGTGAATGCAATCAATTCAACTGGAATTCGAACTCGGCTCCCCGATTTCTCGTTCTGATCCGATATCCGATGCACCACAACGCACGACGCACACTAACTGCAATACCGCCGAAAAATTGTTCAACCTCTATCAGCACTTCTCCTTTTACGGACGTCCTACTCACCTCCAAATGAGAGGTACTACCTCGGAGGAATGACCCCTGTGGTTTTGGCTTAATATTTTTATACTTTCTCGGCATGTGCCAGGTATTGATAAAGAATTTTCTCAGCTAAGCTTAGAAGAGTCACAAGACCGAAAGTATAGAGCTTCTAGTGGGGATCGAACTCACTACTTTAGTAATTAATCTAATGAGTCAAGCTAACTCCCAAGTATCCAGGAGTTAAGTTAAGCGTTATTAAAACAATATGGTTATTATATTCATAATATCAATGGACTGGTAATGATTTTCATTTTAAAATGCATCGCATATTTATAAGTCTACCATTGTCCATGCCTAGAATATTACTACCACATATAGCCCGCTGCCCCTGCTATTTAACTTGATCTCTCTGATAAGATAAAAAAATGAATCATCAATATTATTGGTTCTCATCTGGCGGTTCGGCTTCAGTGACTTACCCACCATCGTAAGGTTACCTCACTGTGTCTTTTTTTTTATTTTATAAATACCTTCATGGTAATTGTTCGGATGAGGTCTTCGCTGTGGTACCAAGACTTTATGAATTAAAGCGCAGTACTAGTCAGTTAAATACCATACGTGATACACGCTTTGGGCGATCATGTCTCGAAAGAGATATGACTGACTGGGCAGAAGATTATCCCACAGTAGTTTTCTGCAGTAGACTTGTTGCCAGCCAAGGCTATAGAACTCAATCTGTCTTGTTATTTAACCCATATCTTCAACAGCTTCTTTTCTCGCGCTTCCCGCCTGTGGAACTCCCTTCCACAAGTCTGCTTTCCCGACAGCTACAATCTCCAGGTGTATAAATGTAGGGTCAATAGACACCTCCTATCACACTAACTCCCAATTATTCTCAGAACACTCTCAAGTACCCAACCCTCATTCTCGGTATCCTTACCCGCCTATCACCCACCCTCTGACATTTCCTATATTTAACCATTCTCGGTATCCCTACCCGCCTATCACCCACCCTCTGACATTGCCTATATTTAATCATCCTTTCTCCACTCTATGTAGCCCCCTGTGCAGTAGTGGCAGTGACATGCCTTGCTCGGGGTGAAACGCTTATAAAAAAAAAATATCTGGAGGAGAGAGACGGATTAATACCTTTCCCAGGTGTATTTGTGCATAAGTGAATGCAAGGAATTGAACTGGAATTCGAACTCGGTTCCCCGATTTGTCGTTTCGAGACGATATCCACTGCACCACAACGCACATCCAGTACTAGTCTGGCGTCGAAAGCTGAACTCTAAATTGTTTATCAATTTACAGTTGAGCTGGTTGATGTAGCCGTAAGTTAAAAGTTTCTTTTCTCGCACTTCTCGCTTGTGGGACACCATCTTCCTCCATGCTTTCAAGCCAACTTTAATCTGCAAATATTGAAATGTCAACCGCTATCTGCTGTCCTCTCGATTAGTCTTTTCAGTTTCCGTTCATTATTAATGTTCCTGTTTCTAATTATTCTACACCTTTAACACTTTGTCACTTAGTAACTTTACTGCCTTGCCTGAGGTGATACCGATAAAATATATATCAGTTAGTTGAGTGCCATACGTCATACACGCTTGAGCGATGATATCTCGAAAGAGATATGACTGATTGGGTAGAAGATTGTGTAGGTTGTCATTACTTTCTGTGGTAGACTGGTTGCCAAACAAGGCTATAGAACCTAATCTGTCTTGTTATTTAACCCATATCTGGAGTGAGAAACGACGGAATATTACCTTTTTCAAGAGGATTGGTGCGTACGTGAATGCAACGAATTAAAAAAATAAAGGGATTGCCATTTGCCAAGACTGAGAGTAAGTGTTATTGACAGAATAGAGCTATTATATTATTATATAAATAGGGCTATTATACAGGCCAACGTCTTTAATCTGCGTCTAGTAACTCCCGTGGTCCAAACTTTTAACAAATCAGCAGCCATTAGTTCATTGAGTGGTTACGAAGGCAGCGCCATATGTTATTTAGAACTTTGCTCAGCAGTCAAAAGTAGTAAAGTGTTATGGTCAGAGATTTTTGCCAATTTCTTATGTGTAGCTGAAGATAGTAAGTATATTTTATTTTTTAGTTTTAGCATTTTTTAGTCTTTGTAGTGCATGAATGTGCGCAATGCTGCAGTGGATATCGGTTCGGAACGAGAAATCGAGGAGCCGAGTTCGAATTCCTGTTGAATTTATTGCATTCACTTACGCGCAAATACCCTTGTGAAAGCTATTAATCTGTTCCTTCCCTCCAGTTATGGGTAAAATAATAGGACAGATTGGGTTTTATAGCCTAGGAAGGCAACCAGTCTACTGCAAAAAGTAATGGCAACCTACTGCGAGATAATCTTTATTCCAGTCAGTCATGTCTCGAAAGCGACATGATCGTCCAAGCGTGTATCACGTATAGCACTTACCTGACTGAGTGCATGAAACTGTAAAAAAAAAATTGTTTGGAAGAACTAATGATTGTTTTTATTTCTTGTTTTAAGCTTTCTTCTACCTCTAATAGCAGAGCAATATATATGTGACATGAGCTGGCAAAACTGTGTGTTTTTATCCATTTCACCCCAAGCAAGGCAGAACTGCTACTGGTGCGCAGTGGGTGACAGAAAACGTGAGATGAAAAACAGGAACAAGTTATAGGGGAGTCAGAGAATGAGTAAGAACAGGATGAGAATACAGGTGCGAAGAGAGTGGAGTGTAAAGGAAGAAGAACAAGAGTTTTCATGGAAGGATGTTATTCAAGAAGATAAGAGATGGCATGTGACTTTGCATTTAAATTCTTGGAGATTGTAGTTTTCAGGGGAGCAAGTATACGGAAGAGAATTCCACTGGAGGGAAGTGCGAGCAAAGAAGCTGATGGAGTAGAAATTGAGGTTGGATTTGATCAGTTTCACTGTAAAAGGGTGGGACCTAGTCGCCAGTCTAGTAGCGCGAGTAAATTCATGCAGAGAGAGCACCAGGGATCTAAGCTCATCAGAGCGGAAGCCGGGAAAGTATTTGTAGAAAAGACAGAGGGAAGTCACATTACGACGGTGAGAAAGTGACTGGAGTTGACATACCATGTCGATATCAATACATGACAAATTAATCGTTGAATTTTGTCTGAATTCTGAGATGGATAGCAGGGACACCGGACCAGATGTGACAGCATTATTCAATGCACGGGGGGATGGTAGATTTATAGATGAAACATATATAAATCTACCATTTACATAATATTTTCTTAGGGTTGTCAACCGGTATTTTCTGTGGTCAGGTAATGTGCTTCGGTAAAGGGTAATGAATTAAAGAAATCGGAATGAATAATGTAAATGTATTGATAACGATATTATATTGAAAATCAAGATGAAAAGGATCGTCAGTAGTTATAAATAAAGGCAGTTATTATTAAAAGAATAAAGCTATTATGTGTTAAATAAATGATTTAATAATTTTACTTTGGAAATGCATTGAATGTCAAGTAGAATGAGTCTGTCTCTGTTCAAAAATTAATAAATGTATTATTAACAGACGTGAGCTTTATTTTTCAAACAGCTGTGAAAAAGGGTTCCTTAAGTGACTGTAGAATTTTATTTTTTTATTACTTTGCTTATTTTACAACTAGCAGTATAACCCGGCATTGTTCGAGTGTAATGAAAGCTTTAAAACTAATCCATGGTCCTGGAGCTCAGACTCTTTGGACGTTGGCAGGAACGACTAAAATGCAATATTTGTTGCCAGTTAAAGCAAAACCGTAGACTGAAAGAAAAATAAATGGCTGTAAGTCAAATTTTGATTTCCTGCTATCGATATAAAATAAGTTTTTTCGTTGTAAACTGAATATTGAAGGCTAAATAAGTCCTCTGAGTAAATGGTATCATGGAGGAGACTAAGAACTACAATTATACCTACTTAGAGCCAAACCAGATGCAAAAACTAAAATAAAAGGGCTGAATAAATTACAGACACACAGGCAGATAAACAAACACACACACAAACATCTTGTATTTTATATATATTATCGATTTTCTGCACTATTGTAAGAACGGCAACCTTGAAACTTCTGAATATCGTTTCTTATGTCTTTGTCTATGAGTGTATGAAATTTGATTAAAATCGGACCACTCCTTCTATAACCAGATTTTTTCGATTATCGATTTTCGATATTTATCGGGGGTACCTCGACACAAAACCTAACTAAGAACAATCGCAGACGCTTATAGTACAACTGTGTAAATTTTCAAGAAAATCGGTGCAGGCGTTTCGGAGTCTATAGGTAACGAAGACATAGACACATACACACACACAGACACACACATACACACACAGACAAAGTTCCATTTATAAATAAGTTTAGATACTATTAAGCTGTCAAAAGTCACAAGCTACTTTTTTTATATGTTCCATGCATGTGCACGTCATCATAGTGCTTGGATTGAAATGGCTGTATGGATAGTGGATTAGAAACCCACGATATTTGTTTGACAAAATCCTCAACCTATAAAATCAATTGACAGCCAACAACAGAAAAGTTCATTTGATTTAATCGAATTTATCTAACCATATTTATAAATGGAACTTTGTCTCTGTGTGTGTATCCGTTACCTATAGACTCCGAAACGGCTGAACCGATTTTTTTGAAAATTTACACAGTTGTACTATAAGCGTCTGTGACTGTTCTTAGCTAGGTTTTGTGTCGAGGTACCTCTGATAAATATCGAAAATCGATAATCGAAAAATCGGGTTATAGAAGGAGTGGTCCGATTTTAATCAAATTTCATACATTCATAGACAAAGACACAAGAAACGATATTCAGAAGTTTCAAGGTTTCCGTTCTTACAGTAGTGCAGAAAATCGATAATATATATATTATAGGCAAGATGTTTGTGTGTGTGTCTGTTTATCTGCCTGTATGTCTGTATTTTTTTCAGCCCTTTTATTTTAGTTTTTGCTTCGGGTTTGGCTCTAGGTAGGTATAATTGTAGTTCTTAGTCTCCTCCATGATACCATTTACTCAGAGGACTTATTTAGCTTTCAAAATTCAGTTTACGACGAAAAAAACTTATTTTATATCGATAGCAGGAAATCAAAATTTCACTTACATTCATTCATTTTTCTTTCAATCTATGGTTTCGCTTTAACTGGAAACAACGATTGCTTTTTAGTCTTTCGTGCCAACGTCCAAAGAGTCTGAGCTCCAGGACCATGGATTAGTTTTAAAGCTTTCATTACACCCGAGCAACACCGGGCTATACTGCTAGTCCCATATAAGACAGCAAGGCCAATAAGACACAAAGGTTTTACTGAGTGTAAAATAATGAGCAAACATAAGCATTATTGAAGAGCGAGAACAATAGAAGAGTAATCAGGAAGACGGGAGATAACGATTAACATTCTATTAAATGTTTTAAAGATCAAAATTGGCTGGAAATCATGGAGCCGGAAGAGATTTCCACAAGCGAAAAGTGCGAGAAAATAAACTGTTGCATAGAACTTACAGTTACATCAAGCCACTTAAACTACGAATTGATGAGAACTTATCGCCGCGTCAATCTAAGACTGCATTTAAATTCATAAAGCCTAGGTACCATAGCGAAGAGGTCGTGTCCGTTCAGGACGTAGGCGATCATGTCCCTCCACATTTCCTTATCCTTGCAGCTCTTAAAACTCCTTCTCCTGTTATCTCGCTCAACCCCCGCTCCGCCATCCATCTGCTCAAGTCCATCAAGTATGTCACGCTTTTCTTTCCCATGTATCTCCTTCCGTGTATCCGTTTCGTGAGCATCAGGTTCTCCAAGTCCTCCTTTCTCATTACATTTCCCAGAAACCTCAGCTGTCTTTTCTTGATCTCACCCAAGCAGTTCCCATGAAAGTATTTATAGAAAAGGCACAAGCAAACGACTTTACAGCGTTGGGAAAGTGACCAAGTCAGGATTAATAATATTGCTGATTCTTCTTTGGATTTTATCAAGAATCTCTAGATATATGGCAGGGGAACCGGAGCATATGTGTCAGCAATATTCAAAACATGGACGAATGGTAGACTTATAAGACAGATTCTGAACAAAAACATTCTCTAGCCCGATAGAGTGAACCAATTTTCTTAGCAGCAGACTTGGCAATTGGTTTAATCTACACTTTCCACTTCATGTCAACAGGAAAAAAGTTAGCCCAAGAAGGCGCAGCGAGTCGCTCTCCTGGACGTTAGCATCAGCCATACTGATGAAAGGCAGAAAGGGGTCTAATTTCAGAATTCTATTTTTCTTATTGTTTCTATTGTTATAAAAAAAAAGTTTTGTAAATATTCTTTTGTTTGTGTAGATGAGGGAGACTGATTTGAAATCT
Organism: Ascarosepion bandense; assembly: GCA_037127315.1. NCBI lineage: Eukaryota > Metazoa > Mollusca > Cephalopoda > Sepiida > Sepiidae > Ascarosepion > Ascarosepion bandense. The sequence goes on along the minus strand of JBBBDQ010030258.1, from coordinate 2,355,461 downwards.
TCAAGGAAAATATCTCGTATCGAGTGCGGCTGGCAAAAGCACAAAACAGAATTCTCAAGGACAGAAATGTTAAAAAAATGTTTAAAACTTGCATTTCTTTATCGCCAAGCTTGTTAAAAAATTATGGTTGGAGGAATGACACAAACATCCGTTGACTCAGCAAATATAATTTTTGGATAGGAAAAAAAAAAAAACAAATTGAACACTCACCGATTCCTGGGGTTTTTGTGACTCTTTAACTTGTGGCGATTCCTTAACCTGAAAAAAAAAAAAAATGGGAAAACAGTCAATAGAAGCCATGAGTAAATTTGTCCGGCTAAACTGCAATTAGTGAATGAAATCAAACTGTTCGATATCTGTAAATCTAAACTTATTTATAAATGGAACTTTGTCTGTGTATGTGTGTGTCTGTGGGTGTGTGTGTGTGTATCCGTTACCTATAGATTCCGAAACGGCTGAACCGATTTTCTTGAAAATTTACACAGTTGTACTATAAGCGTCTGCGAGTGTTCTTAGCTAGGTTTTGTGTCGAGGTAACCCCGATAAATATCGAAAATCGATAATCGAAAAAATCGGGTTATAGAAGGAGTAGTCCGATTTTAATCAAATTTCACACACTCATAGACAAAGACATAAGTGCAGAAAATCAATAATATATATGTATATAAAAGGCAAGCTGTTTGTGTGTGTCTGTTTATCTGCCTGTATGTCTGTATTTTTGCCACCTCTTTTATTTTAGTGTTTGCTTCGGGTTTGGCTCTAAGTAGGTATAATTGTAGTTCTTAGTCTCAGCTATGATACCATTTACTCAGAGGACTTATTAAGCCTTCAAAATTCAGTTTACGACGAAAAAAACTTATTTGATATCGATACCAGGAAATCAAAATTTGACTTACATCCAGAAGCTTGAGGTGTAATAGATATCAGCTCGGAATGAGAAATCGGAGAGCCGAGTTCGATTGCTAGTTGTATTCGTTGCGTTCATTTACGCGCCAATCAGTCAGTTACGTGATACGTGCTTGGACGATCATGTCTCGAAAGAGACATGACTGACTGGGCAGAAGATTATCCCACAGTAGGTTGCCATTGCTTTCTGCGGTAGACTGGTTGCCGACCAAGGCTATAGAACCCAATCTGTCCTGTTATTTAACCCATAACTGGAAGAAATAGAACATTATCCCGCAGTAGGTTGCCATTGCTTTCTGCGGTAGACTGGTTGCTGAACAAAGTTATAGAACCCAATCTGTCCTGTTATTTAACCCATAACTGGAAGGAATAGACGGATTAATATCAACTATGTAGTTGATAATAATTTGAACAAATAGTACTCTCTCTTTTGTTTCTATCGAAATTTTCTTGTCTCCCAATATTCTATTCAGCTTCTGGAATGCATCCTTGGCCATGTCAATACACATTTGGATCTCTGTGTCGCACGTCTCGTTCTATGTTAGAATACTTCCCAAGCATTTAAATTTCTGCACCTGCTTGATTTCAGTATCCTCTAAGTATAATTGACATTTTGGGCTCCCCTTTTTATTGATAACCATGCATTCAGTTTTCTTGTAATTTACATCAAACTACTGATTAGATAATTTGATTATAACGGCAACGAAATAACAGAAGCTGCTATTTTATGTTAATCAGCGCGCAGTTGTAATACAACTTCTACAGGTGGAAAGTGCGAGAAAAGAACTTGTTAGAGTAGGTGGCTGCATCTAGCTAAAACGGTGAGACCGAATTGCCAATCTAGTAGCATGCTTAAATTCATGTAGTTGGGGCGTCAGGGAAAATGAAAACATTTGTAGAAAAGATAGAGGGAAGATGAGAACATGACTGAAGTCAAGATGTCAGGTAAGGGTCGATTACATTACAGACCCTTCTTTGGAGTTTATCACAAATCTCGAGATGAACAGCAGGAGCATCAGACCATATCGTAACAGTATTCAGACGAATGGTAGATTTATAAATATGTAAGATGGACTCTGATGAGAAAAAAAATCTGGTCCGGTACAGAGACCCAACTTTCCTTGGAGTAGACAAAGCAATTGAATCAATATAGTCGCTCCGCTTCATGTCAGTGGAAATAGGGATGTCAAGAAGAATGTTATGGTACCCTATCTATAGGAATAAAATACTAACCTACGTGAATTCCGGGTGACGCAGCTGGGAGGCAGTCGTGAGACGCAGCGGACGTACACTTCTATTTACTGACTACTAACACTCTTACTTTGTATATATGTTTTGTTATTCTAATACACTGGTTGAACCTATCTTCTTGTTTCCGTGTCTTTATTCCTGACTCTAACAAGCCGAAACAAAGACGTAGAGTGTTACTCTTCTGGGTGTGGGGTTAATATCAGCCATGCTGGTGGCAGACAGAAAAGGTTCTTTGTGGGGATTAAATGAAAGCAGTTGTGTTTTGGAGATGTTAAAATTTACAAGCCACTTCTTACCCCAGTTAACTACTGATTGGTGGTTCTTTTCACGTGAGGTTGCAAGGCTTACTTTGTCGGGTTTGACAGATTTGCTATTAAGAGTAAAAGTTTGGGTCATCTGCATAAATACCTAGTTTGAGAACTGATGACGTCGACTTATAAAGATCAGGGACAGCGTATGTCCAAGGACAGAGCTCTGGTTGATCCCACGTTAGCATATAATGATCTAGAAGCATGTTGGTCCAACATGATTTTCATTACACAATTTAACTCAACTCAGACTTCTTCTTCTAAGTGCGGTTTCCCTTCAGGACGGAGGCGATCATGGACCGCCACTTCCCTTATCCCTTTTAGCTTTTAACATTCATTCTTCTGTTATATTGTTCAACCCTCGCTCTGCCAGCCATCTGCTCAAGTCTATCAAGTATGTCACACGTTGCTTTCCATTATCTCTCTTCCCCTCTATCGGTCTCTTGAGCATCAGTTTCGTCAAGCCTTCTTTTCTTATTACATGTGCCAGAAACTTCAGGTGCGTTTTCTTGATGTTAAGTATCATTTTTTTTTCGTGTCTATCCTCTCCAAAACCTCGTCGTTGCTTACATGTTCTGTCCGTGGTCTCTTCAGCATCCTTCTGTAGAACCACATATCAGTTGCTTAAAGTCTTTCCTTCGTCTTTCATGGGATTATCCAACATTCGCTGCCATATTGAAAGAGAGACACTACATAACAATCAAGTATTCTCTTCTTTGTTTCCAGATAAATTTTCCTGTTTCTCAATACTCTACTCAGCTTCTGGAATGCATCTTTGGCCATGTCAATATGCTTCTGGATCTCCATATCGCACTTTCTGTCCTCCGCTAGAACACTTCCCAGGTATTTAAATTTCTGAACCTGCTTGAATTCAGTATCCTCTACTTGTAATTTGGGCTCTTCTTTTTACTAATTATCATGCATTCAGTTTTCTTGTAGTTTATATCAGACTACTGATTGGATAATTTGTTTATAACGGTAACGAAGTGGAAGAAGCTGCTATTTTATGCGAATCGGGGCATAAAAAAATAAAACTTTGTCTGGGAAATTCAAACAGAATTCTTTTAAGCGTTCGTAACGCACACTAGATCTTATCTTATTTGCTAGAATTTCAAAGCTTTCTTACAAGTCTTACTGTGATGTTAATCATGCACATATCAAGAGGAATATCAGCTTAGAAGCTGACGTATCATCTCAATTATCCCGTATAATAAACGTATTCTATATCGTCAGTTATCGATTGGCAGTGAAAATCTCTTGATATGTGCTCGGGCGATTTGAAGCCAGAAGGCTGAAAATTGATTACTTTTTCTATGACAACATTTAGAAGATTTAAGACATGTTGAAAGGAATCGTATCAATAAAACGTTCGTTTTGAGATTTGTTTTCATAACTGCTGGTATTGGTTCACCAAGTACAAGGCGCTTCCCAAGGTTTGTGGTATTTGAATAACAGGTGCGAACGTAGTATGAACGGTTGCCACTACTCTTTGTGAACTACACTTTTTACAAATTAGTACGCAGTCACTAGGGAAAAGCCTATATCGAAAGAGACAGTATTTTTAGTTACATGGTCGAATTTATGATATTTCTCCCTATTTTTCTCTTTGAATATCTAGCACTTTCTCTGTCTGTCTATCTGTCTCTTCATATATGCCTTTTTCTCTATTGTATATCTCTCTATTTCTCCTTGTCTTTCAGTTTCTGTATTGAAGCATGTTTGCTTAGTTTTATTAACCTAGGCATAGAGTACTCTTAATTACTGTGTAGGTGAAGGTTTGACTTTTGATCATTTTCTTTTCTGAGTTTATTTTCCCGTTTTCTTGATAGGTTTTTGATTTTTGTTGCTAGTAAATTTTCTTTTTGGTGGGGAGGGGGTTCTTTCGGTTATCTGAAAGACTTTCCGTTGGTTGTACCAACACTTTGGATTTTTGTGGTATAGTATACATCCTCGCAACATCTAGCTATATTTTTAACGATTTAATTAGAAATGTCTACAAACCTTTTCTTTACACACAGACACATATACACCTATATCAACTATCATTACCGACCAACAATCACACACATGTACTATCATACACTTTACCATCCAAAAGAATTCTCATACATATATTTAATAATTGCCCATCGTTTCAATACACTTGATACATGTCTCAAAACACATACATAAATGTAAACGGACAAGCGTTTTTATACATACATACACATACAAATTGTTCCACGCACATACATTTCAAAATAATTATCTATTGCTTTAATACACATGAGACATATTTGACTAATAAGAATCAGTCGCAAATCACAATATACTACAATATACAGTATACTGTCTCTTTGTAAAAAGTCTTTATTTTCACCTCGATTTCTGAAGAAGCTTTCATAAAATTGAAACATGTTAGATTGAGATACATTGTTCTTTGATCACACACACACACACACACACACACACACACACACACACACACACACACACACACACACATATATATATATATATTTGCTTGAAATTTCAAGGTGTTTATATATATATATATATATATATATATATATATATATATATTTCCCCCCCATTTTTAAACGAGTTATTTCTCTACCCAGGTGTCTACCATGAGTGGTGTCTTCAGATGATTTTTAATAACTGATTTTACCTTTTACCGTTTTTCTTTTCAAGAACGCTCTTGTAACGGTGTTTTATTTGAACGTTACAAAAAAAGAACAACCATACAGGTAAAATCCCCCAAAACAAGATCCTATAACTATTAATTTTATTAATATTAAAAATGATCCAGGTGGAGGGCTCGATGTAAATAGTATTATCTATTTACAGAGCCAAATATGTATATTATACAAAAAAAATTCCGAATTATGTTTTTGGGCTCCTTCCGGTATGTGAATTTTTGTTATCATATTTGAATTAACAATTTTTTGTTTTTGATTGTTGGTGAAGCAGCGAGAATTTTCTCGCTGAAATAGCTATTCAACGCACGTAGAATTCGGAACTTTATATATATATATATATATATATATATATATATATATATATATATATATATATATAAACACCTTGAAATTTCAAGCAAATTTATTTCAGTATGAATTATGACTGTCTATGGCAGTAATTAAAGTTTAAATTTTGCATTGAATCGACTGGTACAAAGTTTTAATTGTTTCCAGGGAAATTGTATCCATTCTACAGCTAAAAGAGGCTCCAGTTCTTTCAATGATAAGGATATCGACTGCTCACTTGTTTTTCTAAAATGTTCAATGATGTTGATATCTGGGGACTATGGTGACTAGATAACATGTTCTACTTCAGGAGAATGTTCCGTGTGTCATTCAGCTTCAATTTTAGCAGTACGAATGAGTGCATTTTCCTCCTGAAAGATGGCCTTTCGCCACGGAAAAAGTTGACCACTTAATATTTTTAGTCTTGACAGATTTTAACAGTTTAATCAATGATACTAGATACCTCCATTATTTTGTCTACCTCCCTATATATCATATATATATATATATATATATCAGAACTCAATCCAGGAGAAGATTGACAAATAATCTCGATGGATCCTAGTAATATTGGATTAAATATTAAATTCAATTTACACAGTTGATATTCATTTATATAATATGTAAATTAAAATGTTACATTTGGGGAATAGCTATATGAACATGTCTACTAGAAAACATGAATTGTTCAACCCCAGTCGGAAGATAAATGGAGAAATTCTTGTATATCGGGAATAAAGGTTAGTAAAGAAAAGAAATGGATAAGGAAGGTTGGTCAGGAGAAGGCCGAGAAGAGATGAGGGGGGGGTCATAGTAGCATACTTATTTCGGGAGTGGAAGGCAGTGGTTTGCCTGGGAGATCAAGGATAGCCGGTAGGACTAAATTTAAGGGTACCCAAATATAAATTCTAATCAATATAATAAAAAAAGGCTAAATATCTGCATGGCACTAGTAGACACGTTGAAATAGCTATTCCCCAAATGTAAAATTTTAATTTACATATGAAATATATATATATTAGGGTGTTCTGAAAGTAATTATTTCGTTGTTAAGGATTATAAGTCAAACAACTGAGGTTGAATGTTAGGAAGTTACGTACAGAATTAGTTTTTCACCTCTTCTATCCGACCGTGTGTCGTTTATAGGAAATTTCTGTTTAATTGGGCAAACTTGCAAAGAGGAAATATGAGTTTATTCGCATGCAATCACTTTAGAACCGAACAAAACGTTCCACCATTTGCAACAGTCTTTTAACCGGCAATACCACACTGTCTTTTCATTCAGACATCACGTCATTGTTACAGGAAATGAAAAAAGGTTTTTGCATGTGAAAAGAAAAAGTCAGTAGTTGTCCTAAGATAAGAAACCAGTGCCAACACTAAACCGAGGACTCAATTCCCAGAAGCATTTAACTTGTGTTTGGTGAAATATGATTAACATTTGATTTACGGTGAAAATCCCTATCTATCTATCTATCTATCTATCTATCTATCTATCTATCTATCTATCTATCTATCTATCTATCTAATTCTGTTCATGATCTATCTATCTATCTATCTATCTATCTATCTATCTATCTATCTATCTATCTAATTCTGTTCATGATCTATCTATCTATCTATCTATCTATCTATCTATCTATCTATCTATCTATCTATCTATCTAATTCTGTTCATGATCTATCTATCTATCTATCATATTCTGTTCACTGTCTCAGTCGATTAATATTTAATTATAGAAGAGGGAATAAATTGAAAGAGTATTACATCTATTTAGGTGACTGTACACGTTTTTATATGTGCGCAGTATCTTTCCTACGTGTTCATACCAGAAGTTATCTGGAACTTAGAGCTGAATAAAAATTAGAATGAAATAAAGAAGAAAACATTACGAAATAGAAGAAAACAAATCTTCCCCATTTCTTTCTTTGTCTTTCTCTCACACTGCTGAAAAAATATATCACGCTTCAAAATATGTTACATTAACAATGCGCCTTTGTTTAACAGAAAACTAATTTTCTATTATAACAGCAGCGTAAAATTGCCCATTCACAACAAAATAAGCTAAAAGAATGGAAGAAATATCAACTTAAATATAAAAAAAAAATATATGTTGGCCATTTGAAAAGTGTCTCGCGATTCGAAATTTATAATCATGTTAACAAACCATTTATTTTATCCTGATCTCATTGTTTATTAAAAGCCTAAAGTCTCGTGCGATGTAAACTTTGTTATAAAAATGACAAAAATGAGGAGAGTTATATCGAAAATGGTAACATTGTTTTGTTAGTGATTTTCTCAAAACATTATTCTTCTAAAGTTCTTTTTTTCTCACAATAATGTTTTCTTTAATTCCTGACCACTAATAATCAGTCTTGCTTGATTTCTAATTTACAACCTTCAGGGTGAGTGTCGAAAATTGTCGAAATAAAGTTTAGGTGAAATATTGCAAAATTAATAGTTTTATAATCAAGTTATTATCTCTTTCAGTAAAAATATTTAGTTCATTCGTGCAAAAAAAATGTCTAGAGCTAATTGAAAAAGTATGGGAGTATTGGTAAAGTCAGTGGCTAGCGATGAAAAACAAAAGCACTTATTTGGTTCGATTGTAGTCAACTCTAAAACACAATAGGTTCTCATCATCAGGCAATGTTGGTGTGGTTGTGGAATTATATATATATATATATATATATATATATATATATATAGTTTTATGGTGTGCTATATTTATAGGATAAAGTGCTCAATATCAGAGATAGAGCGTATGTAAATATAAAAGAGTGAACATTGAAGTCAACACTCAATGGCGACAGACTGTTTCATGCTGAGCGCAATCATCAGGCCACCTGATGATTGAAACAGTCTGTCGCCCTTGAGTGTTGACTTCAATGTTCACTCTTATATATATATATATATATATATATATATATATATATATATATATATATATAACGGTCTTTATTTTAATAGAGAGGACTCCCTCCTGTTATGCTCAGGGGCGATAACCTGTGAGTACAGAGCTAATAATTTTCTGAAATATTTTGCCGTCATTTTTGACGGAAGGGGTACACTCGTAGGAAATATTCCTTTATATCATTTCCCGCCTCCCCAATTCGCAACTGTATTTACCAGGTGCGCTTGCTTCAATCTGTTTCATCTCTGGAATTACTGGCCTCGGCTCGGATCTTTTCAAGTCATCCGGTACAGAGCGAGCTGCGCGAAGCCCTCAGTGGGTACCGTTCACTCAATAAAAACGCCGTGTGTAAGACGCGTGACTAGCAGAGAGGCAGGCTTCATTCTTCTGCTCGGTTCCTGAAGTCATTTATTTTTCTTGGAACAGCTTTTTTTTCGGTTCAACACGACCAACTGAATTTCTAACTACACAATCAATCTACTTGTAAAATACTAAATCAAATTAACGCAATGCAAGGGCTATAGAGTGGGGAGATTAAAAAGTGTTTCACATGTGGCAATCAGTAGATGTACGATGACTAATGAATAAATAGCATGGTATAAGAAGAATTTTTGGAGTTGATGTCTAGAGCTGATTATACAATTCGCGTGCACATATGTTCGACGTTCGAACGGAGGCAAAGGTTAATATACAAAATATACACGCCCTTCTCTGATACTGTAAATATTCTTAAAAAATATTGATAGTGTAAATATTCTTAAAAAATACTAATACTGTAAATATTATTTAAAAATACTGATACTGTAAATATTCTTAAAAATACTGATAGTGTAAATATTCTTATTTAAAAATACTGATACTGTAAATATTCTTAAAAAATACTGATACTGTAAATATACTTTAAAAATACTGATAGTGCAAATATTCTTTAAAAAATACTGATACTGTAAATATTATTTAAAAATACTGATACTGTAAATATTATTTAAAAATACTGATACTGTAAATATTCTTAAAAATACTGATAGTGTAAATATTCTTAAAAAATACTGATACTGTAAATATTCTTAAAAATACTGATACTGTAAATATACTTTAAAAATACTGATACTGTAAATATACTTTAAAAATACTGATAGTGCAAATATTCTTTAAAAAATACTGATACTGTAAATATTATTTAAGAATACTGATACTGTAAATATTATTTAAAAATACTGATACTCTAAATATTATTTAAGAATACTGATACTGTAAATATTCTTAAAAATACTGATACTGTAAATATTCTTAAAAAATACTGATACTGTAAATATACTTTAAAAATACTGATACTGTAAATATTATTTAAAAAATACTGATACTGTAAATATACTTTAAAAATACTGATACTGTAAATATTCTTAAAAAATACTGATAATGCAAATATTCTTTAAAAATACTGATAGTGCAAATATTCTTTAAAAAATACTGATACTGTAAATATTATTTAAAAATACTGATACTGTAAATATTATTTAAAAATACTGATACTGTAAATATTCTTAAAAATACTGATAGTGTAAATATTCTTAAAAAATACTGATACTGTAAATATTCTTAAAAATACTGATACTGTAAATATACTTTAAAAATACTGATACTGTAAATATACTTTAAAAATACTGATAGTGCAAATATTCTTTAAAAAATACTGATACTGTAAATATTATTTAAGAATACTGATACTGTAAATATTATTTAAAAATACTGATACTCTAAATATTATTTAAGAATACTGATACTGTAAATATTCTTAAAAATACTGATACTGTAAATATTCTTAAAAAATACTGATACTGTAAATATACTTTAAAAATACTGATACTGTAAATATTATTTAAAAAATACTGATACTGTAAATATTATTTAAAAATACTGATACTGTAAATATTCTTAAAAAATACTGATAATGCAAATATTCTTTAAAAATACTGATACTGTAAATATTATTTAAAAATACTGATACTGTAAATATTATTTAAAAATACTGATACTGTAAATATACTTTAAAAATACTGATACTGTAAATATTCTTTGAAAATACTGATACTGTAAATATTCTTAAAAATACTGATAGTGTAAATATTCTTTAAAAATACTGATACTGTAAATATTATTTAAAAATACTGATACTGTAAATATACTTTAAAAATACTGATAGTGTAAATATTCTTTAAAAATACTGATACTGTAAATATTCTCTAAAATAATTAGCCATGGCTATAATAAATATGTTTGCTTGCAGTATCGTGACTATCAAATTGCTTACTAAATTTATGGTTCAACAACTCAGAATCTATCATTAGTATTTATAGTAATTTTAATTTTAATTTTTACTTGCCAATTATTACTATTATTTTCACTAGTATGTATTCCTTCTTATTTCTCTTGCTTAAGATTGGTCACTCTACTAGTGTTACTGATAACAGGTAAGCAACTATTGTCTAAACCGGTTCGCCGGCTTTTCTAGTGAGGAGGGGGCTAAACACCCAATAAGACATGTCAAAGAGAATAATGAACCGTCTGGTAGAGACAACCGCCATCCAACACAATAAACCGATCTGGCTCCATAGTTATATAGACATGCAATGCGGTGATGACACGGACTTTACTGGGCGGAAGGCTTCCTAGACTGAGGTAAACGGCAAGGGCAGATTGTTCCTTAATTGAAATTAACGAAAACGTGTTCGTGATCAAAGCGAGATTTTAAGTTGGAGGACTTCGTTTGTGGTATGATCAAGACAGTGTATGCCCAAAACACACTACACGTAAATAAATAATTTTCGAGCGTTCAACCCAGATATGTGGAGGGAACTTGTCAGGTGCTCTACTACGCAACGACCCTTCGACCACATCCAGTCCCGAGACTCACAATGATTATGATTTCTGTTGCGTTTTAATAAAGAAAAGAAATTCAGTGGGTTTTGAACGCGTTGTGGTGCAGTGGATATAGGCTCGGAACAAGAAATCGGGGAGCCGAGTTCGAATTCCAGTTGAATTCCTTGAATTCATTTACGCGTAGGAAAGGTATTAATCCGTTTCTTCCATCCAGTTATGGGTTAAATAGCAGGACAGCTTGGGTTCTATAGCATTGGCTGGTAACTAGTGTACCGCAGCGAGATAATCTTCTGCTCAGTCAGTCATGTCTCGAAAGAGACATGATTGCTCAAGCGTGCGTCATATAATGCACTTAACTGACTTTTACCCATTCACAGAAACTCAAATCTATCCATACAGTTATTTTTCAGAAAGCCTTATTGGACGCCATGTTTATTTTATGACTACACGCATTCTTCTTCTTTTATGTGTCGTGTCCCTTCAGGACATTGGCGATCATGGTTTTCCACAATTCGCAATCTTTTGTAGTTCTTAATAAATTTTGCTTTTTTTTTGTTTTATCTCCTCAACCTTGTTCTGCCATCCATTTTCTAAAGCTAAGTTATAAGTTTGTTTCCTCTGTCACTCCTGCCCTCTTTCTGTCTTGTGAGTTTTCAGTTTTCCAAGCCTTCTTCTTTTATTATGTGCTCTAGAAATTTCTGTTTCTTCCTGATGTTAAGTGTAAGTGTCCTTTTATGCGACCGATCATGTTTTTTGTTTCGTTTTCTTTAGAACTTGGTCGTTGCTTACATGTCCGGTTCATGGTATTCTCAGCATCCTTCTGTAGGATCACATTTCTGTTGCTGCAAATCTCTTCTTCATCCGCGAGAAAGATGTCAAGCATTCGCAATGATAAAAAGTTAAGAAGAGGGAACAATAAAAGAACACGAATTAAAAAGACAGAAGTTAACGATTGCTATTGCTTTTGTATTTTTGAAAAGTTCACTGTGAAAGAAGAAGCCAAGTTACACAAGCGAAAAATGCGATAGAAGAAACTGTTAGCATAGAACTCACGGTTACATATAGCCATTTCAACTGTAAAATGATGAAACCTTCTGCCAATCTAGTCTTTTTTCTGTTTCGTGTGCCGTGTCCATTCAGGACGCAGGCAATCATAGATCTCTATATCTTCCAGCATCTTGTAGCTCTTAATAAATTGTCTTTTTATTTTTCCTAAGCCCTGGTCTACCAACAACCTCAACCTTTTCAAGTATTTTTCTTTCCTCTGTTCCTATGTCCCTCACTTTGTCCTGATTTTCCAAGCCCTCTTCCTCATTATCTGCTCCAGAAATTCCAGCTGCCTTTTCCTGATGTTAAACATAAGCTTTTTGTTTCTATTTATTCTAAAACCTGCTCACATGTTTGGTCTAAGGTATCATCAGTATCTTTCTGTAGAATCGCATTTTAAAAAATGGAAAGAGAAAAAAACAAAGCTAGTCCACCCCACCATCGTGTTAGTGCAAGTACAATCTTGACTAGTCCGATGAAATTCAAAATCCAACTTGATAGCATCGAATAGAATATTCAGGTCGCATCTCTTTAAATTTGGTCAAAATATTCCATCAAGTGAACACGCCTGTTCTTAAATGGATGGAACCTGTTACTTTTTTATTTTAATTTTTTTCGATTTCTTCAATTGTCTTCTTCCGCCATCCTATTTGTTTTAACCCTTGCTACAACGCACGCGTATGTATGTATGTATGTATCTATCTATCTATCTATCTATCTATCTATCTATCTATCTATCTATCTATCTATCTATCTCAGTATATTCATTATCTATCTATCTATCTATCTATCTATCTATCTATCTATCTATCTATCTATCTATCTATCAGAAAAATGACAAACCCGTAAAAATGGAGCGCATAATCCAAAAAATTTATCTATAAAAGAAAATAGTAAATAAATAAAAACAGAAAGGTCAATGGATATTATCCAGAGTAAAATGAAATACTCAGAGGAAAACTCAACACATAATTAAACGGTGTTTTTTGTGTGCATATGTAATTTGGTGTATGTATTTTTAATTTGGTGTCCGTATTGTGTGTATGTGTATTTTAGTGTGTGTTTCTTTATTTTGTGACACTTTCCGTATTGTTGTTGCAATGTTTAACTTTATACACCCATACCCTTCACTTAAGCTTATTTCTTCTCTGTGCAAAATTTTTTGGAATATTTTTAGTTAAATGATTTCAGATATATTTATTATGATTTGCAATGATTTTTTCAAGGTTATTTGTACAACTATAACTTAATTTAAGTGTATTTATGTTAAAAAATTTATTTAGAGGGTTATTAATAGGGAAATGTTTCTTAATTAAATTGAGGAATTTCAGCCCTAACTTGGTGTTGATCATTTCGTTGAAAGGAGGTGTATATCAAATGATCTTTTTATTTCTATTTTTCCTGTTATGGAATTCGTTATAAAATAATTCGTTATAAAATTGATATCCTGATTTTTGTAGCCACTATTTTTAGGGCCTTATTATAAAACCATTTATGTTTTTAAAATATTTCTTCACTGGAAGAATTTTTACTAATTCTATATTCTATGGAGGAGGGTATATATTTGATTATACTTAGGGGGTAGTTTGACTTTGGGTGGATGTATAATGGATATTCGTTAGGTTTTATGTATGGTTGGTAAGTATTATTTACTAAGTCAAGTGTTACATCAAGGAAGTTTACTACTTTTAAATTAATGTTGATTATTACTTTTAGATTTAAACTTTTGAATTCTCTGTGGATGAGTCTTCTTATTTTTCTGTTTTGAAATGTTTAGAATTTTGTACTATCATAAGACCATCATCCCATATAACCCTATGTTATGTGTGTCTATGTCATGGTGTGCAGTGAGATTGTCGAGCACTCTTTAAATGCTTGAACAGTGGGTTTAAATATACGTGTCCTTTCACTTTCTTACTATATATATATATATATATATATATATATATATATATATATTATAAATATTAGTTTACAAAATGTACAAATTTTTATCCACTACAAAGTGTGCATTTTGTTTCGACATTGAAATTACAATGTCTCATCAAGTGTTGTGGAAAGTCATGGAAAGCCCCTATTTTTATATTTGTGTGGGATGTTGGTGGGGTTAGCGACAAGGGAATAAGTCTTGTAAATTGTCCGTTTGAGTTTTGAAAAGGGAGATGGATAGGGAATATAGTTGATTAATGAAAGTGTCGGGAATTTTGTAGACAGATTTAACATTAAAAGATGGGGTATAGATTTATGACCTAATGGCTGGACTTTATTCTTCGTGTTTAGTAGAAGGGGAGAGTAAGGAAGGGTAAGGGCGTGGAGGAATAGGATTGGACCTTTCTTTAATGTTTATTTGTACACCTATACAATATTTTTGTATTTAAATTCCGTTTAAATAAATATATATATATATATATATATATATATATATATATATATATATATATAAAACTCCGTTGTATATATATATTTATATGATGTGTGTGTGTGTGTTTCGTTAAAAACTACCGACAAGGAAGAATTTATTAATTTTTTATTTAATTTTTCCAGTATTCTTACACGTTTCTTTTTAGCTGACGAAAAGGAATGTAAAAATGTTCCATAATTTTCGACTTTCCAAGCGCTTTCAGCCTCTTCACTTCAACGTTTTGAAGGATATTATTTTTCCGATGTTTCTATTTTATCTTCAGATTTTGATTGTAACGTAATTTTGTGTTTTTGAAATGGTGCAAAATCTATCACGTGACTCGTGTGGCTGGACATCGCATAAGCGTTTGTCTATTAAAAAATAAACAACTTTCAAAACTCCATTTCCTCTGTTAACATTTTTACACTCCTTATCTCCAGCAAAAAGAAAACTTGTCAGATCGATACTTACGAGGTGCCTCATACTTGCTGCCTTGTGCCACATCTAAGCTACGCTTAGAAAATAATGCTAATAACTACTCAGTCGTGAGATCGATCCGCCCTGGATGCCTTATTCTTGAGGCACATTTAAGCTACGCTTAGAAAATAATATTACGAGTAGTTGACATGGTTAAAGACGGATTTCAAAAGCTAACGAGACTATCGAGAGACAGGAAAATCTCATTGGAAACAAAGAAAAAAGTGCTAGTCTGCTTTGTGATATCTGCTCTTGTACATAGCATCGAGTGATAGACGATCTCTTCAAAGATGAAGGAAAGGCTCAAGGCAGCAGAAATGCGGTTCTACGTTAGGATGCTGAGGGTACAATTGACCGAGCATGGGAGCAATGACGTGGTGCTGAAGAGGATGCTAACGAAAAGAAAACTCATACTTAAAATTAGAAAGAGACAACTGAGGTTACTGGGACACGTAATGAAAAAAGAGAGTCTGGAGAATATAATACTCACGGGATGGATAGAGGGAAAGAAAAACAGGGGATAGCAGCATGAGACATTTGATAGGCAAATGGATGGCTGAGTGGGGTTTGGGAGGGATATCAAGAGGTGAAATATTAAGAGTGACAAGGGACAGGGGCAAATTGAAGTCAATGATCACCTACGTCCTGGAGGGATACGGCACATGAAGAAGAAGTGAGTTTGATTTTGAAGTGGTGCCCCATACTTTCGGCCTTGTGTAACATCTAAGATAGGCATAGAAAATAATATTAGATGAGTTAATCTCCAATGGGTACCCCTTAATTTTGACCTTGTCCACATTTAAGTTACTTATAGAAAATATAACGTTGAATACACCGGTTCTCGTCTGATCACCGAAGTTAACCAACATCAAGCCTGGTCACTACTTAGATGGGTGACCGCTTGGGAATACCAGGTGCTGTAAGCGTCTATTTTATATGTGCGTTGTGGTGCATTAGATATCGGCTCGGAACGAGAAATCGGCGAGCCGAGTTCGAATTCCAGTTGAATTCATTGCATTCACTCACGCGCAAATACCCTTGGGAAAGGTATTAATTCGTCTCTTCCTTCTAGTTATGGGTTAAATAACAGGACAGATTGGGTTCTATAGCCTTGGCTGGCAAGCAGTCTACCGCAGAAAGCAATGACAACCTATTGAAATAAAGGGTTCGGTTCAAAATTCCTAGCATCTGAAGAAGACCAGAGCGTTCAACGACCGAAACTTCGTGAACATGGCAATAATGATGACAATAATAGTTCGAAAATTTTTTTTAATCGTGTCGCCCCAATGAAGGCATATTACTGCCACTGTTGTGCAGGGCGTTACATAGGAGGAATGTTATAAGAGTGAGATTGCAGGGGGTGTCAGGAAAAGAGTAGGAGAGGGAAGAGATTACTGATGAGAGTGGGGTAGACGAGGAGGAATGTTATGAAGAGTGAGAGGTTGCAGGGAGTGTCAGGAAGAGAGTAGAAGAGGGAAGAGAGTACTGATGAGAGTGGGTTGGGTGTAGAAATGCATGAGAGAGAGAGGATGTAAGTTAGTGAGACAGGAGATGACTATTGACTTTACATTTAAATTCTTGGAGATTGTAGTCGAAATACAGAATTTTATATCCAAAACTGACGCTATTCAGATTTCAAAATAGTAGCAGCAGTACTATTCATAGAGGTAAAAATTAAATCGATTATTATTCATTCATACGGGAATCTGCTTTAGACATTCGACGTAGAGTCATGGTTAGAAAGTTAGTTTTGCTAGATCAATTAGGACTGAAGAATGAATTTGACCTCACAGGTGATTCATACTTTCTACATTTAAGCTTAGAAAATAATTTGGGTATTTCGACGTGGTGTAATTGTTAGCACACTTGTCTACCTAAATCAATTAAGACTGAGAATTCAGTTTGATCCTCACTGGGTGCTCTACACTCTCTACCTTGTTCTACATCTAAGCTTAGAAAATCATTCAGACACTTCGACGTGGTGTAATTGCTAGCAAGGTTTTTTCCCTAGATCAATTACAATTAAATTGTGAGTTCGTTCCTCACTGGGTGCTCCGTACTTTCGGATTTGTGTTACATGCAAGCTGCGTTTAAATTATATGGCAATTTGCAGAAAAATTAATTCTATTTTTCAGCGCACAATTTAAAAAATCCGAAAAAAGAAAAGTAAACATTATTTCCAGCGGAATATTGTATCACTGACGAGTCGTGGGTTGATAGAGCCGTTTCGATATAATTATTTCTGTTGTGCTCAACAAGGCATAGAAGAATGCAGTTTGAAATAAACGTCAAGTCAGCATACCACCTCTTAACCGCTGTTTCCGACTGACCAGAGTTCGAACAACCTTTATCAAGCCATTGTTTTGCTTAAACAGTATTTTTTCTCATCAGAAAGCAATGCTTTATCAACACACGAAATTCAACTTTTTTCATTGTTTTGAAAATTTGCAACAGTAGCTTCATTTAAATAACTGTAATTTGTAAACTAATTATCCGATTTGGCCCAAATTTTGTCACGTGCCATTTGAAGGTTAGTAATTCATAAAACCATATAGATTTTTTATTAGTGACGCCATCTATATGTCAGGCCCAAGACTTATTGAGTGATGTGTTAAAATATCAAACCACCCTTTCTAAATATTTCTAGGATTTAAAATAGAGAAACCTCTCTCCGCATATTAAATGGAAGATAATAGGTAAATCCCATCCCCCCAGTAAATTCAGAAATAGATGTAATTTATGCTCAGATGAACAAATTAGAATAACCAAATTTAGAAAAAAACTAGCCTGCTATTAAAGTAAAGAAATGAAATAATCTTTAAATGCCGTCATAAAAATAAATTTAAAATACCATTTAAATAGAATTTTGGTTTACTCCACACTAATTCACTTTCAATCTTTCATTAATTTTGGGTTGAATATTCTTTGTTCATACTTATTGAAGGAATTTAAAGTTAACTTTATTCTATGTATTTGATATATATGCCAATATTTGTGAATAATTGCTTTATTTTTTGTGTGTAAATGAGTGCATTTTGTGTGCATGCATGAGGTTTATGCGATTATTGCTTACCACAATTTCCTATCCTTTGTAGGTTTTAGTAAAGTTTGCCTTTTTGTTATATCTCATAATTCCTGTTCAACCGAACATTTACACATGCTTATCAGGTAGACTGTGTGTTGTCTCATTTGGCTTCGATATGCCATGAGGGTGTTAATTTTTCTATCCCTTTTCCCTTATTACATGCCTTTAAAATGTCATCTGTCTTTCTGATATTAAGTACAAGTGTCCTTTTTCTTTCCATTTTCTCTAAAAAAGTGTCATTGCTCACATGTTCAGTACATAGTATTCTCAGAATCTTTCACACCTTTGTTGCCTCGACTCTATTTTTCATCAGTGAGGAGATTTTCTCGCACTCAATGCTATATAAGAGAACCGATATGACATAAGAGTTAAGTACTCTTTTTATCTTCCTGTGTTTTAATTCTTCTTCTATGTGCCTTGTCCCTTCAGGACGTAGGCGATCATGGCCTTCCACTTTTCAATGTCCCTGGTGGCTCTGAGCACGCTTTCTCCTGTTACACCATGCAACCCTCGTTCCGTCATTCACCTGATTAGGTCCTTCAAATATGTTATCCGTTGCTTTCCCCTGTCTCTTTTTCCCTCTATCTTGGTCTGTTAGTATCAGATTCTCCAAGACCTCCTTCCTCATTGCTTGTCTCGGGAACTTCAGCTGTCTCTTCCTGATGCTCAGTATTAATTTCCTTTTTGTTTCTATCATTTCCAAGACCTCATCATTGCTCGGTCCATGATATTCGCAGCATAATACTTTTCTTAAATTTTGGAAGGAAACTATTCTAATGCGACTTTGTGTTTTCGTGTTGCATTTTCATCTCACTTTTAAAATAATTTCAATATATTTAAATTTTTGCATTTGCTTGATTATAGAATCACCAATTTCTCATTTGCATTTTGAACTCTCCTTTTTGCTGACAATGGGTATTAAAAATACATTTTTATGTATTAAGAGGTTTTCTAATAAAAATTTAAATCCTGGGGTATTTAGTAAATCATATTTGTGGAAAAGGGTTAGTTGGCAGTTTTTAGGCCAGAACACAGCCAGTGAATCTTTACGCCAGAGTTAAAAATATGCATTAATGGAATTCTGTGGATATATTCGGAAGTTGAAAAGCAATCGATCTCCGTTTTCTGAAAAGGTCTATGATATGTGAGGCAAATTATATGCGCAAATTAAAAGGATTGAACTTTACCTTTATTAGCTAAGAGAAAAGTTAGTATTGAAAGGAAACACAATACAAAACAGCTTGTTTATTTCAGTGATGCTAAACATTGAAGGTTAATAATGTTTAGATTGACGCCTCTTTTCTATTGAAATCATTTTCTTCAGACAGTTAATCTGTTCGAAATGTTGAGGGCTACTAAACGGGATGATATTGCCAATACTTCATAATTTTTAAAGAACAGTCGAAAAATATAATTACTGTTCCTACTGAATTTCGATTAACAGTAAACTATATCTAAGTGTTTCAATAACACTAAATTGCGCTTCTAAAGTTGAAACGACTCTGGACTGGGAAGACATAATGATATCCTTATGAAATCGGAAACGACATTTTTATATTTATATCTACTGCTACTTAACCCATCGATAGTGTCTGCAATGGCGGTATATTGGGTCTTAGCCGTGAAGATTAAATCTGACAGAACCAAGGAATATAGTTAATCCTAGAACTTTTCATGGAAATATCGATAGAACAATGAGAAATTGTTACATTCCGCCTGTCAGAGAGAGGTTGGAGCGTGGAAAGTAATTTGTTACCCACAAGAACTCGAACTCGGAAACGCATTGGAACTCTATCAAGACTGAAAAGTGAGGGCCGGGCTGTTCCTGCACAAATGTTACAACTGTGCTCCATTTTGGGCCTAATCTGGCTCTTATAAAGGTAGAATATAGCATGAGGAGTCAGGTAGTTAATGAAGAAGTAGAGGGCGTATTAGTCTTAATTAATCAATATCCCATTATACGGATTTGCATACCTGCTTACTGGTCACTTCTTTATTGCCAGAAATTGCGTAGATATTTCATCCGTTTAACCTTTTTTGACACAGATCCGAAAGTTGCGTCCATTATCATAGAAAAGGGGAGCTCACAACACTTCTGTAGAACCATGTTTCTGCTGCTTCGAGTCTCTTCTTCATCTTTGAGGAGAACATCCAGCATTCGATGCCGTATAAGAGAACATATATAACATCACAGTCCAGTACTCATTTCTTTGTTTTCAACAAGACCTTTCTGACTCTAAATACTCTACTTAGCTTTTCAAATGCGTCCTTGTTCATGTCAATGCTTCTTCGAGTTTCAGTGTCGCGCTTTCCATCACTTTCTATTCACAAATGCAAAGGTTGGTTGGTTGGTTGTTTTGTTTTTGTGGCATATCAACCTCGGCGGGTTATTTATTGCCAACTAAATTTTATTTATTTATTGCTGGTAATACCTTTTTCTTTCAACAATTTATTGTTGTTTTTATATAAGTTTTGTGTCTAGTAATACTTTTTTCTTTTCGAGTATCAAGATTCATTGGGATTTTGTTTTTAAGGGCAGGGCCCCCAAGTCCTACCCTGTTATTTAACCCATAACTGGAGGGAAGGGATGGATTAATACCTTTCCCAAGGGTACCAGTGCTTAAGTGAATGCAGGGTATTCAACTGGATTTCACCGATTTCTCTTTCCGAGCCGATATCCACTGCACCACAACGCACACTCGTCACTAAACGCTTACAGTACCTGGTATTCCCAAGCGGTCACCTATCTAAGTACTGACCAGGCTCAACGTTGCTTAACTTCGGCGATCGAGCGAGAACCGGTGTATTCAACGTGATATGGTCGTAAGCCTACAATGCAAAAGACGTTGTGATAAATCATTGAATTCCTTTCTAAAGAGACCGCATATAATCTTTTCACTCTTTTCTTTTTTATTTTTCTCAATTGGAGTAGATAGACTAAACTATCGCTCGGTTCACACTCCACCCACGTCTATTGAACAGGTGAAGAGGCTCATCCCTTGTTCCCTGTTTAGGATGTGGTTTCCGGCCTTCTCTCTTCCTATCTTTTCACTCTTTTCTTTTTTATTTTTCTCAATTGGAGTAGCTAGACTAAACTATCGCTCGGTTCATACGCCACCCACGTCTATTGAACAGGTGAAGAGGCTCATCCCTTGTTCCCTGTTTAGGATGTGGTTTCCGGTTTTCTCTTTTCCAATCTTTTCACTCTTACGTAGCCCCCTGCACATCAGTGGCGTTACCGTCTTGCTCGGGGTGATATGATTTTAAAAAAAATAAGAAGCGCATTTCTTTAACTATCGTATTTGTTGGCTCATTAATTTCTCGCTCCCAGCGAGAACGTTCTCGCCAAAAATCATCTCAGTCTTTTATTTTGTCGCAAAAACATTTTAGCTTTTATTTGGACCTGTTTGTCTTCTATAGAGTGTAATTGGCTGCTACACTTTTTTTCTTGCTTCTTCCTCCTTATCACTTACTGTATGAAAAATCGATATAAATATTTCTTTATTATGAATTATAAGACTGATCGTAGTGAGTTGAGTCTAATCGAGAAATAGAGACAGACATAAATAGATAGAGGAAGAGGTCTTCTATAAAATTGATCAAAAGAGATTTATAAATAGCAATCTTAATATTAACGGTTTCCTTTTAATGAAACATTCAGCATTCATTGACCAGGTAGCCAGTACTAATGTCAGTTGAAATTTAAAAAAAGATTTTACAATTTCTTAGGAAAATAGGCTTTTCAAGTTCAGCAGACCCTGAAAACCGAATGCATAATCATCATCAAAAAGAGCAGCCCTAAATGCCAAATGCAGGCGAGGGACACTAAAATCAAACAGGTACAAAAATGTAAATACCTGGGAAGTGTTCTAATAGAAGACGGAAAGTGCGACACTGAGATCCGAAGGCGAATTGGCATGGTGAAGAGGGCATTCCATAAGTTGAGTAAAGTATTAATAAACAGGACAATTCTGCTAGAAACAAAAAGGAAAGTACTGGATTGCTATGTGTTGTCAGTTCTTCAATATGGCAGTGAATGTTGGGCAATATCTTCCAAGATGAAGGAAAAACTTGAAGCAGCTGAAATGTGGTTCTACAAAAGGATGATGCGGATATCATGGACCGAGCATGTGAGCAACGACGATGTTTTGGAAAGAATGGAAACGAAAAGGAAATTAATACTGAGCATTAGGAAGAGACAACTAAAGTTCCTGGGACATGCAATGAGGAAAGAGAGCTTGGAGAACCTGATACTAACAGGCCAGATAGAGGGAAAAAGAGACAGAGGAAAGCAGCGGATAACATATTTAAAGGACCTGATCAGGTGGATGACGGAACGAGGGTTGCATGATGCAACAGGAGAAAGCGTGCTAAAAGCTAACAGGGATAGGGAGATGTGGAAAGCCATGATCGCCTACGTCCTTAAAGAACATTGCACATAAAAGAAGAAGACACTATCAATCTTTCTAGCATTGATGGGAGTTTTCTTTTTATTCTTCTGTTTGAAATAGTGTGGAACACGAACACATTGGTTATGTCATTGTTTTCTTTTCAAGGTACATGTGCTATCCACTTTAGTTATTGCTATTGTTGAAAGTCCTTAAGTGATGTGATTTTTCTACAATGTTCGAAAAGGTTAGGCTTCGCCAAGATCCACAGGCTTCACTCACCATTTTAACCACTAATAAAAAATTATACATAGCTGAATGGTGCGTAGAAATGGCAGGCAGAGATAAAACAAATATTGCTGGATAAACAGGCTTAAGAAGAGAGACTGAGAGAGAAAGCAAATAAAAAAAAGATGAAAGAAAAATAAAACGAGAAAAATGAAGAAGGAAAGAACATGTGGGGCACCGAAATCCGAAAACTTATAAGAATAGCGAACAATGTTTTTCAGAATCTATGCAATGTATTAAGAGATAGGAAAATCTCGTTCTAAACAAAAAAGAAAAAAAAAGAAAGAAAGAGTGTTGACCTGTTACGTAATATTTAATATTCTATAGGAACTTAAAACAAAGATATGAGTAGGCGAGCCAAAATGGCAAACCTAACCGTACTGGTCAAAATTGATTGACCTCAATCGGCGTGGAATTTTTACCGTGATGGAGTGGATTTGTTTAATTTTTAATTTGACTGATAAAACGCGATAATACAGTCAGTACTGTTGCGAGAATAAAAGCGCAAATAATGTCATGGTGGTATCACCCATTCAACGGATTGAACTCTTCCTACAACTACATATATTTCCCCTCACAAAAGGAGAGCAGATCAAGAGCTCAGAGAGTGAGAGATCCGCAGGAGATCAGCATAAGCAGATCAACGGAGAGCGATAGGCAGAGATAGCCAAGACTGCTACCGTACGACTATTGCAAGTCCCAGTTATAGTATTACTACCTAACCCGTATTTATTCGTTCTACTAACAGAGTTCCAAGTATTTGTATTTTGCTGTGTTAATATATATTCGTTATTTTCTATTTTGGTTGTTATATTATTTCTTGTTGGACTTCTTAACCAGGTCCACGAAAAAGATATTTTGCGGCTCCCAGATTCCTTATGGGTTGTTGGCCGATTTGTTGTCATTCATTCTCTCTCTTCCTCTTCTTCTGAAGAAACAATGCTACTAAAACTGTGTCTCTCCGCTAAAAAAAAAAAGCAAGGAAAAGAAACCAAAGAAAATTGTCCGTCGTTCATTCATTCTACGAGGCAGTGCTGGAACCTAAAGAATTGCTGGTCGAATATGAGAAGCCAGAGATGACATGCAGCACAACAGATACAGATGAAATATTTGGGACACATGATAAGGAAAATGTGCGTTGTGGTGCAGTGGATATCGACTCGGAACAACAAATCGGTGTGCCGAGTTCGAATTCCAGTCGAATTCCTTGCAGCCACTTACGCACAAATACCGTCTCTTCCCTCCAGTTATGGGTTAAATAACAGGACAGATTGGGTTCTATAACCTTTGCTGGCAAGCAGTTTACCGCAGAAAGCAATGGCAACCTACTGCGGGATAATCTTCTGCCCAGTCAGTTATGTCTCTTTTGAGACATGATCGCGCAAGTGTGTATCACGTATGGCACTTAACTGACTGAATGAGGAAAAAGTGCCCGCATAATTCCTTCCTCACAGGGCATATTTCCAAGCTAACAACAGCTAGTATTCCCAAACAGTCTACCGTCTAGATACTTACTGGCTTCAACGTTGCCTAAATTCGGTGGTCGTACGAGAACCAATATTTCAACGTAATATAGCCGTCCGTTGTCGTGGCTATCCCTCGAGATCGTAGGTAACGGTTTTGTTCTGTTTGCCTCAGTCAGTTGAGTTTGTGAATTCTGAAATAGCTAATGAGATCGATTTTTGCTTGAAAGGATCTTCGACATTGAGGACAATTTGATCTGGGTGGGGGATTAGATTTTGGTCATTGTTTTTCTTTTCAACATCTTACATTCCTTCTAGTTTGGTTGATTGTTTGGATTCGAAGATTCTTGTTCCATTTCTAATAATTGATCTCCAGGGATTCCATTTACATTTATTTATGTTTTGTTTTAGAACGTCCTTGAATGTTCTTTTTGACTTCCCGTTTTTCCGATTTCTCCCAAATCTTATACTCTCAATTCGGTTGGGAGTACAAGATTTGCTTTGGTAGGCGAGTATCATCCATTCAAACTCCATCGAAGTTGCTTTTTTATGACAATGGCTTCAATACTGCCAATTTTAACTTTTTCCAGTACGCTGACGTTAGTTCTGTCTTTTTAACTGATGTTCAAAATACTTCGAAGACAACACTGATACGTTGTCTAGATCTCAGAGGAACATGGGATTTGGTATCACATCTGTCTTGTAAATTTTAGTGTCTATTCTGGTGTGGCTATCTAGAAAACTCTATTTCGAAGGCGACCAAGAACTGATTCTGCACATTTGAGACGGTGTTGTATCTCATCTTGAAGGTCAATCCTACAAGACAGATTGCAGCAAATCTATAAAATATGTACATGAATGTTTACTAAGTTTAGCCTAATGCAGTTCAGCACTAAATAAAGGAAAATTGCTTTAGAAAATTTACATTGCGTCAGTCTTCCAAATCAATAAGATCTGGCTGCCTTAATATTCAGTTTTCGGAATTCTAACTTTTTCTTCGGCTTGAATACTTAACACTTGCATCGGTCTTAGAATTACCTCGACTACTAAATAGTTCCATTAAATATATACATTGACGTGCCAAAACTCATGGAGTATCATTATGCAAATGTAATGATAGCGTTAACATAACGTCATGGAAATGCTCAGACCGATATCAATTGTGAGCTAACTTGTAGTGAGTCAATTTTCACTCTGGTTAGGCTCTTCGTGGTAAGACAATGTGAATTATCGGACTTCGAATTCGGGTTGAATTCATCGCAATTACGTACGCACAAATACCCTTAGAAAAGGTATTAATCCGTTTCTTCCCTCTAGTTATGGGTTAAATAATAGAAGAGATTGGGTTCTATGGCCTTGGTCGGCAATCAGTCTACCGCAGAAAGCACTGCCAACCTACTGCGGGATAATCTTCTGCCCAGTCAGTCATGTCTCTTTTGAGACATGATCGCCCAAAGCGTGTATCACGTATGGCACTTAACAGACTGAATAGGCGCCGGAGGAATGGGACGTTTTATTTTCTGAAATTTGATATTTATATATCTGCGTTTTCACGTATACACTCGGAATACCTGATAAAAGTCATTACTGCCTACCGTCTACGGCGTAATGCCCGACCACGTGTCATTACTGATTGGGTTCAGAAGCACCTGATTAGAATTGCCTGTGGTAATAGACAAGCGACACTGGTTCAAATCACATCCACATTCAATGCAGAGCCGCGAACGATAACTCAAGGCTGAAGACGCGGTTTACACCGAGAGTTGGAAGGAAGGGAGAACAAACGGATGGGTGAAGCGTGCTTGATACAAAGAATGCAACACGGCAATATCAGGTGAGAGTGCCTTAGCATGCATTCGTTGCTATCGTGACTCATTCCTGTTTGGACCTGTACAGCCATAAAAGATGCTGCACCGCCATAAGCAGCTGAGGCATAACTTTTTGGGCACAGATAGGGTCTCTCAAAGCTGACGGATGCCACACACACACACACACACACACACACACACACACACACACACACACATATATATATAGAAACTTATTTATAAATGGAACTTTGTCTGTGGGTATTTGTGTGTTTGTGTGTGTGTCTGTTACTTATAGACTCCGAAACGGCTGAACTGATTTTCTTGAAAATTTACACAGTTGTACCATAAGCGTCTGTGAGTGTTCTGAGCTAGGCTTTGTGTCGAGGTACCCCCGATAAATATCAAAAATCGATAATCGAAAAAATCGGGTTATAGAAGGAGTGGTCCGATTTTAATCAAATCTGATACACTCATAGACAAAGACATAAGAAATGATATTCAGAAGTTTCAAGGTTGCAGTTCTTACAATAGTGCAGAAAATCGATAATATATATATATATATATATATATATATATATATATATATATATATATATAATAACTAAATAGACTCTGTAAGTATGTAGGCTGTAAATTTATACTAAAATAAACCTTCAAAAAAACCACTAACAAACAGAACCTAATTCCGTTACAATCCGGTGCACTAAGGCGTCGGATAAATGGGGAGAAAAAAAAAGAAACCCGCGGAACAAGAACAAAACATTCAATACTCCGCAGCAAAGAAAAAAAACCCCAAACGGAACCAACCACAAGAAAAAGTGCTCGATACAAAGTAGAAAAGAAAATATACAAAAGTAGAGCCTTTGCCCTGACGATCCGTAGTGTGAAACCGCGGTAGGTTTTGGCTCGCTTTAGATTTTTGTGTGTATATATATATATATATATATATAAAAGACAAGATATTTGTGTGTATGTCTGTTTATCTGCCTGTATGTCTGTAGTTTTTCAGCTCTTTTATTTTAGTTTTTGCTTCGGGTTTGGCTCTAAGTCGGTATAATTGTAGTTCTTAGTCTCAGCTATGATACCATTTACTCAGAGGACTTATTTAGCCTTCAAAATTCAGTTTACGATGAAAAAAATTATTTGATATCGATAGCAGGAAATCAAAATTTGACTTACATCCATTCATTTTTCTTTCAGTCTACGGTTTCGCTTTAACTGGAATCAACTATTGCTTTTTAGTCTTTCGTGCCAACGTCCAAAGAGTCTGAGTTCCAGAACCATGGATAAGTTTTAAAGCTTTCATTACATCCGAGCAACGCCGGGCTATACTGCTAGTATATATATATATATATATATATATATATATATATATATATATATTCTGCAGCGTTTCCCAGGTTCTATGAGATATGAGAACAGAAGACCTACTAGGCAAGTTAACAAGATCCTGCGCTTAAAAATGCCAAAAAAAAAAGTGAACGGCATAAATCAATATCACTCTTAAAGTTTTCTAATTAATTATAGAATCGACGCCACTTAGAATTGTTGCATTTTCTATGTTTTTTTTTCTTAAATCCAAGAAATTTCACTTAGAAGCTTTTTGATTTTATGCAAGAGGCCCACCATCATTCGACCAACCGATGGTTGAAATTCGACCAACCGATGTCTGTCGAAAATCTATCGGAAATCATACCCGACTCAATACGATTAAGCATTACTGTACTCTTATTCTAGTGCTGTGAGTGAACATCATGGATTGCCAGCCTATATCTGGGTGTTTTTTATACGAGGCACCATTTCAAGGAACATTGCCAAGCAAGATTCAAGACTTCTCCCCAGCCCTAAGGTGAATAACCGATTTTCCTGCAATTCTTATTGCGATAGACTGGTCTCAAACTAAGTCTGTCCTGCTATTTACCAATAGTTGAGGGAAAAAGAGATTCATGCCTTTTTCAAGTAGTATTAGCATGTAAGTGAATGTAATGAATTCGACTTGAATTCGAACTCGGCTTTTCAGTTCCTCAACCAACAGACCAGAAATAAATTTGAAAGATGTTGTTTTATTTATTTTTACTTTTGCCATAGGAATTCTCCAATGACACCTCTTAATTATTGGCCGCTAGAACTCTTGCTTAACTTGGGTGATCAAGCGACAAGTTGGCTCCGCGGAATGAAAAGGATTGTCGAGGATAGTATTAAAACGTCAGTTTTCCATTTCGGAACTTTTGAAGGTGAACAAAATTTGATTAATTTGTAGCAGGTGTGTTGACTGACTGACTTACAAAAGCCGGCACCTATATACTGAATTCGCCTCATTTGTTTATGTAGCCATACGCTCACGGACGTATGATGAGCACACATGCAGAGATATACATAGATAAATGCACACACACAAACCGCACATGTGTATTTACACATGTGTTCTGTTTAGTGGCTACGTTAACTGCGTCATGCCCGTCGAGTCTAAGATAAAATCCCAGGATTTTTAACGTTGTTATTTACTAAGGGTAGCATGGATATAGGACGAACCCAGTGAGTATTGACCACACTGGTGTTGCTAATGCTGAGATAAGCTGTTTCTTTTCAGGAAACATTCGGCATTCATTATCTGAGCAACCAGTGCTACCGCCGGTTGACATTTATAAATTATTTCTCTTGAAACAGTTTTTGAAGAAAATACGTCTTACAAGATCAGTAACTGTTATTGCCTTTTCTACTGTTGATGGGGAGTTTCCTTTCTAACCTTTAAGTAGTATGGTGCGTCAAAATCTTGATTATATTTTTTCGAGTTACATGTGCTATCCCTTTTAGTTGTTGCAGCTGTTGAAAGTCGTCAATTGATTTTTCTCTGTTATGTGATAACATTCTTGATTTTTTTATTATTTAGTGCCAGCCTGTAAGATCTGATGAAGACGAGTATTCTTTAAGACGTGTAGATGTGCGTTGTGGCACAGTGGATATCGACTCGGAACGAGAAATCGAGGAGCCGAGTTCGAATTCCAGTTGAATTTATTGCATTCACTTACGTGCTTGGGAAAGGTATTAGTCCGTCTCTTCCTTCCAGTTATGGGTTAAATATCAGGACAGATTGGGTTCTATAGCCTGACTGGCAATCAGTCTACCGCAGAAAGCAATGGCAACCTACTGTGGAATAATCTTCTGCCTAGTCAGTCATGTCTCTTTCGAGACATGATCGCCCAAGTGTGTTGCACGTATGGCACATAATTGACTTTTGTCTTCATTCCAGTTGAATTCGTTGTATTCAATTACGCGCAAATATCCTTAGGAAAGGTATTAATCCATCTCTTCTCCTTCCAGCCATGGATTAACTAGCAAAACATATTGGGTTATATAGCCTTGGTTGGGAGCCAGTCTACAGCAGAAAGAAATAGCAACCTACTGCGGGAAAATCTTTTGACTTGTCAGTCATGGATCGAAAGAGACATGATCACCTAAGCGTGTTTTACTTGAGGTCATTTTGAACTGTTGATCAGAGAAATTCTACTCAGCTGCAAACCAACAATGATTAATCGCAAAATGTGGATTTTTAATATGATCAATCTGTCGTCATTGATAATTTTGACGCTACAATATCTTATTTCTGTTACTCTCGATTTGATTTGATTTTGTGTTATACAAAACCAGAATTTAGTCGGAGAGAGTGATGAAAATTTCTAGATTTGATTCATTTAACTAAAATTTGACCAGAAAACTCAACGTTAGTATCTTTAAAAAAATTAAAATTTGAACAAATGAAATTTATGACCTTAATACACATTAACCACCATGGCTTATGACGGGATGATGACTAAACAGTAGTGTTCGATAAACGAAGAGTGAGTAAAGGGAAAAAATTAGAGAGAGTAGAAGAGGCAAAAACTAGGGAGAAGAGAAAAAGAAAAAATTATAAAAGAGTAAAAGGAGAAAATAATTAGGGTGGGTAGAAGAAAGACGGAATTAGGGTAAAAAAAAGAAGAAAGTAAGGAGAGTAGAAGAAGGAAACATTAGAGAGGGAGAGAGTGAGAGAGAGAGAGAGAGTAAAAGAAGAAAAATTAGGGAGAGTAAAAAAAGGAAAATATAAGGGAGAGAAGAAAACATTAGAGAGAGCAAAAGAAGAAAAATTAGGGAGCGTAAAAGTAGGAAGAAATTAGGGAGACTAAAAAAAAGAAACATTAGAGAGAGTAAAAGATAAAAAAATTGGAGAAAGTAGAAGAGGAAAAAATATAGAGCATAGAAGAAGGACGGCATTTGGGTGAATAGAAAAAGAAAGAAATTAGGGAAAGTAAAATAGGAAGAAATTAGGGAGAGCAAAAGAAAAATTAGGGAAAGTAGAAGAGGAAAACATTAGAGAGAGCAAAAGAAGAAAAATTACGGAGAGTAGAAGAAAGAAGAAATTAGTGAGAGTTAAAAGGAAAGAAATTAGGGAGAGTAGAAAAGGAAGAAATTAGGGAGAGTAGAAGAAGGAAGAAATTAGTGAGAGTTAAAAGGAAAGAAATTAGGGAGAGTAGAAAAGGAAGAAATTAGGGAGAGTAGAAGAAGGAAGAAATTAGGGAGAGTAGAAAGGAAATAAATTAGGGAGAGTAGAAGAAAGAAGAATTTCGGAAAGTAGAAAGGAAAGAAATTAGGGAGAGTTGAAGAATGAAGAAATTAGGGAGAGTAGAACGGAAAGAAATTACAGAGAGAGTGGCAGAAGGAAGAAATTAGGGAGAGTAGAAAGGAAAGAAATAAGGGAGAGTAGAAGAAGAAAGAAATTAGGGAGAGTAGAAGAAGGAAGACATTAGGGAGACTAGAAGAAGAAAGAAATTAGGGAGAGTAGAAGAAGGAAGAAATTAGTGAGAGTAGAAAGGGAAAAATTAGGGAGATTAGAAAAAGGAAGAAATTAGGGAGAGTAGAAAGGAAAGAAATTATTGAGAGTAGAAGAAGGAAAAGATTAGGGAGAGTGGAAAAGAAAGAAATTAGGGAGAGTAGAAAAAGGAAGAAATTAGTGAGAATGGAAAGGAAAGAAATTAGGGAAAGTAGAAGAAAGAAGAAATTAGGGAATGTTGAGAAAGGAAAAGATTAGGGAGAGCGGAAAAGAAAGAAATTAGGGAGAGTAGAAGAATGGAGAAATTAGGGAGAGTAGAAAGGAAAAAAAATAGATAGAGTAGAAGAAGGAAGAAATTTGGGAGAATAGAAAGGAAAGAAATTAGGGAGACGAGAATAAAGAAGATATTAGGGAGAGTAGAAGAAGGAAGAAATTAGGGAGAGTAGAAAGGAAAGAAATTAGGGAGAGTAGAAGAAGGAAGAAATTAGGGAGAGTAGAAGAAGGAAGAAATTAGGTGGGAGAAAGGAAAGAAATTAGGGAGAGTAGAAGAAGGAAGAAATTAGGTGGGTAGAAAGGAAAGAAATTAGGGAGAGTAGAAGAAGAAAGAAATTAGAGAGAGTAGAAGAAGGAAGACATTAGGGAAAGTGGAAAAATAGGAAAGAAATTAGGGATAATAGAGAAGAAAGATATTAGGGAGAGTAGAAGAAGGAAGAAATTAGGGAGAGTAGAAGAAGGAAGAAATTAGAGGGGTAGAAGAAGGAAGAAATTAGGGAGAGTTGAAGAAGGATGAAATTAGGGAGAGTAGAAGAAGGAAGAAATTAGGGAGAGTAGAAGAAGGAAGACATTAGGGAAAGTAGAAAACAAGAAATTAGGGATAATAGAGAAGAAAGAAATTAGGGAGAGTAGAAGAAGGAAGAAATTAGGGAGAGTAGAAGAAGGAAGAAATTAGGGAGAGTAGAAAAGAAAGAAATTAGGGAGAGTAGAAGAAGGAATAAATTAGGGAGAGTAGAAGAAGGAAGAAATTAGGGAGAGTAGAAAAGAAAGAAATTAGGGAGAGTAGAAAAGAAAGAAATTAGGGAGAGTAGAAGAAGGAACAAATTAGGGAGAATAGAAGAAGGAAGAAATTAGGGAGAGTTGAAGAAGGATGAAATTAGGGAGAGTAGAAGAAGGAATAAATTAGAGAGAGTAGAAGAAGGAAGACATTAGGGAAAGTAGAAAACCAGAAATTAGGGATAATAGAGAAGAAAGAAATTAGGGAGAGTAGAAGAAGAAAGAAATTAGGGAGAGTAGAAAAGAAAGAAATTAGGGAGGGTAGAAGAAGGAATAAATTAGGGAGAGTAGAAGAAGGAAGAAATTAGGGAGAGTAGAAAAGAAAGAAATTAGGGAGAGTAGAAGAAGGAAGAAATTAGGGAGAGTAGAAGAAGGAAGAAATTAGGGAGAGTAGAAGAAGGAAGAAATTAGAGAGAGTAGAAGAAGGAAGACATTAGGGAAAGTAGAAAACAAGAAATTAGGGATAATAGAGAAGAAAGATATTAGGGAGAGTAGAAGAAGGAAGAAATTAGGGAGAGTAGAAGAAGGAAGAAATTAGGGTGTGTAAAAACAGGAAGAAATTAGGGAGAGTAGAAAAGAATAAAATATGGGTTGTAGATGAGGGAGAATTATGGAGAAAAGAAAAAGAAAAAATACTTAAGCTTTTTAGCGAGCTTGATTTCTATATCGAGGTGAAGATGTATTTAAAAATTGTTCAATTCCTCGACTTTGAATTAAATCTTGTAAATAAAGGTGCCCCCCTTTACATGAAACCTAATAGTAGGCTGATCAATGTAAACGATATTTATGACAAGTTTAAGGCTGTAATCACCCATATATTGAGTGTAAAGGAAACTGAATGAGAAAGAAAAACTCTGTCTGTATTTGTGTCTGCTAAGGGTAATATCACAATTGACACAACAATTACTACTACTATTACTACTACAAGTATCACTACCACTAGTACTAATGCCACATCTGATACTATGTTTATGTAATAAGAACGGCGGTCTCTCAAAACATAATATTGATAATAATATTGATTTTCTTAAACTCGTTCGAAAAAAAGTGCGAATGTAAAATTTGACATTAATGTAAAAGTATGGAGGAATTATTTATGTGGGCGTAATCCGTTTTTTTTATGATTCCGAAACTAGAACTAGAATATATATATATATATATATATATATATATATATATATATATATATATATATATATATATATATAACGTAGAATACTTGGTATATAATTCAGGTAAATTTCGATAGAGACGAACTCAAAGAAACTCATTGTTAAATTTACTTATTTAATTTAACAGAGTAATATAATTTAGAAAACTTTTTAGATATTCTGCAATTTCATGGGTAACACGTATTTCACAGGCAAATCTTGCTGCTCGTCAGACCCAAATGATACAACAGTTTAATATTAACTGTTGTATCATTTGGGCATGATAAGCAGCAAGTTTTTTTTCCTGCGAAATACAAATTACCCATGAAATTGTAGAATATCTAAAACTTTTTCTAATATATATATATATATATATATATATATATATATATATATATATATATATATATATATATTATAGTTTCGGGATCGTAAAAAAAAAGATATATATATATTGTGTATTTGGGCAACCATCTATCTTTTATACAGGTGTCATTAAAAATGACAGACATGGTATTATATTACTTTCTTTGTCGTCTGCCGGGTGATTAATTATGAAAATTGTGTATTTGGTCAACACTCTGTCTTTTATACAGCTTTCATGAAAATGACAGACAAGGTATTATTTTAATTTCCTTGTTCGCTGCTGGGTCATGTAATTTAAAAATTGTGTATTTGGTCAACACTCTGTCTTTTATACAGCTTTCATGAAAATGACAGACAAGGTATTATTTTACTTTCCTTGTTCGCTGCTGGGTCATGTAATTTAAAAATTGTGTATTTGGGCAACAATCTATCTTTATACGGGTTTCATTAACAAGGAAAATAATGTAATACCTTGTCTGTCATTTTTAATGAAACCCGTATAAGAGAAAGATTGTTGATAAAGTACACAAACAATAAATTGCATTATCCAGCAGCCAACAGAGAAAGTAGTATAATACCTTGTCTGTCATCTTTAATGAAACTCATATATATATATATATATATATATATATATATATATATATACAGTACTGTGCAAAAGTATTAGGACACAAACTATTTTATCTTTTATGATTTTATGAGGCATATTGACAGAAAATAAACAATTTAATTAAAGTAATTTTATTTGGTTTACTCAACAAATGCTTTATCAAGAAAAAATTTCTTGTTACAAAATAAATTTAATATTTAGTATAATAGCCATTTGATTTGATCACATCCTTCATTCTGTCAGGCATTGACATCACAAGCTTCTTCAATGTATCTAATGGTATCTCCTGCCAAGCAGTTTGTATTTGTTCTTAAAGTGTGTCTTGCAAAGTAACATTAGATCTATCGATTCGAAAGGGGGGAATAAGAAAAAAGTCAGTCATATCCAAGGATAATAGAATAATGAGTAGTTTCAAAATAACTTGTTTAATAGAAAATAGGAAAAATTAAATATAACTTCTTTTTAATACATTTCTTTTACACCAATTTTTAAATAATTAATATTTATTAGCAATTTACTTGGCTTTTCACCCTGTATTTGAATTTCAGTGAGGGTTTTATGAAAATCATCCCTGTCCTAATACTTTTGCACACTACCGGTAGTGTGCAAAAGTGTTAGGACGGGGGTGATTTTAAACTTTATTTTGATGGCTCATAAGAGATAAAATAGTTCTTGTCCTAATAGTTTTACACAGTACTGTATATATATATATATATATATATATATATATATATATATATATATATATATATATACACTACCGGCTATAATTATTAGGCCACCCCAGTTTTTTTTTCAAAGAAATGATGTATTTCATACTATTTTTAGTATTTATTGCCAAATGAAAATAGAATGGTTCTTTTGTTATTATTACTTTGAAAAATTTTATAAGGCAAGGAAGCAAAGATGAACCCGTCCAAATCACCTTAGATTTTCTTTATTCTTTTATTCATGAAACTGCAATATAGGTAATTATTAAATATTTATAAATTCATTTGATGCACATGTTATTGTGTAGTATTAACAAAAAGCCATTCTATTTTTATAGTTATTCACTTGGCAATAAATACTAAAAAATACATGAAATACATCATTTTTAAAACACTTGGGTGGCCTAATAATTATGGCCGGTAGTATATATATATATATAGTGATCAGGAAAAACATCCTCCTAAGAGTAGGTGCCACAGAACATTGATTTGTAGCAAGAAGTAGTTCGAATGAAACTGATTTCTCACTGACGGAATATGGTGATTTTCTAAGTGTCGCTTATATATGGCACAAGACCGAAAGTGTGGGGTACTTAATGAGGATCGAAATCACTACTCAGCTGAATTAGATTCCAGCGAGACAAACTTGCTAACCACTGCATCACGTTGAGGTGCCTTCACCGATGGAATACGGAAGGGATGTGGGTGGTTTGCTGCCATATACTTGGCATGGTGGGTCCTAGCTATGAAAGTTATATCTGGTAGAACCAAGGAATATAGTTCGTCGTAGCACTTTCCATTGTAGCAGCGATAGAGGGTGATTGAAAAGTAAAAATTATAAAATACTTATAATTATTTATTAACTATATTTTTTTCAAGAAATGGACATGAGAGGAAGGCGTTCAGTATGAGTCTTTATTTAAAATTCGACATGGACACCAGATTTTGCTATCAGCTTCTCGAGCCGCCCAGAAATCGCGTCAACTGTTTTCACCAGGAACTCTGGTGGTATGGAAAACATAGCTTCTTGTATTCGCCCTTTAAGTTCTTCCAAAGTCCTGGTTTAGTAAAGTAGACTTGCTCCTTTAACGAGCTTCAAAAGAGAAAAGTCACAGGATATATATATATTCGGTTGTTACAAATTAATGGCCGATATCAAAACACTTTTATTCTTTAAATTTTGAAATTTGTCAAAATACAAGCATTGAGCATCTATGCACCTCTGCCATCGATGGATGAGATTATTTATTCTTCTTTGATAAAAAATTGTCTACGGCTATATCGTGTTGAATACACTGGTTCTCGTCCGATCACCGAAGTTAAGCAACATCGAGCCTGGTCAGTACTTAGATGGGTGACCGTTTGGGTATACCAGGTGCTGCAAACGTTAGGACCAATAATGGTTTACTGGTCCTCCAGGTTTGGGGACTGGGCGCAGGGCTAACAACCCTGCCCCATAAGAAACAGTTTGTTACAGAAACAGTAACAAAAAGTTACTGTCCTGCACACCATTGGGTGTAACGGATGTGATGATGATGATAAAAAGTTATTGGCTGTGATGCGATGAAATCTTTAAAAGCTGATTCCGACCCTGGTTTGAACCTAAAACGTTTTACCATTCAAAAATGTGCTTAAGTGCTTAAAAAATGATAATCAGTGGATGAAAGATCAAGAGAATGTAGAGGATGTAGTAAACTGTAGTATCTTAAGTCTGTGAGTTTTTGCAACATGTGGCCGTGCATTTTCGTGGAGCAGAATTGGACCACGCCGATTCACCAATGCAGATCTCATTTTTTAAGAACGTGCATGTATTTCAGTAAAATGATTACAGTAAAGCTCCGCATTAATGCTCTGATTGGCTTCCAGAAAACATTAGTGGATAACACCAATTGCAGACTAGCAGACAATCACCATAATCTTTTGCTGGTGCAATTTTGGCTTTGGGAAATGTCATTGACCTGATTGTTTACGGTTATCATATAGGATTTACTTTTCATCACGAGTGACCATTCAGTCAAGATATCAAGGATCATTGGTGTTATGCAGAAAGAGCATCGAGCACAATTCAAAACTTCTAAGTCTTTAATTGTCATTGAGAACATAAGGAACCCATTTATCGACCTTTTTCATCTTGGTAATACTCTGCAAACCGAGTGAGACTGTAGCAGTGCTGACACCAAGCGTCTGAGACATTTCTCTGACACTCTGACGTGGGTTTTGCTCAACAGCTGCTTGCAAATTGTTCGTTGTCAAGACTGCATGACCGTCTTTTACCGTCTCCATCTTCAAGGCTCTCAGCACCAGTACGGAGTTTCTGGAACCACCTTTGTACTGTCCAATCATCTGTGGACCCAACTCCCCATACTCTGTTGATATTGCTCCAGTTTGAACTCATTCAAGAAAAGTAAACGACGATCTTGTCATGTTCATAATTAAGGGCTTCTATACATCAAGAATATTTCTGTTTGAAAATAAGTTAAAATTATTATGAACACCAAAATTCACAGTGAATACTTCGCTAAAATAGCCTTTCAAAATACAACACTTCGAGCGGCGGTTATTTTTTTAATAACCTAATATATATATATATATATATATATATATATATATATATATATATATATATATATATATATATATCTTTCAATAAAGTAAAAAAAACTCACTGTTCAAGCATTTACTTTTATAAAGAGTGATCGATACAGAGTAGAGCTTAATATTGTAATTTTGTTATTACAATGGTTTATAAAAACATAATATCTTGACACAAAAGCTTTCATGCTTCATGTTTATTTTAACATATCACCTGAAGAGGAACAGTTCTGTTCCGAAACATGAAAGTTTTTGTATATATATATATATATAATTGGGTATATATATATATATATATATAATTGTGGAGAGGTTTGTCACTTAACTGAGGAGTATGGTTATAGTCGTACCGAATTCGAAGTTTCGGGAAAACTTTATTATGATGTCTCAATCTTCAGGGGTTTTGTTTATTTTACAAAGTCGGCATGACTGACTTATTCCGAAATCCGCATGATTGAAACAACATTATATACTCTAGTAATTCCAATAGTCTCTTCCGATGCTTTGTATAAGTGTTTTTACTTTGTTTCCGCATATTTATCCTCACTAAAACTAAACGTAGGCTCTGTTGTATGTGAAGATGAAAAATTACAGAATTTAAAAACATTCCTATCGATTCATTCAATCATGCATTACTAAAAAATTACCTAAATACACGCTATTTTCATAAAAAAAGATATGACTGGATAAGATTTATGTAAATATTAAAACGTTTGTAATCTATCTCTTTTAATTATACTTCTGGCCATTATTAAGATCCTGGAAAGCTATACGTCCTTTTTTCTTTTTGAATACTTTTTATTTAATTGGTGTTTGCCATTTATGAGTTATTAGCTTAAAAGGTTTGACGGTGTAAACGAATCAGATTTGGCATCATTGTTCATATAACCAATATTTTATTAGCAACTGGCTTAAAACCGACACTCCGTTCGGACTTTTAAACTTGTTCCTGCGTAGGGTTAAATGCCCTCCGGTCCCAACCTAAAGGGGCCTCTGGTCCAGCTTCGAGAATAGCAATGATAATTTTGAAGAAATAACTTTGAATTCTTCAATTCACCCCGTGGAACTTAAAAAATATCACTTTAGCTCTGATTCGGCTATAAGT
This sequence comes from Ascarosepion bandense, assembly GCA_037127315.1. Taxonomy (NCBI): domain Eukaryota; kingdom Metazoa; phylum Mollusca; class Cephalopoda; order Sepiida; family Sepiidae; genus Ascarosepion; species Ascarosepion bandense. The sequence continues at coordinate 2,316,843 of JBBBDQ010030258.1, read as the reverse complement.
CCCATTCCAGCCCAAAATCCAATTCCTCTCCAAAGTCTAATTCCAGTCCAAAGTCCAATTCCAGCCCAAAGTTCTATTTCAGCTGAAATTCCAATTTGAGCCGAAATTCCAATTCAGGCTGAAAATGGAGTTCTTTAAATCACAAAGTAGGTAAAATTTCACTTCATCTGAGTTGAGTTGAATTCTTCAAATTACAAACTCTGCAGAGCTTCAAAACCTCACGTCACGGAACTTATCATGAAACCTTTTACTCTGATTCCTTGGCATATTGAAGAAATAAAATTCCTCACTTCACAAAGTTTTGAAAAAATCAGGAAACAAAAGTTAGAAGGAACTGCGTCTGGACAAATTTGAAACATTCATTGTTGTAATGAATTTGGTTTGAGAAGCGGCCGTGGCCGTGAAATACAGTATTACCAATGGATTTGTAAAAATATCTAACTTTTGTTTACTGATTATATATATATATATATATATATATATATGTGTACTGTAGTCATCTGCAGACAGATCTGTTTCGTTGTATCACAGCTCATCAGTACGGTTAGACTCCGATTGCTTTTTAACCCAGGATTGAAGCCCGACCGCATTGGCGTCAGTCGGCGATTCTACCTCTGGGCTACGAGCGTTCGGTAGAAAAGGCAGACTTTTTAGCGCGTATATCATTATACACGCCCAATAGCCAGGGTGATCTATTTCATTATTGAATGAGCGATGCGTATATGCTGGAGTAGCTACTATATATATATATATATATATATATATATATATATATATATATATATATAAAGTATTGAATTGGTCAAAGTTTGAGTAGCGATCTTACAGAATATTTTGTCAAATGAGTCTTGTGAAAAAAATTCGTACTACTGAAACATCAATTTTTTTATACTAATAATTTCTTCAGTTTATTCATCAATGTTCATCGTTTTTGTTTTAGTTTAAAAATTGACACCGATTTCAAGGGTACCTAATTCACGGTCCTCGCCTTGTTTCGACCCTGATTTGCTGATCATACGTCTGGTAAACAGAAGTGAATGACTATAAAAGACAATAACAACAACATCGACTAAATCAGCAACACAGCCACAGCAATTACATCATAACAAGACGGTAAAGAGAAGCGGGAAGCGAAAGGCAAAACAAGAAAGTATGAGACCATAAAGAAAAAAGAAATAATAGAACGAAGAAAAAAGAATCGTTACAAAGTTATCAATTAAGGGAATAACTTATAAAAATAAATTTAAAAAAAAATGAAGAGGTCGAAACGCAGAGAGAGAGAGAGAGAGAGAGAAACGCAGAGAGAGAGAGAGAGAGAGAGAGAGAGAGAGAGAGAGAGAGAGAGAGAGACACCAAACCCAATCAATCGGAAGAACACTTGAAATAATTCATGAGTTCCGGAAATAAATAGTTATGAAATTAAAATAACATTTTCTTTCTTTCCTTTTCTTTCTTTATTTTTTCTTATATTTTGTTACTTTGCTGATATTTTCTTGTCTCACGCCTTTTTGCTGTTAGAGTTGTTTTTCTCATTCCTCATGGTCTATTTCTTTCTTTCTTTCTTTCTTTCTTTTATTTTAATACTTTGCTGATATTTCCTTCTATTTCGTTTTTTTATCTTAACGTTATTTTTTCTTATATTTTACTTTTCTTTCTTTCTTTCTCTCTTATATTTCAATACTTTAATGATATTTCCTTGTCTTTCGTTTTGTATCATAACGTTATTTCTTTCTTTCTTTCTTTCTTCTATTTTAATATTTTTCTGATATTTCCTCGTTTCTCATTCTTTTGCTTTAAACGTTTTTCCTCTTATTTTAGTTTTCTTTTTTTCTTTCTTTCTTTTATTATATTGCTGATATTTCCTTGTATCTCGTCTTTTTGCGCTTAACGTTTCTTTCTTTTTCCTAATATTTAAGTTTACTTTTTTCCTTCTCGTCATTTTTCTTTTGATGATTCTTTCTTTCCACTGGGGTAAGAAATGGCTTGTAAATTTTAATGCTTCTAAAACGAAGCTGCTATCAACCACCATAGACAATCGCACCTACCTCCCATTAGCATGGAACAGGCTTGCCTCCCCAGAGAGTAAAACACTACGCCTCCTTGGCCTCACACTCTCAGCGGACCTCAAGTGGAATGACTATATCGAATCCATTGCTAAATCCGCTGCTATAAAAGTCGGTTCTCTGTGCAGGAAGTTTTTCCGTCTGAATCGATCCTGCACATATATAAATCTACCATCCGCCCGTGTATTGAATACTGCTGCCACATCTGGTCGGGTGCCCCTGCTACTCTCCTCGGGCTTCTTGTCAAAATACAGCGGAGAATCTGTAGCGTGATCGATACTGACTTGGCAGACCGGCTGCAGCCACTCTCCCACCGGCGTGACGTGGCCTCCCTGTGCCTCTTCTATAAATACTTTCACGGCTTCTGCTCCGATGAACTTAGATCATTGGTGCCGCCTAGGTACGAATTTACACGAGATACTAGATTAGCAACTAGGTCCCACCCTTTTACAGTAAAACTGATAAGATGTAACCGTAATTTCTACTCCAACAGCTTCTTTTCTCGCGCTTCCCGCCTGTGGAATTCCCTTCCACATGTCTGCTTTCCCGACAGCTACACAGCTACAATCTCCAGGAGTTTAAATGTAAGGTCAATAGACACCTCCTAACACACTAACTCGCATCCATTGTCTCAAACACTCTTCCCATCTGCTCAACACTCAGCCTCGGTATCCCTACCCGTCTATTACCCTCCTTCTGACATTTCCTATATCTAACCTCTCTTTCTCTTCACCTTCCCCTATGTAACCCCCTGCGCAACAGTGGCAGTGGAATGCCTTGCTTGGGATGAAATGATTATAAAAAAAAAAACTCTCACGCTAAAACTATCTCAGAGAAACATATTTAACCCATCACTTTCTTTTTATCTCCATTTTGGTTGAAACTTTCGCCACATAGTTACCAATATATCATTACTCATCATTACGCCTCCTCGGCCTCACACTTTCAGCGGACCTCAAATGGAATGACTATATCGAATCCATTGCTAAATCCGCTGCTATGAAAGTCGGTTCTCTGTGTAGGGCCCGGAAGTTTTTTCCGTCTAAATCTATCCTGCACATTTACAAATCTACCATCCGCCCATGCATTGAATACTGCTGCCATATCTGGTCGGGTGCCCCTGCTGTTCTCCTCGGGCTTCTCGAAAAGGTTCAGAGGAGGGTCTGTAATGTGATAGATACCGACTTGGCAGACCGCCTGCTGTCTCTCTCCCACCGGTGCGACGTGGCTTCCCTGTGTCTCTTCTATAAATACTTTCACGTCTTCTGCTCCGATGAACTTAGATCACTGGTGCCCCCTAAATACGAATTTGCACGAGATACTAGATTAGCAACTAGATCCCACCCTTTTACAGTGAAACCGATAAAATGCAGCTGTAACTTCTACTCCAACAGTTTCTTTCCTCGCACTTCCCGACTGTGGAATTCTCTTCCAAACGATTGCTTCCCCGACGGCTACAATCTCCAGGAGTTTAAATTTAAGGTCAATAGACACCTCCTAACACACTAACCTGCTCCCATTCTATCAAGCACTCTTCCCATCTGCCTAACCCTCATCCTCGCTATCCTTACTCATCTGTTACCTTCCTCCTGACATTCCCTATGTCTAACCACTCCTCTTTACCTTCCCCTATGTAGCCCCATGCGCAATAGTGGCAGTGGAATGCCTTGCTTGGGGTGAGATGATTAAAAAAAAAAATTACTCTCTGTAGACCTTTCTAAACACTTTCTACTATAGAGCACGGAATTGTGTTAATAACTGCCTACATCTATCTAAATTAATCAACATTTTGCTTCTCGTATTTCATTCAAACCTAAAACGTACTTATAAATATGGACCGACACACCCTAACGCCTTTGTCGACGCTATTTTCGCCTGATCTATTCGTTAGTTTCATTCACCAACGACAAGTGTTTTACTCACTCGAAAATTTATGTCAACTCCTCCACTTTAGACGTGGTTTGCTTGGTGCCGTGCGGGAATGACGATGTTTCTGACGTCACTTGGACCTTATAAATACGTCAGAGTTGTTCAGTCACGACGTATGAAGGAAAAGAAAAATGAAGAAAAATAAAACTAAATGAAAAGGCGACCGTCTTATTAACGGACAATCAGCTCTTGAGACAAAGACTGAAATAGTTTTGATGATATGTAATTGAATGAAAAGCCACGTGTCTTAGTCTCTTTGGAAATATTTATAGGACATGCGCAAGTAGAGAGACGCACTCTCACAAATATATGTGTATACGTGTACGGCTGAATGCACAAACAGATATACACTTATCCGTAAATTTAAACACACACACACACACACACACACACACACACACACACACACACACACACACACACACTTCACGCATGCAGGCATATATATATATATGTGTGTGTGTGAACCTGTGCGTGTTTGCACATGTAAAAATGTGTAAAAATAATGTGTAAAAATTTCGAAATAGATAAAATAAATCTGTAAAAACAATATAAATAAAATGAAAAATAAAATGAGAAACTTTTTTATACCAATGCGTTTCGTATACCAATGCGTTTCGTTCCCTGAAGAATTTAATCTTTATAAATGTCTCATTTACCTTGATAAAGTTCAAAGAACGAAAATCGTTGGTACAGGAAAGATTTCTTATATATGTGTGTGTGTATGTATGTGTATGTGTGTGTATGTGTATGTGTGTATGTGTATGTATTTGTATATGCATGTGTGTGTATGTGTATGAGTGTATATGTATGTACATGTGTATGCATGTATGTGTGTGTGAGAATGTGTGCATGTGTGTGTGTGTGTGTGTGTGTGTGTGTGTGTGGAGTGTGTTCGAAAAGTAATGGTTTTCTATTTATTTCATGCGTTGACAGATGTCTAGGGTCACTCAGAACGTGGCTTGTTACCCACGCCATTGTCGTCACTGCTGAAACGAATTATTTTATATGGACACCATGCATGGCTCCTAACCCGACCAGAAATATCTAAACTGTATGCAACCTCTTTCTCAGATAGAGGTTATAAATGTCTTTAAGTGAGTAAAGCGTATAGGTCTCAGCGAAGACCATGATTCCTCGCACCTCACAGACTGGCGTTACACAATCACAAACAAATAACTGTACCAGATAAGGAAAACCACCTCGCTTAAAGACTTTCAACAGTAGTAACAACTAAACTGGGAAGCGCATGTAACTAGAAAAGAGAATAATTAAATAATCAAAATGCTTACATTCCACACTACCCCAAACAAAAGGCAATGAAGGAAGTCCCCATCAGTACTAGTAATATTGTTACTGGGGACTAGAGAAATCTTTTCCGAACTTAGAAATATTTTCCTGAAAATTGTAAGGAAACAGCTAATATTTCGATTACTATTATACATCGTCAAACATTTCGTTTTCAATTAAGAGAATTGAATAAATATTGATGAATATCAATGGATGCAATTTTTCTTCATGGGGAATTCAATGACAAAGCATTGTTTCATATGCACTTTAAAATCAGAGGACACTTGACCAGATCTGCGACAAGAACCCTAAATTTAAGGCTTATAGGCGGAAATGTTTAATCTTCCAACATACGAAGAACATCCAACGTTGACGCTGTAACTGTCGTTTCCCACCTATAGAACTCCTTTTCGTTTACTTGCTTCCCTGAAAATTATAATCTAAAAAAAAAAGCGTATCTTAAAAATCAATGAATAAAAGAGAAATAATTTGCATGAATTCTTTCGGTTTTTAGGAGAAAAGGAACTGGCGTAACTAATCTTAATAAATCAAATTCAATTAAACATTCTCTATCTTGTGTTTACAACATTTGACCAAATTATGAGGAAGAAGTTTAATAACAGAATATTAAAAGCTACAAAAGGCTGCAGCCCATAATCCGAATAAATGGAGGCGGTCTAAGCTTTAACATATTGTTTCATTGTCATCTTAATCACGTTTTTCAATCTCAACTATTTAATAAATTATTCAATGAAAATTATTTGAGAACTTGACGAAACATCTCTTACATGTTTAACGTTATTTCATTTCTGTTATTCTTTGGTTTAATTATATTTGAATATATGTCCAATATCCATTACACAATTATCTTTGGACAATACTTAGAAAAACAAATTCCGTATAAACGAAAAACACATTTTAAAAAAGGTTTTCTTCCAATAATTAATACAATAAAATGATAATCAAACAATCAATCTTCTTATTTATTCATTCTTTTTTTTATCTGACAACATCAACTGAATACTTATTAAAATCGTTTCAATGACTTGTCAAGTTAGTTGGAAATAAGATACAGCAATACGAATCATGCAATATTATTAACAGAAACTATGAGAAATTAAAAATAAGTCTAACAATGAAACAATATTGTCTTCATTTAATATCAGGTGGAAAAAACTTTTGATCACCATGACTTTTGTTAATTTTATTCCCAACTAAATCGAGAGTGATTAGCAATATGCTTTTCTCTGTACATTTTATGATCTTCGAGATCATGAAAACAAGTTTCGTTAATGTTGTATGGTGAATGATAGGATATCTTAATGTTGTATGGTGAATGATAGGATATCTTAATGTTGTATGGTGAATGATAGGATATCTTAATGTTGTATGGTGAATGATAGGATATCTTAAGCATAGTAACAATGAAAATGATAATCTAAAACAATAATAGACTACTATTGAAAATTTAAATTCTCAGTACTTTTCCTGAGTTAAAAATGACTTCTTTTTTTTCAAAACAGTGATCCTTATTATTACAGAAAGTAAAAAAACGTTGAAGTATGGCATTAGTAGTTAGTGTTGCTACCTTTGGTTCAAATAATTGCCTCAATTTAATTTGGCATAGGCTGAAATAAATTCCATATTTTTTCACTGGTTATTTTTGGCCATTCTTCTTGGCAATAATTTCAAAGCTTTTGGAGATTGCGTGGTTTTCATTGGAGCACTTTTTTTTAATCGTTTCACCCCGAGCAAGGCGGTGATGCCACTGATGTGCAGGGGGCTACATAAGTGTAAAAAGATTAATTAGAAGAGAGTGAAAAGGAAGACGAACCAGTTAGAAATGAGCAATAGAAAGATGAGAATGCAGGTGTGATGACAGTTTCAAAGGTGGAGAGAAAGGAAAGGATATACGGGGTGGGGAAAGAACTAGAGTCAAGTGGTTAAGAGATGAGTATTCTTCAATTCCCACCACAATGATTCAAATGAGATAAGTTGGTCAGTTTTCTAAAAGCTGAATATTTGTCCACAAGAAACCTTTCTGTAGCATGCGATGTGCGTCAAGGAGTACCGCCATGATGAAAAGAATTCCCCGTCTTCGTAGTCTGGTAGAAGAATAAACTTAAATTAAGATAATCTTTGCTGATGAAGCTTTTATCAACTTTTACCAATTTTCTTTTACTATCACTTATAATACAACCCTAACACCATTACGTGCTCACTGCCATATTTTATCGTTTTGTGGCGTATATCTCATTGTTTTTTTTTCTCCCACTGTGCTTCTTAGATATTTTCTTGCATTCAAATCTAACTATATTTTGCATTAATCTCCAAAATTACTTTTTGCCAATTTACACTTTCCCATGTTAAATGTTCTTTTGACAATTTCTGCTCCAATGTCTTTTTTGTTAATGATGATGTTTTTCTGTAATACGCCCGTTCAAGTTTTTCCCTTTGTTATTCTGCGTATTGTATCACCTGAGATATCACTTAAAACTGCATTCAATCCTCACTTGTCTGGCTGTGATTTGGGATCGCCTACAAAACCACTCAAAACCAGGATGTGCGTTGTGGTACAGTGAATATCGACTCGGGACGAGAAATCGGGGAGCGGAGTTCGAATTTCATTTGAATCCATTGTATTCACTTACGCGCAAATACCCTTGGGAAAGGTATTAATCCGTCTATTCCTTCCAGTTATGGGTTAAATAGCAGGACAGATTGGGTTCTATAGCCTTGGTCGGCAACCAGTCTACCGCAGACAGCCATGGCAACCTACTGCGGAATAATCTTCTGCCCAGTCAGTCATGTCTCTTTCGAGACATGATCGCCCAAGCGTGTATCACGTATGGCACTTAACTGACTGACTGACAAAACCACTCATAATTTTTTTTTTCATCTCTCTTCTCTAACTTTTGTGATAATCCAATTTCCTTTGCACTTAAAGTACTTACTGTAGTAGCAAACAACTTTTGGGTGTTTTTTTTACACTTTCTCTAAAAACACAGCCGCTTGGATATCTCACGATGAGTTACCTCTCCCTTCAAGGTTTCAATATTCATTTTTGTTTCAGCAGAAACTTCAACCATGATTTTAATGTAAATAAACAATTCCACTGATTTGCCAAGACAATCTACACCCGTGTTAATAGAATGAAACAATTCCTGCTAATCAATTTGCATATTATCTGAAATTTATCATCTTAGATCTTTCATTGACCCAATAGATTTGTTGGTTGGTTGGTTGGTTGATTTTGTTTAGTGGCATATCAACCGCTATGTGTTACTTGATGCTGAAGTCTAAATATTTTGTACACAATCCTATTTTTTCTTTGAAGATGATAATGTTTTTAGTTATTCAAGTCTTACTAATTAGCCCAGAGCTGGGAAGAAAAGATGGATTTCTACCTCTCCCAAGGGTATTTGAGTTTAAGTGAATATAACGAACCCGACCAGAATAGGAACTTGGTTCTCCGATTAACAGTTCTGAGTTATTCTTTATTACATCACCCGAACATCGAATCTTACGCTAACTGGTATTCCCAAGCGAGCACCCATCTCAGTACTAGCCCTGCTCGAACTAGCTTTCAACGTAACGTAACCCTATCCCCCTAGATTTGTATGACATTTTATCAGCTTTAATCTCCTAAAAGCGCTGTATCTTCTGTCAGACAACACCTACAAAAACGCAACAATTTATTGTTGTAATGCTCGATATTCACAGATGCTATTGATAAAAGTACATTGCCAAATTATCTTTATCTATCTAAACTTATTTATGATTGGAACTTTGTCTGTGTGTGTGTCTGTGTGTGTGTCTGTGTGTGTGTGTCCGTTACCTATAGACTCCGAAACGGCTGAACCGATTTTCTTGAAAATTTACACAGTTGTACTATAAGCGTCTGCGAGTGTTCTTAGCTAGGTTTTGTGTCAAGGTACCCCCGATAAATATCGAAATTCGAAAAAATCGGGTTATAGAAGTAGTGGTCTGATTTTAATCAAATTTGATACACTCATAGACAAAGACATAAGAAACGATATTCATAAGTTTCAAGCTTGCAGTTCTTACAATAGTGCAGAAAATCAGTAATATATATATATATATATATATATATATATCAAAGGCAAGATGTTTGTGTGTGTGTGTCTGTTTATCTGCCTGTATGTCTGTATTTTTTTCAGCTCTTTTATTTTTGTTTTTCCTTCGGGTTTGGCTCTAGGTAGGTATATTTGTAGTTCTTAGTCTCAGCCATGATACCATTTACTCAGAGGACTTATTTAGCCTTCAAATTTCAGTTTACGACGAAAAGAACTTATTTGATATAGATACCAGGAAATCAAGATTTGACTTACATCCATTCATTTTTCTTTTAGTCTACGGTTTCGCTTTAACTGGAAACAACTATTGCTTTTTAGTCTTTCGTGCCAACGTCCAAAGACCATGGATTAGTTTTAAAGCTTTCATTACACTCGAGCAACGCCGGGCTATACTGCTAGTTTCTTAATAAAATAAAAGTCTATAATAATTTTATGTAGTTGGGCTAAAGCTTTTGCACGTTATTGTATAGTAGCAATTAGATTTCCTTTAAAATAGATGAAATCTCTATTGGTTATTTGATCATATTACAGACTTTATCAAAAACATATTTGATGTTTTATAAGTTATTAAAATTGAATGTTCAAAAAATTTTTGGAATTCAATTAAAATTAATAAAAAAAATAATTCGAATATGAGTGAAGATGAAGATATCTTTTAAAGTAAATACTTTGGAGTAGATTAATTATTTTATTCCTTAGCGTTAGAACGCGCGCACACACACACACACACACACACACATACACACATATATATATATATACGTTTTTTAATTTATTTATTTTAACATTATTTTTAATTGATACTTTGATACTTTTATTTGAGTAGATACTCTTTTTTTTTTTTTTTCATAATTAAGGTATATATTTATATATATATCTACCGGTCTGGTTATCGAAAAATCCTGTTAGTAAAATATGTATTCTGCGGCAGGATTTGAACCTGTGACTCCTATAGTTCTAGGAGGAGCCGTCAATTAATTTGACGTATCTTAATCAATCCATCACGAAGGATTTTGCAGTAAGACGAGGCTGAATTAGCCATATAAATACACATGTAGGTAAAATGGCATGTAGGTAAAATTCCAGACCTTATGGTTATCCCTGATAGAAATGGAACTTTAATAAACAGAATCCATAAAAAATCATTAGAGCCCTTAATTTTTGGGGGCTTTAAAATTGAAGCCTGCCCTAATATAAAATAGTTAACTACTTAGTCATTACACTTAATCTGAATGACGCCTCCCATCAGCCTTATTTCAAAGACAATAATTCCCATAGTTATATTAATATCAATTCCATCTACCCCAAAAGTATTATAAATCAAATACTCAACATTGTAAACACGAAGATGAACCTAAAAATTTTCACTGAAAATAAGAAAGTATACAACGAGACAACGAGACCCACCAGGAGAGCTGTTTAAAGAATAAATTGGCATATGAAAAAACGATTATTAAACCCGATCCATCTAATACTAAAAATAATCGTAGAAAAAAGAAAGTAATATGGTTTAACCACTCCGTTCTGTAGTCTATTTAATATTATTATAGACAAATGTTTTCTTAAACTTATGAGTTAACATTTCAACACCACAACCCATTACACAAAATCTTCAATAGAAATACTCTCAAAATTAGATACTCCTGCACTCATGATATGGACAATATTATCAATTCCCATAACAACCAAATTTTAATGAGTTTAGATAATACCATCACAAAAACAGGGATGTTAAACAACTGTCCGGTAAAAGGCAAATGTAGATCTACCCAGGTAATCTACCAAGCCCAAATCTCCCCCATTCCCCCCACCCAAAAAAAAAAATCAACAGAAAAAATTACCAGACTTATATTGATATTTCCGCAGGTGAATTTAAACAACGTTACTACACTCACAAACACTCTTTTTCTACCTGCAATCTAAGATTTCAAACAACCCTTTTCTGAAGACTTTGGGAAATGAAAGAAGTATGACTAAACCCCTTACTAAATTGGAAACTGATAGGTTCAGCCAGCATCCCCCAAAACTTTTAAGATAGATGTAATCTATGTTTACCTGAAAAAAGTAAAATAATAAAGTATACTAAACAAAATCAACTTTTACATATACGCAAGGAATTCATGAGCAAAAAATCTAAATTTCTAAATTTCAATATAAAAACCTAAAAGTAATCCAAAATTAATCTATGTTTGATAGAAGCCTTCCTCTCCTCTTCGTAATCACTTGAATATTAAAACGATCATATATATTTTGTTTCGACACTAACCATGTCCTATCAAGTGAGGTCAATGTCGAAACAAAATGATCATTTTCGTAGTGGTATTATAACATATTTATGCTATAAATTCTACACAAATATATATACATATACATATGTGTGTGCATGTGTACATACTATTTATCAAAATTCTCTTTTAATACTCCCCCTATGCAATATTTTATTTTCTGCACCCACCTTTATTGGAGTAGTAATTTTATCCCTACAATAGTAAGAAGATATTATTTTAAATAGAAAAATTTTTGAAAAATATTTTGGCAGTGCACATTATTACATAATGTTAACTTTTCTCTATTTCTCTTTTCTCTTTTTTTCTTTCTCTTTTCTTGTTACATTTGATGTATCTATCTCTTTCTTCTCACTCCCATTTAGTTGGCGTTTCTTTCAACGGCTGTCTGGCGTGATTTTTTTCTCCATCTTTCCTTTAACTCTTTCCCTGTTTACCCCGTTGTTTTCTTTTTCTTCTTCTTTCTATTTTCCCTTTCCCCATTTACTTTCCTGCAACATGCTTAATTTTTGATATCTTAACATAGTTGTAATCTAAATGTCATTTTCAATGATCGAGTCTTGAATCCTTTTCGCCGTCTTTCTTTTCTTTTTCCTTTCTTCCCTACCAACCGTATCAATGTCTAGATGACAACTTTCTAACATAATCTATTCTTTTTTTGAACACCCTCCCATAATTTGTTATTTATTTTATCTTACTTTTAAAAAGAAAATCACACCCGGAAGTTTACATGAACGAAGAACGTTCATGTAAACTTCCGGGTATGATTTTCTTTTTAAGTAAACTTCCGGTAAATGTATTTTTTACTGTATTTGCATAATAAATGAATTTTGCCGCTGAAGAAGTGAGGTTTTTCTTCGCCGAATGGGCATAAGGCATATGTAAATTTCGGAGTTTTATTTGAATATATATATATATATATATATATATATATGAGATAAAGATATACATTTTAAATATCAAGAAAGGTATTGACGAAATTGTAAGACAAAATGGAAAAAGTATATTTGTGACGCGTTTTATGCGTTAGAACTTCATCAATAAACCCAGTACGATGAAGTCGTCAGGGGATTTTAATGAAACTTATATATATATTGCACACACACACACACACACACACACACACACACACACACACACACACACACACACACACATATATATATATATACACATATATATATATATATATATATATATACACACACACACACACACACACACACACATATATATATATATATATATATATATATATATATATATATATGTGTGTGTGTGTTTTATCTTGTTTTCTAGCGGCTATAATATTAAGTCTTACTTAGGCTACTCTCCGTGACGTCTGTTAGAAATACTCCTGACTGACTCCAACGATATTTAAAGACTCAATCGGAGTATTTTTCTTTTTATTTAAGCGTCTAAACTAGTTCATTTGTGTCAACGGGGATGGACGGTAATATTTACTCTACAATATTCCCCCTTTTGAAATTTCCTTTTATTTATAAATATTTTATTTGATATATTTGTAATCACCACTTTTGGCGAGTTAGCCAACGTACCCAACTTTTTATGTTTCGGGTCAACCTGCAGTTTTTCTGTACGTTTCCTTTTTCTGAAAATCGTACTTTTACATTCAACGAATTATTGGGTGTTGTTACATCAAAAGTATCATACAGTACTTGCATAAGTTCTTACTTTCTTATAGAGCTTTCTTAGTAAACCTTTTCTTTAGATGTTTGCAATGTCTTTTATGCTACCATTTTTTACCATATATATAATCTTTCCAATTCGTGACGTTATTACGCCATCTTCTCACATTTACTTTCTATTTTTATATACTCCGAAAAATACATTTTTATCAGTTTTGAAAAAAATGTGCCCTTTTTGCTATATATATATTTTTGACGTGGTAACAACTTGTTGAACACCAATTTAATTTTTCTTGCGAACATAAATTCCGCCAGCGACATGCTTGTCTGTGTGTTGAGATTTGGCGTTATCCACACTTAAGAATTTTTGTAGTGCTTCGTTCACTTTTTACATTACTTGCTTTTTTTTTCAAAACTGTCTTAAAAAGGACACACAAGCTTAAAAGTACTTATAAAAACCTTCAAATTTTTAAGTAGTAAATTGAATACTGTTATTCGAGACTGTGATATCTAAAATGATATATATTGCAAAGAGTTCATGTAAAAAAAATCTTTGTCAACGTTAAAACATTTTTCCTTTGTATTTACAAATTTCAGGCCACTTAGTAAAGCATTAATTACTATAAAATAATGTTATCCGTTTACTGGATCTGAAAAATCTATGTGCAGTTTTGACCACGGAGTGTCTCTCCTTGGCCAAGATAGTAATTTCGTAGTAGGTTATTTTGCTGCTAAAGCACAACCTTTACAGGTTTTTACTACTTTTTTTAGTATCTTGATCAAGTTTGGTCTACTATACATAGCTTCTCATAAGAGATTTCATAATTGAAATTCTCGGAAATCCACTATGAAATTCATTTAATATCCACTTTTGTAATATACTCGATATTACTACTCCTTTTGTAGCATCAGTACTCTGTCACATAATGAGTAAGTGTTCAAGTCTACATGACGTTCTTTCTTACTTTCGTTTAGCTGTTTATTATTTTCGCAATAAAGATATCTTATTGGGATTTTACTTTTATTTTCTCCTGGGTATCTGGCGTTTCGCGTACTACATGCATAATATATTTTTAATTTCTATTTCACTTTTTAATGCTGCAATAACTGTCCTCAAACAGTTCAGTATTTGTTGGTATCAATCTTGAAAAACCATTCGAATGTCCTAATTTTTAGAACGGTTAATATTCCATGCTAAAATCACAGTTTAATAAAATGGTTCCCCAACGTTATAATCGATTCGCTGTATGCGTAGGAATCCTTTTTTTTTCCAACCATAAATTGATAATAGATGTCTTTGGTCTGTCTGTAACCGAAAACTCCTTCCATGTATAAATTTGTGAAATTTTTCATTGCAAATATAATTGCTAGCGCCTCTTTTTCGATCTGACTTTAGTTATTTTTTGCTGGTAGTAGCCGAAGCGAAGCATATGCAACGGCTTTCATGTTTCCGTCATCATATTTATATAATATTACAGCTTCTACTCCATAACCACTAACATCTGAAGCCAATACGATTTTTGTTTTGAAATCGTAGTTCGCTAATGATAAGTCTAACGTTAGATTTTGTTTTCTACAAACGACTTCTGACAGTTCCGCCTTTTTAAAGCAAATTGTTAGGTACATAAATTTGATAATAGTTTGCTAGTCTCAGAAATGCTTGTAACCAAGTCATTTTTATTAGAAGAGGTATATTCTTAATTGAATTTGCCCTCGATGGATCTGATTGACGTTTTTGTCTATGATTAATCCTAGTTTTAACCCGTACTCTCGTATTTTTTCAAAAACTGTTTTCACATGCCCTATATGTTGATTCTTAGATACATTTTAATTAATACATCATCCAGATAAGCAACTGCGAAATCAGAATCTACAAGCCTGACATCATTCAGTCAGTTAAGTGCCATACGTGAAACACGCTTGGGCGATCATGTCTCGAAAGAGACATGACTGACTGGGCAGAAGATTATCCCGCAGTAGGTTGCCATTGCTTTCTGCGGTAGACTGATTGCCAACCAATGCTATAGAACCCAATCTGTCCTGTTATTTAACCCATAACTGGAGGGAAGAGACAGATTAATACCTTTCCCAAGGGTACTTGCGCGTAAGTGAATGCAATGAATTCAACTGAAATTCGAACTGGCTCTCCGATTTCTCGTTCCGAGCCGATATCCACTGGACCACCACGCACATTTGAAATATAGCTGAAGCCACTTTCATACCGTTAGGAAGTCGGTTTAATTTATACAATCCCTTGTGCGTATTTATAGTTGTCACCGCTGAACATTCTTCTTCAACCTGTTTTTTTAAATACGATTCGGAAAGATTCAGCTTCGAAAATCTTTTCACCATTTAACGTCCAGTTTCCTATGGACTTTGTAAAAGTTAGTTATGGGTTTTAAACACTTGTTTAATCGTGTCGAAAAATCGGCACAAAAGACGAATTTTATTGTTTTCTTTGCATACACTGTTGGCGCTGCTTGTTTTTAATGGTTAATCTTTTAAATTCTATCTATTTTTTCAAGTCCGTCTAATTTTTCGCTTATTTGATTTAATGCTGTGAATAGTACACTACGTTGCGGTTTAAATATTGGCATCGACCCTTTTTTTACTTTGAATTTAGAATACCTGCCCAACTCAAATACCGTTGGGAAAGATATTAATCCGTCTCTTCCTTCCAGTTATGGGTTAAATAGCAGGACAGATTGGGTTCTATAGCCTTGGTCGGCAACCAGTCTACCGCAGAAAGCAATTGCAAACTACTGCGGGATAATCTTCTGCCCAGTCAGTCATGTCTCTTTCGAGACATGATCGCCCAAGCGTGTATCACGTATGGCGCTTAACTGACTGACTGACCCAACTCATCCGATAGCTCATCCGGAAAAATATTTTCAATCTTTCTTTTAAATTTTCCCTCTGTTTTTTTAAACTTATATTGTCCACTTATACACAATAATTTCTCACCTGACACACTACTTGAGACTTTGTAAGTCCATTTTCATACAGGTTTTCAGTTTTCTTTCCATGTGGCTTCATTGATCATTGTGTTGTATGCCAATGTGTAGTATATTTTTCACATCGACATTATTAATTTTCACATACACAAATTTTCTTTGTTTTTCTGTGATTAGTATTGCGTCGCAAGGCTTTGTAAGAATTTTTTCTTGTAAGAACTTTTCTTGTGTTTAGTTTTACATTGTGACTTTTTAGATTCTACTTTTCCACACTTGTAGCATTTCGAATTCTCAAAGGCACAGTCGTCTCCGAGAGATAATTTTTCACATCGGAAACATGGATTAATTTTCTTTTCTGCCGTTTTTTTTTTTTTTTTTTTTGCTTGCACGTATGTAAATTCTTTTTCTTGAGTTTATTTGGCATAGCATCTCAGATTTCGGATTCCCTCCTAACATTCGTCCGATATTTCCTGTAATGTAAGTTTATTATTCTGTTCAATTTTCGTTAGAATTTTCGTCCGTATTTCGGCGTCATTTTTCACATGAACGAAAATTAACCTTTTATAAATATCCGGAATCAGTTTATTTAATCTGAATCTTTCACACTACTTGTTAATGGTTCCAACATATGTGACAAAAGTCTTCGTCTTTTTGCGTCAGATTCATGCATTTTCAACGAGCATTAAATAACGAGTTTTTCTTGCTAAAATTTATTCTCAAAATATTTATTGTTTCTTCAAAATATTTATCCTGTTTTTTTTCGTTAGTACAAAATTACAATATTTTTCACGTTCTTCCCGTGCTAACTTTCTCAACACAAAGTCTTGATTTTTTTCTCGTCTTCCCAGTCGCTGCATTCCTTTTAGAAAAATTGCTCATATCGTCGAAAATAAACAGAAAAAGTAATTTCATCATTTTCCAGTACATCGGGAGTGAAAGAAATTGGAGAATGTTCTATTTTCTTCTGTATTATTTCCATCAAATTTTGTTATTGTTTCTAGAGTTCTAACAACTGCTGTTGTTACTGTTTTTGTTGTTGCTATTGCTGTTGAATTTTACCGCACAAGCCAATATCTATTTCGGTTTTGAAGAATATCTGGGTCTTTTCTACACATACCAAACAGAAATTATTTTACACACACCACAGCGAAAAAATTAAATCAATGTGGTTCAAAAACTCTTATCCTGTGCACCGAAGTAACAAGTATTTTTCTACTAGTTATAATTTAGTATGAGTTTCGATATCTGTTGTGGATTCCGGTTAGAAAACCACACAAAATAATAAAAAACAAAAACATATATGGAGATAGAAAATGTATGTTATATTGAACAAAAATATACAAACTGAAATACGGGTTAGTCAGTTCAGGAATACTATTAGTAGAAATTATTATATACCGTCTTGAAGTGAAATAGTATATTTGGGTAATGAGTCTAAATCTAAACAACTGCAACTTATTCTGTACCAACTTACTGACCAACTAAGCAGCTGCTTACAACTACTCTCTCTACATTATTTAGTTGTCCCTCCCACTAAGGCCAACATGTGACACATGGTCAGTTTCAGTGGGATTTCCAGGCTATATGGCCCGCCCCAAAAATGGCTGTCTATTTTTGCCCAGTCGTGCTTCTACCCTTCGGCGGAACCACGACTGGGTTAGTGCCCTCTGCTCGGAAGCAGAGAGCGCCCTCTACCCAAAGGCAGAGAGCGGATAGTGATAATGGCAGTTGCAACTGGGCAACTATTCTCTCTACTATATTTAGTTGTCCCTCCCACTAAGAGCAACATATGACATATGGTCAGTTATAAGTGGGTTTCCGGGCTATATGGCCCGGTCAAAAAATGCGTATCTATTATTCCCCAGTCGTGATTTTACCCTTCGGCGGAACCACGACTGGTTTAGTGCCCTCTGCTCGGAAGCAGACAGCGCCCTCTACCCGAAGGCAGAGAGCTGATAGTGTTAATGGCAGTTGAAACTGAGCAACTACTCTCTTTACTATATTTAGTTGTCCCTCCCACTAAGGCTAACATGTGACACATGGTCAATTATGACTGTGATTTCCGGGCTATATGGCCCAGCCAAAAAATACCTGTTTATTTTTTCCCAGTTGTGCTTCTACCCTTCAGCGGAACCACCATTGGGTTATTGCTCTCTGCTCGGAAGCAGAGAGCGCCCTCTACCCGATGCAGAGAGCTGACAGTGATCATGGCAGTTGCAACTGCGCAACTACTCTCTCTACTATATTTAGTTGTCCCTCCCAGTAAGGGCAACATGTTACACATGGTCAGTTATGACTGGGATTTCCGGGCTATATGGCCCAGCCAAAAAATGTCTGTCTATTTTTGCCCAGTCGTGCTTCTACCCTTCGGCGGAACCACGACTGGATTATTGCTCTCTGCTCGGAAGCAGAGAGCGCCCTCTACCCGAAGGCAGAGAGCTGACAGTTATAATGGCAGTTGCAACTGCGCAACTACTCTCTCTAGTGCCGTTCTCTGTATAGGCAAGATTATATGTACACATCAGACGTGTCCATTCTTGTATACAAAATCTGGCGATCCCCAACACTATCCCTGTCAGTCTTATTATAACGTACGAGTATCGATTCCTCGTCGCCACTGTTTTAACTTGTTTTCTAACGGTTAAAATATTAACTCTTACTAAGACTATTCGCCGTGACGTCTGTCTGAATTATTCCTACCTGACTCCAACGTATTTTATATTAAATAAAGAACTCATTAGGAGTTCTTTATTTAAGCGTCTAGACTAGTTCATTTGAATCACCAGGGGTGTGTTATTTACTCTGCAAAAATATCTATCTATCTATCTATCTATCTATCTATCTATCTATCTTTTGGGCACTACGACGTGGTGAAATTGTTAGCAAGTGGTGAGTTCAATCCTCACTGGGTACCTCATACCTTCGGCCTTGTGACACATCTAAGCGGCGCTTAGTAAATCAAATATTTCTCTCTCTCTCTCTCTCTGCTCATTCCATAATGAATTAGAGCACTCTGGCTATTGGGCGTGTATAATGATAATGTATACGCTAAAATGTCTGCCTTCTACCGAACGCCCATAGCCCAGAGGTAGAATCGCTGACTGACATCAATTCGGTCGGGTTTCAATCCATGGGTTAAAAAGCAATCGGAGTCTAAGTCTAATCGTACTGATGAGCTGTGATACAGCAAAACAGATCTGTCTGTGGATAACTATATATATATATATATATATATATATATATATATATATATATATATATATATATATATAAAGAGACAGATGGGGTAGAAGGGTAGTGTTGTTGGCAGTAGAAGGAGAAAAGTCGATTAAAGACATTATCAATGGAATTACATTTAGTCGTAAAAGTTAAAAATAAATAGGATTAATTCGGAATTGGAAACCAACTAACGAAAATAATTAGACCGTAACGACATCTAATTTTAACAATAGGCATTGTTTAGTTTATATTCTTGTGAAGAAATAGTCAAAAGAAAAAAATAGAGCAACGATAATGTTTAAATATAATTATCTCTATGGTAGCCAAAACATGAAGAACGAGTTTAGACATAACGCAAAAAAGCCTGTCGACGGCAATGGAGCCTTATTTATTTCCAAATAATTTCACACGAATACCAGCTCGTTCTTTTAAAAAAAATTACAAATTCATTTGTCAGTATTTCCATCAACTGCCTCTTTTTCTTCCGAATTTTAACTTCGGGAAAGCTGGAAAGTACAGGGAACCAAAAGCAGAATTGTAATGGGAATTTAAGAACGTGTGTGCGGCGATGTTTTGTCGAAGAATCCTATACGGAACTTGAAGAATTTTTACTTTCAATGCCAAGATGGACAAGAAGATGGTCATACATAACCCAATCTCACTCGGTAACATCTTACTGCTAATTGAGTGTTCCCTTGAGAGATCGAGCAGTAAAGTTCTTCCTTTTAGCCAAATTCGTGCAAACGGTTCTCGTGATAATCAAAATGGCTTTCGAGACGGAACACGTGTATTTGACGCCATAGTAGCAGAACTGTCAACAAAATGGAAAATTATACGGCATGTTAGAACTCGGGACTATTTTGGTCTTTCTAAAGCATCCTCTCTATTATAATAGTGACCACTATGTGTGTGTGTGTATCTCTCTCTCGCTCTCTCTCTCTCTCTCTCTCTCCTGCTGCCAATTATGGTCAGGTGCCCCTGCCGTTCTCCTCAGTGTTCTTGACAAGCTCCAAAGGAGAGTCTGTAATGTGATAGGTACTGATCTGGCGACTCGACTGCAGCCACTTTCCCATCGTCGAAATGTGGCCTCCCTCTGTCTCTTCTATAAATACTTTCATGGCTTCTGTTCGGATGAGCTTAAGTCACTGATGCCTCCTCAACAGGTGTTTACCCGCGCAACCAGACTGACAACTGGGTCCCACCCATTCACAGTCAGGTTAGCCAAATGCAGACGACAATTCTACTCCTGCAGCTTCCTCTCTCGCACTTCCCGCCCGTGGAACTCACTCCCGTATTCTTGCTTTCCTGACGGCTACGACCTCCAGAAATCTAAATGCAAAGTTAATACTCATCTACTAACTACTGGACTCTAGCTCTCTCCCCTCCCCTGTATAATCTTCACTTTCTCTCCGCCTATGTATCTGTCATTGCACCTGCTTTCTCAGCTTTCTATTGTTCCTTTCTAACTAACTTGTACTCCTCACTCTTTTCTAATTAATCTTTTTACATTTATGTAACCCACTGCACATCAGTGGCGTTTCTGCCTTGCTCGGGGTGAAATGATTAAAAAAAAAAAAATTTATATATATATATATATATATATATAATTTCCTTAGAGAGACAATGGCGAGGCAGCGTCAGCTCAATTAATTTTCTTTACCATCAGTTATTAAGCTTTACTACCAGTTATGAAAGCTGTTGCTGCGAGTTCACGCTTTAACAGTGACATCATTTTATTTTTTGCAGTAATTATGTTGCCGTGTAGTGAAGAATATATATATGTATCTTTTTTTTTATAATAAAGACCATTGTATATCCCTCCTGTTACGCTCAGAGGTTTGGATTATTTTGCTTTTTTCTTATGTTCTAATGTATGCTACTCAATAGTAGGTACATTAATATATATGTTGTCGCCATTTTTGACGGCACAGGCTCACTCGTAGATTGAAAAGACAACTCCAACTAAATGGTAATGGAAATGGTAATGTTAGCTGTTTCCTTATAAAGGAAGCATTCGCCAATCATTTATCGACTAGTCACTGCTGCTCTCGATTGAAAATTATTAAATCTCTCTGTTAAAACGATTGCTCAGGGAAATAGGTTTCTCTAACTCTTATTGCTCTTTCCAGTGCTACTGGGAGTTTCCTTTCTAACTTTTTGGTTGAAGTAGTGTGGAACGTCACCATCTTGATTATGTTATTATTTTCTCTTCGAATCTCATGTGCTATCCGTTTTAATTTTTGCCTTTATTGAAAGTCCTCACGTGATCTGACTTCTGCTATTTGATACAGTTTTTTGAAGGAGGCAAACAAAAGAATTCTGCCAACCATACAGGCGCCATATTTGTTCTTGGAAATGATTGAAACAATAGTAAGTACTTGAACAAAACAACTACACGACATGAACTTTAGAGAGTTTATCCATGATTTTAATCACGATACATTCGAAGATTGGAAAAAATCAATAAACAATTAGCCAGATCTTGTTGATTCTTTTTAATCAAACTTATTTGCGTGAATACTTACTGCCCAAATCTACTTTATATATATATATATATATATATATATATATATATATATATATATATATATATAAAATCGATAAATATTCAGTTCCTAATATACACTTGGTAATCACATAATGCCCGACACACTGTAACCCCTTGTGTTTTAGTGGCTTTATTGGCTCGCATGGGGTGATACTGATAAAAAAAAACAAGCAAAAAAATAAATTGTATGTTATTTCATGGAATACTACCACTATTCAATCCTATATAATCTGTTCTGAACAGTTTTATTGTCATGATACTTAGTGTTTTTTTCTTTTAAAATCATACAGTTTTTGACCAAATATGAGCAGAAATAATTGTATTTATTTTAATTTCAAATAAACTTTTCCAGTAAAAACAAGAAGAATAAAAGCAATTTGAAAATTTCAAGAAGTTTTGAATATGTCTCAATAGAACGAATCGATTGAGTGATTCATTTTCTACAGCTTATCAGCCCTTTACACATTGTTTATAGCTAGAAAATATTTTTAAATTGTAAGAATCTTTTTTTAATTCTACAGGTTTTACTATCTAAACTTATTTATAAATGGAATTTTGTCTGTGTGTGTGTGTCCGTTACCTATAGAGTCGGAAACGGCTGAACCGATTTTCTTGAAAATTTACACAGTTGTACTATAAGCGTCTGCGAGTGTTCTTAGCTAGGTTTTGTGTCGAGGTACCTCCGATAAATATCGAAAATTGATAATCGAAAAAATCGGTTTATAGAAGGAGTGGTCTGATTTTAATCAAATTTGATACACTCATAGACAAAGACACAAGAAACGATATTCATAAGTTTCAAGGTTGCAGTTCTTACAATAGTGCAGAAAATCGATAATATATATAAAAGGCAAGATGTTTGTGTGTATCTGTTTATCTGTCTGTATGTCCTTTATACAAATCCACAATTTTTATTCGATTCTCACCAAACTTCACACAAATATTCTTTAGGCTGAGTCTGAGCTCCAGGACCAGGGATTAGTTTTAAAGCTTTCATTACACCCGAGCAACTGCTAGTTACCGTATAAATGAGAGTTGGGGGAGAAGAAGTGAATTCATATATTTCCCACGGACATGTGCGCATAATTAGATATGACGAACCCTCCGGAAATCGGGACTCGGCTCTACAATTAGCAATTCTGAGTCATCATCATTAAACCACTTGCATATCTAAAATTATGGCACCTGTTATTCTCAAGCTGACACCCATCTAGGTACTGACCAGGCCCGACGTTGCTTAACTTGCCCGAACTGGTGTTTCATCGTGACGCGGCCGTAAGGGTTTCGATATAATAATAATTCGCGGGATCTATCGTTAAAGATATTTCTTCTGATGAGCTTTTTGACCTAATCTTTTATTCATTAATAAACGCGGAAAGTGCTTCTCAAAGGCTTGGATAACCGAAGGCTTCCTTGAGTAACTGAAACTTTTCTTAAAGAAAGAATTAATGGGAATAAGTGAAATCCGTTTTTTTTTTTTTTTTTTGAGTGATCTTTAAAGACGAGTGAAATATCTGGTAGGGCTTGAGATGTGCAGATGGATCAATGAGTTTGAATCTGAAAACTTTTGGGTAGAGTCTCTCAGCAACGACCCAAAAAAAGAAAAAAAAAATAACATGAAAGAAAACAAGTAAATTTGTGTCTATTTATACTATTTACATTGTTAGGACTGCTATCCAAATCTTTGTTGCTATATTCATGATGATTCGACCGTTGTACGCCCTGGCCTTCTTCAGGTGTTTGGAATTTCTATCTGAATCCTTTATATCCTCTACCGTGGTAGATTGTTCTAGTTACACGCATCTTCCAGATATCAGAGAATCAGTTAACCCCTTTTTAACTCGACTCAACTGCGTAAGTTTTTGTTTACCTCTGCCAAAGCCAGGTATTTAGCTTGCAACTTTTTGGATCAAATCACTGGCTTCAACCAATGCTTTTATCCACTAAGCCATGTGTTCTACACATGGATGATGAAAACAAAAATGAGGACAACAGTCTGAACAATGGAAATAGTGTAAATAATTAAAATATCTCTTAGAAATGTAGACAGAAATTTGTATCTACAATGAAATAATAGCGAAGAATGATTTCCATAACTAAACGCAGACGTACATCCATGCATTAAACTATGCATATATACATATATATATATATATATACACACATATATATATATATATATATATATATATAGAGAGAGAGAGAGAGAGAGAGAGAAAGAGATTGCCCCAAAAATGTATACACACTTCAGTAAAGGAAAAAGTTGTATAGATATTATAATACTAAATTTTTGCAGATTTCACGAGATTAATATAAGTTACGTTTGGACTTGACAATCACTAGAGGCACTCAAAATGGTGGCCTTTAGCTTCTGAACTTCTATTAGTACGTCTAAATACTGCTTGGGCAACGTTTTCCAGTAGGATTGCTTCACATGCATTTTCACTTTCTTGTCTAAGCGCCGCCAATATAGTCGAGTTTTTGCAATACACAATATCCTTTCGGATCCTCCCATAGTAAAGAGTGTTATTGCAATTTGATAAGACTATGAAAGACATTTTTTCTTTGTCTGAAGTGTGTATACATTTTTTTGCCGGATTTTTATAAGCGCAAGAATCTAACTTATTATTGAGAAAATTTGAAATACAAAAAACAATGAAATTAACTTCCCGAAAGATCATTCAACGTAATCAGTGTTTGATTAACAAGCTCAGAAGAATGTGTTTAATATTGTAAATATTTCGCTGTATATTTATGTTGCCTTAAAATTCTGAAACTATTTTCATAGCACTTAGTCAGTTTCCTCCTTAAAATTTGGTTTGAAAGCTCATTAAAACGAAGTGTGTTGTGGGCAAAGAGACCTGACGATGCTCACTGATCTCCAGGTCAAACTACAGATGATGTCCTACAAATTGAATGGTCATATGTTGATCTCTCAGGATAACAAGGATCTTTACATTTTGATAATCATATACTGATTACTACAAGAATACCGTGAGGAGTTACTTTTAGGCGTATAGAGGCTTTCTATTCCTTTCCACAACACCTGATTAGACATTGTAATTTCAATGTCGAAACAAAATATACACTTTGTAGTGGATAAAAAAATTGTACATGTTCTAAAATATAATTTATAATAAATATACACATCTCTATAATATATATCGAGCACTATTTTAAATTAATGTTTTGGACGTTGTAAATTTTTCTTCGTTCCTTATTCATTCGGATATGCGTGACTCTTCAGAAATGGATTGAGTTCTTTCGGTGACTGGCGGGTGTATACACTGCTTATATGCAACACGTTAAAATTTCCCTTTTCTGATCCCATGCGCCTATGACTTAGGGAGTAGCGACTCCGACTGACACCAAATCGGTTGAGTTTCGATCCCGGCCAGAAGCAAGTGGATGTGTCTAGCCACACTGATCAGCTGCGAGACAGGCTTGTATGTGGATGACCTAATATATATATAGGTGTGTATGTGTGACAGTCAGCCTAGAATAAGTTAGTGAAGTTTTCTATGTTCTCTTTTTTTTTGGTGTTTCGACTACGTGAATTTAAGCCTGCTACTAGATTAGCAATTAGGTCATACTGTTAAACTACCGTATGTTCTATTCTAAAGGTTTATTTTGCTGCCTGTGGAACTACTTTCCAATTTCTTGCTTCTCTGCTATCTACAATCTTGAAAAATTTAAATGCAACGCCAATCGCCATCTTCCGTCTTCCTGAAATCAGTTCTTTTATTATCCTTTCTTTTCCTTTCTACTCACGAAAGAGTTCTCATTCACTTTCACTCCCCGTAGCCCCTTGAGTTCAAGTAGCATTATCACTTTCTTTGGCTGAAACAACTAAAAAAATAAAATAAAATATGATTCAGACGAATAAACCTACATCGGTAACGAGTGGAATCAACCTAAACTTGAAGGAAAAGCATACGAAGTAGCCCATAAAATTTGTGGCAAGAATGACAGCTACTACCTCTTAACATTTGAGAGTCAGAAGCATATAATCAGGCCTCAATGACTTCCTTTTGATACAGTAAACGCCACAAAATAAAAGATCTGAGAAGTTTTAATATTATGCATTTTCTTTTGGCCCGAAGACTGGATTAACCCATTTCTAAAACTGCATGGGTTGTAATGTGAATGAGTTCAGTTGTAGTGGTGATATATCGACAGTGATCTGAGATAGAAAACATCAACAAATGCCGACAAAGCAGTGAGAAAACAAGACAAGAACAAAACCTAAAAAGTGAATATAAGCCTTCCTGCAAAGTATGAGGAAACAGGTTTACTCTAGTATTATAGAAATCCATTTGCCTTGGGCTGGGATTTATATTTTAACCCAAGCTCAAGGGGGCTATCTCCCCATGCTTTACCTCTCCTTCAGAAGGGGGCTAAGCTTATTGCCCAGCGCCTGAGGCGTCCCTCAAAGAAGTATGTGCCGAGGAGTTTTGGGAATTTTTCTACAGTACTGCCGATAAACCCTCCTTAAACTAACCTTGTGTCACACCGGTTGCGTGGTGGAACTACTGGTAAATATAATAAAATATCCATTTGCCTTTGGCTGGAATTTATACTTTAACCTAAGCTCCAGGGAGATATCCTCCTAGGCTTTACCTCTCTCTCGGGAGAGGACTGAGTTTATTGCCCAGCGTCTCCCAACAGGGGAAGTACCGAGTGAGGTTTCGGAATTTTTCCACCGTACTGCCAATAAATCCACCTTAAACTGACCTCGTGTCCCATTTGCTGCGTAGTGGGAGCACCAGTAAATATAATAAAAAATCAGTTTAATTTGGTTGAAGAAAGGAATGTATCACATCATGTAATACATCGCTACTCGTTGTGTCTATAGCTGCTTAGCCACGGGACACTTAGAAACCAACCAATAGCTATTTTTTAATCTATCTTCAATAGGGATTTGAGCATTTAACTTGTATATTGAATAAACGGAAGAAAGTTACCCGGTCCAACGCGTTACAGCTTCTTTTTAATAAGGTGGGTGGCAAGTTGAAGAGCGCACGAGCAGACATTCTTTTATGACAACAGTTTTCTAAGAAGGTAGCGATATCTCTCAGTTGGACAGCGTTCCTGTTGCTCGGTACATGTTGTACGGGTATGATTGTAAGATCGTGAAGAGGTATTGAAGGCGTTGTTCCTGCGACCAAACTCCTTATTTTTCAATTTTATTGTGTACCTCTTTATTGTTAAACTCTTGGAACCAGGTGACAGAAGAAAATCTTAAAATCCATGTTTAACCGAGTTACTTCGTTGCGTTTGTTGAAGTAACTTCCATCTGCCATCGTCATCTTATATATACCCTAAAGTATAGTTAATATATTTTTATTATAATATAACTAGACCCCACAATCATGCTCCTACTCCTGGCGTTGATATTATTGATTCTTCCATTCTCTGATAACTACTTTGTTTCAATTAACTAATATATTACCTACTTTGTTGTCTACGTATGTTTGACGGACATTATATTTGAATACAATTCCGTTCTTATAACAACAACATCACTTTAAGTGATCACAAACATATAACATTACTAAATTCGTAACTGTTCTACAAACACATTCGATACAATTACCGACATGTTATGATACAATTGTGCACACTGAAATGTTTTATAAACTGACACCAAAAAAATCTAGCTTTTCACGACATCTTAATTCTCTCCCTCACCACTACCTTCTTAACTCATTCTCTATACGCATCATTGACTTACTTTCTGTTGGTTAACCAAGTCCAACCTTTTGAATTCCACAGTCTCCTCTTAACTGACTGGATATGGTAACAAGTATGTTGTTTCTAAGTTTTTAAATTTCTATATATATCAATTCCTAACATAAAATATATCTTTGCCTGATGAGGTACTAACAAGAAGTACCGACACTCGACAGCTCTTGTGCAATAAACTATGTTTTTATTAAAAACACTTACATATATATATATATATATATATATATATATATATATATATATATTCAAGCATGTTCCATTAAATGATAAATACTTATAATGTCCATTTATTTTTTAAATAATCCTTTCTAATTTTCTAATTATCTTCTTAATGTTAAATTAAAATTCATCAAGGAAGGCGTCGTATTTTTTTATTAACTAAAGTACTTTCAGTCTTATCTGAGATCATTCTCAGAGGATGATTGCGAAGACAAACGTAATGCAATTGTAATCGTTGAGATGGCAATTTTTACAAACACGCACGAACGCGCTCTGCTATAATTATTTAAATATTAACCGTTGTAGTTACGATGTTTTGCAAACAAGCGTTTCCAATGCAAGTTGGATAAACAGATATGGTAAATAGCAAAATGTTGGTTAACTCGAATGCATTTTAAAACATTGCTACTATACGCGTAATACTGCGCGTGTATTTGCAAAACTCATCATTACAACGATTACGGCTGCATAAAGTTTGTCTTTGCAATCCACCCTTGAAAATGATCTCAGAGGGGATCGAATACACGTCGGTTAACAAAAACTACGGCGCCTTCCCTGATAAATTTCAACTTAACAACTAGAAGATGATTAGCGAACCAGAAAGGATTATTATAAAATAAATGGAAAAAACATGGATATATTATTTAACATGGCTATATTCTTTAATCAGTACATATATATATATATATATATATATATATATATATATATATATATATATATAATGATTTACATGTTGCAGTTTTGTTTAAATATTTTCCATTTTACGGTAGGAGTTTTATTGACTTCTTTTAAGAGGAAAGTCATGTGCTATTACGATTGTCAATTAAAAGCCCTTATCGTAAAATGAAAAGTATGAAAAAAAAAACCTAGAACTTGTAAATCTTTACATGAGCTATGTTTTCTGTTTACAGGAAAAAATTCAAATTATATATTTGGAAATCTAGATAATAAAGGCTCCCGGAAAACGGAGAGGCTTATATTAAAGTTATGTAAAAAAGAATTAAAATGGCTATATTTACTTAAGTTTCATTTACGAGGTGGGGCTAAAAAGTTCCAAGCCCAATCGATTGATAAAAGCGCGAATATCAGAACTTTCTTGGTCAGGCTGTGAACTTTTCAGTGACTTTCTTGTACACTTGTATACTTCTGTAGACGATGTTCTTAGCCTTCTGAACTGTTCTGATGAGAATAAACTTGAAAACATTTAAATGATACCATTTTCCGAGAAGTTTTTTTTATATTTATCGGGATATATATATATATATATATATATATATATATATATATATATATATATATATATAAGTGGATACATATATATGGCGTATATGCATACATTTATACATAGATTTACATACTCTAAAATACATATATTTGCCCAGGCATTCCCATGCTCCCCCGCGCGCTCACTATGACATATATACACACATACGTGCACTGATCGGTTCACATAAGGTATATATCTATACATATAGAGGCGTACAACCACAGACGAGTAAAACTCAAGACTTAACGTGTCTGCTCTGTGCTTGGAACACTTTACAGCACCATAACCGGTGGAACACCTGAAAATAAGGAAGTAAACAAAAACAAAAACAAAGCGAAACAAAATATAAAAAGTTAAAAGAAATGAAGATATGTGAAGACAAACTGAGGGAAGAATAAGAAAAAATGAAGAGAAAAATCAGAATAAAATTTGAAGATGTGATATGATAAGGCGAGAACAAGAAAAGGCGGGGATACGGGAAAAGCGAGCAGGTAGGAAAGGAGAGAAGATGGAAAGAACTGGGAGATGGAAAAACGGTGAAAGGGTCAGGGTTCTGAGCGGGGAGTATTAGTTTTGTTTAAAGTTAAAAAAAAAATAGTTCGTTTTGACTTCGGATCAAAAGTCAGCAGTCTCCGTAGATTCAGATATGATCCAGAGGGAAAAATCAGATTATGAGATAATTTTGGAAGCGATAGAATCACATTTTTTAATTTAAAAAGAAATGTGTCTATGCTCATGCGCGCATAATAAAAGTCTACAAGAGTAATGTTCTAAAAGATAAACTGACAGAAAAAAAAGAGGCAGGGAAGAGAGTGAGAGATATTGATAGATATATTTATCTGTCGTTTTGGTATTGCAGATTTTACACGCACACAGATGAACTGGCAGATAAGTAATAATCTCCCAAATAGAATTTTTTTTATCGATTGAGTTGTTTTTTTTACAGCTTATCAATCATCTGCAGTTTATTTAAAGCCATCAAATATTCTTTTAAAAATTGATAAAATTTTTGCGAGATAATAATTATTTACTGATAGACCCTATAACTGGGAGGGAAGACTTATACTCCTACATTTTTATCTAAGGGTATTGGCACGTTAGCGAATATAACAAAACTAACTGGAATTGAAACTCATTTCTTTGATTTCCCATTTCGAGCCTTTATTCATTGCACCACCCGCGCATCCAAGTTTATAGCTGTTATTCTTTACCAAACAGAGAAGTTGTGTCTGTTTTAAAAACCGTTTTTTAAATTTGCTTCTAACCGAGGCCAACAAATTTTGTCTAAACCATTGTGAAAAATGGGGCGTGAGTGTGTGTGTGTGTGAAAGAGAGAGAGAGAGAGAGAGAGAGAGAGAGAGAGAGAGAGAGAGAGAGAGAGACAAAGAGATACAGAGAACGACAGAGAGTAGGTAAGGTAGAGAGACAATGCAGGATAGGAAGGGTAAAAACAGAAAGGTAAAGGGAAAGAGGTAGTAAATGAAGGAGAGAGAAAAAGAGAGAGGGGGAACGATAACGAAAAACAGAGAGAGAGGCGGTTAAAGAGAGAATGAGGAACAGTGAGAGAGGATGAGGGAGAGAGAGAGAATAAAGAGCGGGAAAAAGAGAAGGGATAAAATGAGAAACAAAGTAGTAGAGGGAAAGACAGAGTAAAGAAGAGAGAGAAAAAAGAGGAAGAGAGGTAAGAAAAAGTGAAGGAGAAACAGAGAGAGCGTAAGGATTGAGAGAGAAGAAAGAGACATGTCGAAAATTTCTAAGCGCAGCTTAGATGTGGCTGAAGGTCGAAAGTATAGGACACCCAGTGAGGATCGAACTCACTACTCAATTGCTATGGTTGTAGCACGATAATATTGCTACCCATTACACCACCCCGTGAGTGAGAGGATGACAAGTCGAGACTTTTGAAATAAGTAAACTACTATAGAAAAAATACTAAACAAAAGATTTAATCTTTTCTTTTTTCTTTCTTTTACTCTTTGTCCCAGTTTTCTATTGTGTATTCAGAATTTAAAAAGAAACTTAGGCCCTGGTAGCTTTTGCATACATATAATAAATTAATCTTATAAGATTCCACGCTTGGGTGACTGAGAGAGAGAGAGAGAGAGAGAGAGAGAGAGACAGACAGACAGACAGACAGACAGACAGACAGACAGACAGACAGAAAGAGAGTAGATAAATAAGAGTGGATGTAAAGAAAGAGAGAGTGAGAGAAAAGTTAAAAAGACAATATGAGTTAATGTAAAAAAAAATGGTCATGAATAAAGATTTTCATGTACAAAATTTCCATTTGCAGAGGTGAAAGTCGAAGCATAAAATTTCTGTTTATACAGAATGTTATGTCTGTTTCTCTTCGCACCTCAGTCATATTCGATCCCATTCCCCCCCCCTCAAAAATTCCAAACAAAAACCTTCAAAAATTTATATGATCATTGATTAAAAAGTGGAAAAACATGTATAATTCTTGTCGGAAAGCAAACGTAAAATATATTTTGGGAATCAATAAAAGGGTTCTTAGGAAATCAAACAAAATTCTTAAAGAGAAAAAAAAAGATGTTCTTAAGGGACCTTAAAATGCTCTTAAGGGATCAAAAAAGGCTCCTAGGGGTTCATAAATAGTTCTTAAGGGATAGAAAAACGTTTAAGGGACCCCAAAAATGTTCTTAGGGGATAAAAAAAGGTTCATAGGGCATCCAAAAAAGTTCTTAAGAGATAAAAAATGTTCTTATGGGACCCCAAAAAGGTTCTTTGGGGATAAAAAAAAGGTTCTTATGGGATCAAAAACGTTTTTAAGTTATAAAAAAGATAAACGGTGAACACAAAGTTTTTATGTTGGGAACAAAATGGCTAATAATATTTTGTGCGTTTTATCGGAGGTATCTGATCATATAACGATTGTTTTGAAGTCGTACGCTACTAATATGTGTAAATGGACTATCGTTATCATCAACAACAGCACCTGGTCACTTCGACGTGATGTAATGATTAGCAAGCGTATCTAGCTAGATCAATTTCGACTGAATAAGGAAATTGATCCTCACTGGGTGCCTCATGTTTTCGGTCTTGTGCCACATCTAAGATAGGCTTAAAAACGCCATATAATAATTGTTCTTGTCTCTTCCTTCGTTAGTTCGCACGACCATTACACCCTGCTTAAACGTTCTAAATAATTGACTACCCCGTTTCAAAGGCGTGGAAAGAAAGGAAAGACACTATCTGGTTTCAGTGAGAAAACGAAAGAAAGAAAGAAAGAAAGATATAAGTGTTTAACTTCTCCTGCCAATACCTTAGAGATAAAGGGCTATCCCGTTTTGGATGTATGGAAAAACAAAACACATATGAAAGAAGCTACTTGGTTTCCTTTAGAAAACGAATGAAAGAAAGAAGAGAAGATAAAAGTGTTTAAGGGCTGGTTCAATGAAACGGAAGGAGTTTTCAATTTCAAATCTTTTCATCTGTAACCACTTCTTAAAATAACGAGCGAAATTAGAGTTATTTAATGCATAAATGTGAATACATATTGAAATAATTTTATGCTTTCAACTGCAGATATTTTGAAAATCATTTTATATTTTTAGCGTAAAGGTATGTTTTTTTTATACATATATTGTCATAAAATGTGTTGTTGGTAATTTTACAATAAATATGCATTTTTATATTTGTTAGTATTGCATTGTAAAATTGTATTTTTTTATATAATTTATATATATTTTTGCTATAATATATATATATATATATATATATATATATTGCTCGTTAAGACCGTAATTATCGGAAAAACATCCTCTGGGGAGTTAGTTCTACAGAGCAGTAGTTCGCGTGAAGAAGATGCTCGGGTGGAACTTACTTCTCACTGATAGATTACAGGCGGAATGAGGGTGGTTCGCTACAATTTGAGAGAAATGATGGGTCGTAGCTGTGAAGATTAAACCTTGCGGAACTAAGAAAGGCAGTTGGTTCGAGCACTTTCCAGAGATTTAGGTGGAGTCATTAGAAGTATAGAGCTGGAGTAGACTTTAAAAGTAACCGTGAACCCCATCTTAAAAAGAAAATAAGAGAGAAACTACTACTCTTGCTCAAAAGGCCGGGTGGAGTGGGAATCGGACGATAGGTAAAGATATCCACTCCTACTAAGGAGGTCCTGGGCATGACAGTAAACTGCATCCGGCAGCAAGGCTTCTGATTGGGAAGTTATGAGGAGAATGGAACCACCTCTTAATTGCTGTTGTTCTCAGGTCCACCCTGACCCTGACTGGTAGCACCTGTTAGGGTCCCAGCTATGGGCAAATAGTTAACCCCCCAAACTAGGGTCAAAACAATCTGAAAGTATAAAAATACACTTTTATAGAAGCATATACATAAAAATCAGCTTTTATAGAAAAAATATATTTTTGAAGGAAAAATATTACCAAAATACATTTTTGAAAGGAAAAAGATATTCTCAACAAAACATTTTTAATACAAAACTGGAAGCAGTTTTCAGTTTTCTGAAGAGAGTTACAAGAAAGGTCTACAAATAAACTGCAAGAAAACAGAATACATGGACATCAGCAAAAAAGAGCAGCCCAAAATGCTAAATACAGGCGGGGTATACTAAAATCAAGAAGGTACAAAAATTTAACAGAAGGCGGAAAGTGCTACAGAGATCCGAAGAGGAATTGGCATGGCGAAAGAAGCATTCCAGAAGTTGAGTAAAGTATAAAGAAACAGGACAATTTCGCTAGAAACAAAGAGGAGAGTACTGGATTGCTATGTGATGTCGGTTCTTCAATGAACTTAGATCACTAGTGCCCCTAAATACGAATTTGAACGAGATACTAGATTAGCAACTAGATCCAACCCTTTTACAGTGAAACCGATAAAATGCAGCCGTAACTTCTACTCCAACAGTTTCTTTCCTCGCACTTCCCGACTGTGGAATTCTCTTCCAAATTATTGCTTCCCCGACGGCTACAATCTCCAGGAGTTTAAATGTAAGGTCAATAGACACCTCCTAACACACTAACCTGCTCCCATTCTATCAAACACTCTTCCCATCTGCCCAACCCTCATCCTCGCTATCCTTACTCATCTGTCACCTTCCTCCTGACATTCCCTATGTCTAACCACTACTTCTCTTTACCTTCCCCTATGTAGCCCCATGCGCAATAGTGGCAGTGGAATGCCTTGCTTGGGGTGAGATGATTAAAAAAAATATGGCAGTGAATGCTGGACAATATCATCAAATATGAAGAAAAAAAACTTGAAGCAAATGAAATGTGGTTCTAGAGAAGGATGCTGCGGATATCATGCGGACCGAGCATGTGAGCAATGATAAGGTTTTGGAAATAATGGAAACGAAAAGGAAATTAATACTGAGCATCAGAAAGAGACAGCTAAAGTTCCTGAGACATGCAATGAGGAAGGAGGGCTTGGAGAACCTGATACTAACAGGCCAGATAGAGGGAAAAAGAGACAGGGGAAAGCAGCGGATAATATATTTGAAGGACCTGATCAGGTGGATGACGGAAGGAGGGTTGCGTGGTGTAACAGGAGAAGGCGTGCTCAGAGCCACCAGGAATAGGGAGACGTGGAAACCCATGATCGCCTACGTCCTGAAAGGACAGGGCACATAGAAGAAGAAGAAGAAGAAGAAGAAGAAAAAGAAGAAGAAGAAGAGAAATATAGCTAAGAATAAAAACAAATCATTAAATCTGACTAAATCAACATTTTCCCTATAATGGAACATTTAAAAAAATACCTTAAAATCTCACCTTTTTGGCATTAGAGGTTGATATGTCGTTAAACAAAACTCAAACTTCTATTAAGAAAAAAAAAAAAAAAGAAATGAAAAGGAAATAAACAGTAGATAAACGTTCAGATTTTTAGGTGGAAACGTTAAAGTATAGAGTTTTAGAAACAAAAGTTAGAAGTATAGAGTTTTAGAAACAAAACTCAAACTCCTATTAAATAAAAAAAGAAAGAAATGAAAATAAAATAAATAGTAGATAAACGTTCAGAGTTTTAGGTGGAGACGTTAGAATTATAAAGTTTTAGAAGAAACCGAGAGCTAGGCCCTAAAGAGAAAACAAGGGATAAACTTCTACTACTGTCCAAAAAACCAGGGAGAAGTGTGAACTGGACGATGTGTATATCTATGGACAATGCATGATTTTTGTAATAAACTATTTAAAACCTATAAATTGTTTGAATTTAAATTATCCAGTAATTTTAATTATTTTAAATAATTACAATTTGCTGAATCCGGGTAAATATAAATGCAAATGCATTTTCATTCAAATAGTGAAAACAAGTAGATTCTTGGGTACGGAAGTTTACAATCAGGTTTTATTTCGAACGCATCGTGAATACGTGTCATGGCGAGAGAATGAGATCAAGACAGCGGTGACGTCACTATTTTTTTTTTTTTTTAAGTAGTTCACAACACATTTCTTTTGTCTTTAGATTTGCTACGTTCCAACATTCTTAGAACTGTCCGCTTTCTTATGAACCCTGTTGCTTCCTCCCTCTCCCTCCTGCCGACATCACGCTACCTTTTTTCTTGTCTCCGCCCGCGCCGCTTTTATTTTCGGCACAGGTGTTCTTACTTTAGCCTCGTCGAAATCACGTGGTGTGCAAATATTTTAGTGAAATGGCGTTTTGGCGTCGAGTAGTGGGGAACATCTTCAGTTTCGGAATTAGGACAACTCTAAAGAAAGTGAAAAGAAAGCAACTGTGTATTTCAAACACACGGATGCACGAGTAAAATATCAAGTGGATACATACAAAAGATGCACATATAACAGACTTATCTGTAAACAAGAATATACAAATGAATTGAAATAGATTCACGTGTGACGACACAAGCATATGCGCAAGAAAGATTATATATATTAATAAATATACATATTATCCTTTGTCTAGAGAACGACCCGGAATTTCATGCACTATGCAATCATCAGGTGCTTATTATGCAGCAGTTCATAATAAGCCCCTGATCACTTCATAGGGCATCAAACTCCGAGTCGTGCTATAGACGAAGGATAATATGTATATTTATTAATATATACTATATTAGCTATGTTATATTACATCAAGCACTGTTTTATTATCACGAGAAATCTCTCTCTCTCTCTATATATATATATCTGTATATATATATATATATATATATATGTGTGTGTGTGTGTGTGTGTGTGTGTGTGTGTCTGTGTCTGTGTGTGTATTTATTGATATTCATACCTATAGTGTTGAGTTGTGATAATGTTTAGCTCCAAGACTTTTTTCAATAATTTTACCGATAAATAATTTTTTGGCAAGCAGGTTTTTTATCGTAAAGCGCTTTGAAGTCGGCATGAACCTGCTCAGTTAAAATGATAAATTCTTTGCACACACACACACACACACACACACACACACACACACACACACACACACACACACACATATATATATATATATATATATATATATATATATATATATATAGTCATCCGCAGACATATATCACAGCTCATCAGTACCGTTAGACATCCGATTGCTTTTTAGCCAGGATTGAAATACGACCGAATTGACATATATATATTTACGCTCTCACACCCTGATTGAGCAATCTGGAAGAATGAGAGACTTTGAAAACAGTAGCTACTTCGGCATATATGCATTGCTCATTCAATAATGAATTAGAGCACTCTGGCTAATGGGCGTGTATAATGATATACGCGCTAAAAAGTCTGCCTTCTACCGAACGCTCGTAGCCCAGAGGTAGAGTCGCCGACTGACGCCAATTCGGTCCGGTTTCAATCGTACTGATGAGCTGTGATACAGCGAAACAGATCTGTCTGTGAATAACTATATATATATATATATATATATATATATATATATATATATATATGGTTTAATGATTGTTTAAAGCATGGAATCAATCAATCGATATATAAATTATATTGAAATTACATTGCATAAAGTATAATCAAATCTCGCGTAGGACAGTGTGAAAAGGGTGCTACTGTTTTTTAGGGTTCATGCCTTTCTAAAAGTGTTCGTACGAAATGGTGCAGATAATGGGCAGCCGAAATAAAATGCGAGATCTGTTTTAGCTTTCGTTTTCAAGTGCAACAAGTTTTTCCCCTCTCAATTGAAATGCTTGAAAAGCAAAATCCGCTCGAAAAAAAAAAATGCCTAAAAATACCAACAAAGAAGCATTGTTTGTTAATCAGAATAGAAATTGTGTAACTAAGTATATAAACGAAACTCGGTATAAAAAAAGATTGAAATATAAATAGACGTGCGTGCGGCGTCTCGTCAATGGAAAAGATGCGTGAGAACAAAGTTGTGAGCCGTTGAATATTTTGATAACCGAGACTTTGGTGATGACTGCACAGATTAAATGTACTGCGAGTGAAGTTCGCCTAACCAAAGTTAGTTTCATGGTTAAAGAATTGTAGTGGTGAACATAAAGGCTGCAGTTCAATTTCCAAAACAATGTGATGAAAATTAATATTACATCAAATAAACTTACAATCCAATTTCTGTACTATATTAATCCAACATTCCATCTCTCGCTCTCTCTCGATATATATATAGGAAAAACTACTAAAAAGTTGTAAGTTAAAAATGTATTTTTTTGACAGAATTTATATATATATATATATATATATTTGATATTTCAGATCGGCCTCGGCCTTTTATCAGAAACAAATGATTTTAAAATTTAAACTAGAAGCGTCCGTCGCGAGAGCTTTCGTCGTGTGATGTAGAAAGCAATAGAATTGAATATTTTTAAACGTAAATCTACAACTTTTTAGTAGTTTTTCCTATACATATTAAGACGGTATACGTGGATTATCATTATGCTATATATATATATATATATATATATATATATATATATATATATAATATATAGATGTGTGTGTGTGTGTGTGTGTGTGTGTGTGTGTGTAGTTCTAATATTTTATTATAAATGCTTATAATAAAAACATTTTACATCGCTACACAAATGTTTTCATGTTTCAGTACTATGAATTGTATTTCGTCAGGCGATAGTTGGTAATTGGTGGTAACTTTCCTATCACCAATGACCTGTTACTTTTTGGATTACTTCAACCAACATTTTTATCCATGTAGCCATCGTTGAGGACATCATTGTGAGAATTTTGGGGGATTATAAGCCTGATATTTCATTTCATTTTTTTACGAGAGTCCATAATACAATCTTTTGTTATTATTATTTTTCTCTAGCTCTCCGTATTAATGGTTCCTATATTATATTCATGTCTATGCGTCGATGGACATTTTTGTGACACAGCATATGTGCTGATTCCTTAAGTGTTCGAATTTTACAATCATGTTCTCTGTCTATAATTTCAACTTCATTCTAAAGAGGGTGGTGATATTCCCTTTCCCATCATATATAGTCAGCCATGCCTGATTTTTCTGTTTCTCGGCGTGTTACGGCTTTACGGTGTTCTTGAAGTCTTATGTTAAAGTGGCGGCATGTTTCGCCTTTATATTTTTTTCAGCAGTTGCACGGGATGGCCTACAGAGTGTTTAATCATGCTCTCCTCTATGCGTAGTATCAGTCGGATGAGACCTCTGCGTAGTGTTGAATCACTCTTGACTGTTGTCCTGTTGTTATATGGATCACAGATCTTTTGTAATTTTTCTGATGAGCTCTTCACATAGGATAGGCTTTTTTCTCTGAGTGTTGCCATCAGCTTGAACCATTCTATCTCCAGGGTAGTTGTTACATTGTGGAGTACTGACCGTTTCTTGCTTATATGTTTCTGGGTCACCACTTATAACTTGTGCTTGATATTAAAAGCAACGGGTGACCCCCTTTTTTACACTGTATGGTTGGTAGAAGTCGAAGTTGATGTATTGTCTGGAGCGGACAACAGCCGAAACGAAAAAGGCATGAATACGGCAATAACAATGAGGACAACAGTCCGAACAATATAAATAGCGTAAATAGTTACAATATCTCATCTCAGAACTATAGACAGATCCGGAAGAAAGACAGAGTGTACAACAGCCGAAACGTAGTGAATATGACAATAAATATGAAGAGAAGAGTTCGAATGATGTAATCAGTGTAAACCGTTACAATACCTCACCCAAGGAATATATATATATATATATATATATGTGTGTGTGTGTGTGTGTGTGTGTGTGTGTGTGTGTGTGTGTGTGTGTGTGTGTGATGTAATAATTAACAGCTCGGAATGAGAAATTGGTGTCAAATATCATTGGGAAAAGTATGAATACATGCATTCTTACCTCAGCTATGGTTAAACAGCAGAACAGACTGGGCTCTATAGCCTTGGTGGATAACCAGGCTAGGAGAAGAAATGTATATGTATGCGTATGAGTTAGGTGAAACATTTGCCGTAGTTTTAAAGAAATGTGCCCTGAACTGCCTCGAGTCTTCTCCAAATTATTGCCTCTCTGCTTCCTGCTTTTCAGCTTGTTGGAAGTTCTCCTCTGTAGTTCCTGTTTTTATGTACTCTGGAGAACCTTTGACTCTTCTAACTATTGCCCAATTAGACTCTTATCGTTTTTCGGCAAAGTACTTGTACTTGTACAGCGAGACTATTCTGAGAACCCTAGATGTTATGCCAGGATTTGTCATCGGAGGCCACAATTTCAACAACATAATGTACGCAGATGATACACTGCTAATAGCAAACAGGGAAAAGAAACTATAAGACCTCCTACAGAAGGTAGCTGAAGAGAGTGACAAGAAAGGACTACAAATAAACTGCAAGAAAACAGAATGCATGGTCATCAGCAAAAAGAGCATCCCCAAATGCAAAATACAGGTGGGGGATACTAAAATCAAGCAGATACAAGTTTAAATATTTGGGAAGTGTTTTAACAGAAGACGGAAAGTGCGACACAGAGATCCGAAGGCGAATTGGCATGGCAAAGAACGCGTTACAGAAGCTGAATAAAGTAACAAGAGACAGGAAAATTTTGCTAGAAACAAAGAAAAGAGTACTGGATTGCTATGTGATGTCAGTTCTACAATATGGCAGTGAATGCTGGACATTATCATCAAAGATGAAGAAAAAACTTGAAGCAACTGATGAGGTTTTGGAAATGATGAAAACGAAAAGGAAATTAATACTGAGCATCAGGAAGAGACAGCTATGGTTCCTGGGACATGCAATGAGGAAGGAGGACTTGGAAAATCTGATACTAACAGGTCAAATAGAGGGAAATGTGACAGGGTAAAGCAGCGGATAACTTATTTGAAGGGCCTGAGCAGGTGGGTGACAGATCGGGGGTTGCGTGGTGTAACAAGAGAAAACGTGCTAAGAGCCACCAGAGATAGGGAGACGCGGAAAGCAATGATCGCCTACGTCCTGAAAGGACAAGGCACGTAGAAGAAGAAGATTCTATGCTGAAGTGGTTAAGCATCTCACCTACCAAAACCTTTCTGACAAACGCTAAGGCTTCCGCTTTGCTCGGGTCTACCGCTGATATGCTAACAGACCTCACTAAATATGCATACCAAGCTCGTGATAATGACGAAGCTCAAGATGTGGCTCTAGACATCTCGATGGCGTTTGACAGGGTTTAACATGCTGGCTTTTTACACAAGCTCAAGGGTTACGGTATTTCAGGACGGTTGTTTGACTTAATCCAATCGTACCTGTCAAATCGTGAATTGAAATTCATTTTGAACAGACGCTTCCAGATCCTTTCACACGAATGCAGGTGTCCCCAAGGCTCTATCTTGGGTTCTACGCTGTTTCTGATCTTCAATGATCTTCAGATGTAATCAGCTTCCAAGAAGACATTACTATTTACTCAACTTTTCATTAGAAACTCTGTCAGAGATGAAAAAGTAAACCTGACTGCTTCTCTTGATAAAGCTCTCTAATCAGTGTTTAACTGAGGAAGAAAATAGTTTGTAAATTTTGAATGCCTCCAAAACAAAACTACCCTCTTTTAAACGCTATAGAGCAAGTTTCCTGCTGTCAGATGCTAGTCTCCTGGATAGCAACACACTGGCTTCACTTTTTCAACCGAATTGAAGTACAACGACTACATCTAATCTACAACTGCATCTACTGCAAGAAAAACTAGGTCACTATATTGTGCCAGAATATTTTTTCTCGTTAGAGTCTATCTTGCACATTTATATATCTACCATTCGTCCATGTACTGAATATTGTTGCCATATCTGATTTTTGTCTCGAGGTTCTAGGCAAAATCCAATGAAAGACATGGCATCACGACTTCAGTCACTTTCTCACCAATCTCACGTGGCTTCCCTATGTCTTTTCTACAAATATTTTCATGGCAACTGATCTGAGCTTTTATCTCTAGCGTCCCGACTACATGAATTTAAGCGACCTACTAGTCTGGTTCTTCCAGATCCGAACTTTTACCTTTAAAATAGTTAAATATAACCACGACTTCTATTCTAACAGTATCTTTCTTTGCACTTCCCATCTGTGGAGCTCCTTTCCGTTTACTCGCTTTCCTGATAATTACAAATTTTAAAATGCAACGTCAATAGCCATCTTCTTGAATCCCGTTCATCTTTTATCCTTTACTCAATAGCCAGTCTATTTCTCTTTCACATTCTATGAGTCTGTACGTACTAGTGCTATTTCCGGCTTGTTTGGAGAGAAATTTTATATATATATATATGGCACGTCGAATAAACCGGTTCCCGCTCGATTACCGAAGTTAAGCAACGTTGAGCCTGGTCAGTACTTAGATGGTTGGCCGCTTGGGAATACCAGGTGCTGTAAGCGTTTATTGACGAATGTACGTGGTGGTGCGGTGGATGTCGGCTTGAAAGGAGAAATCGGGAGCCGAGTTCTAATTCCAGTCAAACACTTAGCATTCAATTGCGCACTGGTACCCTTGGGAAAGGTATTAATCTGTCCCTTCCTTCCAGTTATGGGTTAAATAACTGAGGTCTGCTGTTCATGCGATTTGTTGT
This sequence comes from Ascarosepion bandense, assembly GCA_037127315.1. Classification (NCBI taxonomy): domain Eukaryota; kingdom Metazoa; phylum Mollusca; class Cephalopoda; order Sepiida; family Sepiidae; genus Ascarosepion; species Ascarosepion bandense. The sequence continues at coordinate 2,274,629 of JBBBDQ010030258.1, read as the reverse complement.
GGACCTCTGCGCCGATTGTTTGTTATCAGCAGTTCCAAAAAGTGTGTATGGTGCTACACAAGCCTTCACCACTCTAAACAACTCTTTATGTGGCAGTCTGAGTCAGACACTCATGCGTCGAAATCGACGAGAGAGTCCATAATAATAATAATAATAATAATAATTATATATATATATATATATATATATATATATATATATATATATATATATATATGGTTGGTATGGATGGAATACATTCCGTATTCATAAAACACTATTATTAAAAAAATGTGCTCAATACAAAATAGACCAAATAATATAATTGCACTTTTATAAACTGTTTTACTCCCCCTTATAATCTGATAGTTAAAACTAAATTGGGATAAATTTCTTAAGCCTTATCATAAACACTTTCCCAAAATAAATCCTCTATAATTCTTAATAAAAGTTTTTGAATATAAATTTTGGTTTTTATTGTAAAATGAAACTAATTGTCGATTATTCATACTGATCTCTAATTTAATAAAATATTAACATTAATGCCCCCCAAAATTGTTTGTATGTTCTTCAAATTAGAAATTACTTGCAATTTGATTTTTCACCGCAGACTATGTAACAATGCCTCTCTGATTGAGGAGGTTTTGCTAATCTTGAACTTTTTAAAACTCTTCAACTCAAAATCTGCACCTTCACTTGAAATGACACAAGTAGTGTCAAAAAAACAGCTACATTTGTAGCGATATTATGACATATTTATGTTTATACATATATATATATATACATATATATATATATATATATATATATACTCGTGTATTTGTGTGTGTGATACCCTATCAAACACCGACGCCACCTCAATGTATTTTCTGCCCAGATTCAGGCGGCTTGCACCTAGCAAAAAGTTCTGAATTATTCTAACACCTTTTCCAAATAAAACCTATTTTCCTAGCAGTTCAAATAAATTTTTGTGCTATACCTTGTCAAATGCTTCTGCGTAATCTCTAAAAGGTAAAATTGCCTATTCTTCATTTTTGACGGATTATCTTGGCATTATCATTGCTTTTTATTACAACATACTGATACGTTAAAGAAGAGACTTTCACAAAAATGCGATCTAGTGTCCAAAATGATTTTCTACAAATGAAAAATCTTTCTTGAAGCTTTTATTTTAGTTTTAATATCAAGCCAATAGATTATATTTAATATTTCTAATAAGTAAAATACTTTGCTGTATTTAAAAAAAAATTGTTATCTAAAAAATTCTTATAATCTAAAAATATTTTTGGTTTTAAAAAATAGCTAACGGTTGATAAGCCGAAAAAAATAAAAAAACGAATCAATCGATCAAATATAAGCTTTTGACATTTTTACCCTGTCCCAATTAAATCAACACGCAGATATTGTTGAAAATACTGTTTCTTCAATAGGACAGTTATTATTTTTTCAGGAGTAAGTCGTGCCTGCAAACCTATCCCCGTCACTGCCACGGAGAAAGGGACTAAAGAGTGTGGATGACAATGCCGATGCTCAGATACGAGCAGGTGCCAAGGACAATGACGAATTGTCAGAAAATTATCACAAACCAATCGTTTTGCATTCAGTAAGAAAAAACTGATGAGTTGATGGGAAAATTCGATTCAAGTAAAAAGAAAAAGAAAATCAGAATGGCATCAATAATTAAAAAGGCAACGTATACTGAGTAATTTAGCTCATCGGAAAAACGTTATGATACTACATTACGTTTTCACAAACTGACATATTGGTTTTGAGCCATTTTATTGAAACGATAAAAATAATAATAAAAAAAAAACTAACAGCTAAGCTTGTAACAACGACTCTAATGGAGAAATTTAATCGTTTCTTATTCTCAGTATAAATCGAGGGCTGACAACCACAAGTGGTTATGTCCGTTTTTTGTCGAAAATGAGTTAAGTCCACCAAACATGTTGTTGTCCCTTGTACTATGTCTGCCCGAAGTGTTTACGTCCAGCCAGAACCACTAAAATGGGCGTTTAAGATAATTAAGAAAATGTGCTCGTCCGTTGCCCAAATAGGAAGTGAACTCAGCAGGTATGCAAAAATAAAAAGGGCGTAAGATAAGGATGTGTTTTCTCACCGGAACTTTTTAACCTGTATAGCGAAACAATTATGAGAGAAATAAAAGCCTTGCCGGGATTCGTCATTGGCAGCCACAATCTCAACAATAGCTGATAGCACACACGGAAAGAAAAATGCAGAACGTTCTACAGGAGGTAGCAAAAGAAAGTGAGAAGAAAGGACTGAGCATAAACCTCAAGAAAACTGAATGTATGGTCATCAGCAAAAAGAGGAGACCCATATGCCAACTACAAGTCGGAGAATGTAAAATAAAACAAGTAAAAAAATTAAAAACCTGGGAATTATTTTGACAGAGGATGGAAAGTGTAACAGATCCAAAGACACATTTCAGAAGCTAACCAGACTACTGAAAGATAGGTAAATCTCATTAGAAACAAAGAAAAGAGTATTGGATCGCTATGTGATATCTGTCCTTCTGTATGAAAGTGAATGCTGGACGATCTCATCAAGGATGAAGAAGAGGCTTGAGGCAGCAGAAATGTGGCTTACAGAAGGATGCTGAGGATTCCATGGACGGAGCATGTGTGTTACGATGAGGTGTTGGAAAAGATGCAAACAAGAAGAAAACTCATATCAGGAAGAGACAAATGAGATTTCTGGGACGCGTAATGAGGAAAGAGGGCCTAGAGAACTTAGTACTCACCGGTCGAGAGACAGGGGAAAGTAGTGCGAGACGTAGTTGTTAAGTCTGAGCAAATGTATGGCAAAGTGGGGTTTATATATACCAAGAGAAAAATATTAAGAGCGACGAGACAGTGCCAGGTGGAAGTTCATGATCGACTACGTCCTGAAAAGACACAGCGTATGAAAAAAAAAAAAAAAGAAAAAAAAAAGAGAATGCAGTTTTCAAACCGTTCTGTCATAACCATTTCTAGTTGGTAGTTCTCTAATTATTTTCCGGATTATAGAAAAGAGAAATAGTCACTCACTTTAACGTGGTTAGCAAGCTTGTCTCGTTAAGTCATTAACGATTGAGTTGTGAGTCCGATCCTCACTGTTCACTAATACTTTAGTACTCGTGCCACGACTAAGCTACACTTAGTAAATCACTGGGTACATAAATGTGGTGTAAAGGGTAACAAGCTTGTTTCGTTAGATCAATTACGACGAGATATTTTTCACGATATTGCCATTAAACTAACTTTAAATCTCGACATTATGTCACATTCGGTAGCAATGTAGGCGCGCTGAAAAATCCTATTATAGGAAATAGAGAAGGCCACTTCGACATGGTTAGCAAGCTTGTCTTTCTAAATCAATTCCGACTCTTGTGGTGTAATGGCTATCGTCTTGGAATGATAAATCGGATAGCCGAGTTCAAATTCCAGTCGAATTCATTTCTTTCATTTCTTTCACTTACGCACAGATACAGCTGGGAAAGGTATTAATTCATCTTTTCTCCTGCAAGGACAGATTTGGTTCTATTGCCATGGTTGGCAACCAGTCTACCACAGAAAGTAATTGCAACCTACTTCTCAAAAGAGACATGATCGCCCAAGCGTGTATCACATATGGCAATTAACTGAGTTCGATCCTCACTGAATTCTCCATGTTTATGACATTGTGCCACATCTAAGCAGCCCCTAGTGAGAAGTAGAGAAGGACACTTTTGGAATAAGGTAATTAGAAATAAGAAAAAGGAAAGGACACTTTTGGAATAAGGTAATAAGAAATAGAGAATGACACTTTTGGTTAACAAGCATGCTTCGCTAGATCCCTGATTAGTGTTTGATCCTCACTGGGTGCTCCGAACTGGTGGCCTTTTACCACTTCTAAGTTACACTTAGTAAATCACTGGCACGTCAGCGTGGTGTAATAGCAAACTTGTCTCTCTAGAACAAGTACGATTAAGTAATTTGAGTTCAACCTTCACAGAGTGCTCCATATTTGCGGCCTTGTTCCGCATCTCAGCTACACTTAGTAAAACACTATAGAAACGAGAGTGGGCATTTCGCTGTGTTAGTAATTTGCCCTTACTAGATTAGTTACGTGTGAGTAACGAGTTTGTTTCTCCCCCAAGAGCTACCTACTTTTAAGTTCCGGTTAATTAATTACAATAAGTTAGCGAAGGGTCTTCCTGATGAAATCCCGCATTTTTTTCGTTTCGTTAATTTTTATTTCTGTCACGATAAATATTATGGGAGATTATACTAACACTCAGTTTTATTATGCAAATAGTGTTATTGTCATTGTATGCAAGACCTCCTACAGAAGGTAGCAAGAAAAAGCGAAAAGAAAGCATAGACTGAATGCATAGTCATCAGCAAAATTAAGAATCCAAAATGCCTAACTACAGGACGGAGAAACTCAAATAAAACAAGTAAAAAAAATTTAGATAACCGGGAAGCGTTCCGACATAGGATGGAAAGTGCGACACTGAGATCCGAAGAAGCATTGGCAATGGCCAAGGACGCATTTCAAAAGCCAATCAGAGTACTGACGGACAGGAAAATCTCATTGGAAACAAAAAAAAAAAAGAGTGCTTGGCTGCTATGTGATATCTGTCCTTCTGTATGGCAGCGAATGTTAGACGATCTCATCAAAGATGAAGGAGAGGCTCAAGGCAGCAGAAATGTGGTTCTACAGAAGAATGCTGAGGAGACCATGGATCGAACACGTGAGCTATGACGTGGTGTTGGAGAGGATGCAAATGAGAAGAAAACTCATAATTAACATCAGGAAGAGACAGATGGAGTTCATGGGACGCGTAATAAGGAAAGAGGGCCTGGAGAATCCAATATTCACAGGACAGACAGAAGGAAAGAGAGACAGGGGAAAGCAGCACGAGAAATATTTGATAGGCTTTAACAAATGAATGGCGCAGCAGGGTTTAGAAAAGATACCAAGAAGCAAGATATTAAGAGTGACAAGAGACAAGGACAAATGGAAGTCCATGATCATCTACGTCCTGAAGGGACACTTCACAAGAATAAGAAGAAGAAAAAAAGAAATTATCATTGATGAAATTATTCAAAAGTAGTTTTTTATCACCCATTGCGCCAAAAAATAAATTGTACATATGAGGCTAGTTAGGAATTATTAGAGAATTCTTAGTGTGCCTTAACCCTGAGTTACCTAAAAAAAACCCAAAAAAAACAAAAACAAAAAACAAACAAACAAAAAAATAAAAAAACGTCGCTAGGGAACGTTCCTTAAGCCTATAAATAGGCAATCATATTCTCACTCATTCTTTTTTCTAACAAATCTGGCGATAATATGCAATTTTTTTCGAACGGATTTTTGTTGTCAACCTAACACCTTTCCCTATGGGTGTTCTCCATATTTGCAAAGCCAAGCAATGTAGATTTTCTGAAGCGATTAGATACGAGGCTTTATTCATTTCATATGTTCGATCCTCGCTATTGCTATTACCGTATTTTCTTGTGTATAATACGACTTGAGTATTATACGACCCTGTGTGTTTGAAGATAAAAACGGAATAAATTACACCCTTGGGTATAATACGATTCCGTTGCACAGCAATGCGTATCTAATCTAATTTGAAAAGTTGTATCATATTACCCATTATAATCTCAATGTCATACATATATTTCACTAAAACATTTAATTTTTTTTTTATCATATTAAAGAATATAAATGTAACAGAAGCTTAGCCATGACGTGTTTTCTTTTTTTTAATTTCCGTTTCAAAACTTATCTTCGGGAAATAAGCTAACTATACATACCCGGTAATACATATTAAAATGTGAATTAATCTATCATAATTTTCTGCTTGCTATGATTTTATTTTTTTATATCTTAATAAATCATGAAAAAACATTTTTCATTAAAAATGAAGCGAGATAAAAATAAAATAAAATATAAATAAACCGACATGTTAAATAACTTTTGTAAACAATTATTAACACCTGCCTATTTTGTGTTTTATTATATACTAGCATCATAACCCGGCGTTGCCCGTGCAACTCAGAACATTTTTAATTAGATGATTAATGCAGCGTGCTGCGATTTCCAAGCGCTTGTAGTCGCTGCCTCACTTTAAAACTCAGTTATATGAAAAAATAATTATATAAAAAATTGTTGTTTAAAAATTGTTCAAATATTCAATTAAAAAAATCTATTTTTTTTTTATTTGCGTAAGCGTCAGTTGATGTTTTGTGTGATATTTGTGTGATATTGTAAACAACATTGCGTTTGTTTTCGTTTCAAAATTACAGGGGGAAAATATTTACATTTTTTGTTGACTAAATGAATTTCAGTTATTTTCGAAGAATATTTAAAAATGTAGACATGGTAAATTTTCGTTTTAGGACCCGAAGGCTAATATCCCTTATATACGCAAACACACGCAAATATCTTTTTATAAACGCGAATAACTCTTTCACTTGTTTCAATGTCAATAACTTTCTTCTGAAATTAAGTACCGAAAAAAAAAAAAAATGCGTACTAATTTCTGTAATAGGCCTAAATTTTCTTCCTACGCCTAAAATCGTTCTGCAGCGAATGACTCAAAAAAAAAAAAAAAAAAAAAAAAAAGCGAGAAGACGTCAGATTTTTTTTCTGGTCGTTAGCATAAAAAAAAGGTCGGTTTCTTCTATATTTAATTGCTGATTTGAGTTCAAGGAAATAAGACTATTTTGGAAAAATTTGAAGGGATATTAGCCTTCGGGTCTTAAAACGAAAATGTACGCTGTTTTTTTTACATAATTTGTTTTTGTTTGAATAAACACTTTTTTAAAAATATTTCTTTTGTTTCAAAATTACGGGGAAGATTTTTCACATTTTTTGTTGACCAAATGAATTTTTAAAACGTTGAAATAAAAATTAAATATAAAGGCTCATTTTTTTTTTTTTTTTTTTTTTTGTTGACACGTATGATTTGATTTCTGTGACTTAATCCAGCAACCATCTTAGATCTTAGATGTTTTACGGAGCAAATGTAAACAATTCGCTCCGTTGGCTAAAAAGTGCGAAAGGTAAAAATTGCTGAACTTAAACTAAAAAAATATCTGTCTGGGAGATCATTGATGAAGATCAGAAATAGTGTAGGGAACAGAAAAGAGCCTTGAGGAACACCCGTGTTCATGAGAAAGAATATATATGAAAACACGTTCCAAACGACTTTCATTTCACGATTTTTTTATAATCATTTCACCTCAAGCAAGGCAGTACTGCCACTGGTGCGCAGGGGGTTACATAAGAAGTGAGTGATAAGAAAGAGGAACAAGTTACAGGGGGTTTCAGATAATGGATAAGAGAAGGATGAGAACACTGGTGTGAAGAGAGCTGCATGAGAGTAGAGTGGAAAGGGAGAATAACATGATAAAAGGGTTGTCAGGGAAAGGATGCGAGATAAGAGATAGCAATTGACATTTAAATTCTTGAAAAAAAAAACCTGCTTGGGTAGAAGTTGCTGTTATATTTGGTTGGTTTCACTGTAAAATGTTGGGACCGACTCGCTAGTCTCGTAGCTCGGGAAATTGATGAAGAAAGGGTACCATGAAGCTAAGGCCATCAAAGCAGATGCCGTGAAAATATTTGTAGAAGAAACTGATGGAAGCGACATTACGTCGGTGAGAAGGTGACTAGAGTTGAGCTACCAGTTCGAGATCAATTACATTGCAGAAACTCCGTTGGATTTTGTCAAGTGCCCCGAGATAAATAGCAGGGGCAACCGACCAGATGTGACAGCAGTATTCAATGTACGGGCGGATAGTAGATTTATATATATGCAAGATGGATTCAGACGAGAAAAGCTTTTTGGCCCTACACAGTGAACCGGCCTTCCTTGCAGCAGTCGAACGTCTTTTAGATATCTAGAGTCACAGCTTATTCAGAGATTGATACAGAAATTCAGTGATGGTCGTGCGCGCAGCAAACCTACGACGACATCCGATTGCGGTACTCATGATAACGCTGATGATTCTGTCGCCATCTTATTAGGTTCTGATATTGGCTGTGGATTGACCTTGAGAGGGACGGGCCCCGCCTTCACGCATTAAGGAATAACTCTTCGGCTTTCAATGCAGATATTTTGAGGGAACTGTTTAGATGGTCATGCGCACAGCAAACCTACGACGACATCCGATCTGATGATGATTCTATCGCCATCTTATTAGGTTCTTGTTTTAATTTTCACGTACAAGGAAAAAGTGTTTCTTACCATTCACGCATTTTATTAAGGTCATGAGTCTGATTCTAAAATCCCCAGCCAAAGATGTGAATGTCTAATCCTAGTTCAGCAGGTAGAAATATCCTTCTCTGATTAATGGTAGCATTTGTTTCAAATTTCACCTGTGCAACGCCTTGTCTTTCTTTTTGTCGGCGTAATCCCGCCAGATATGTGACCGGCAGATTAAGCGTCCAGCAGATGCAACACAAGACAGATTTCAGCAGTGTTAATCGGTGCCAATAAAATAGACACGTGATTGGTCCATAATTGAATTCTAGGACAAAGACATTTACAAGCAACAATAAATTATTCGAACGACGTAAACGGTGTTACTATGAAGAGACTGATGTTTGTGATAGTGATACATTAAAAAATGATGCTGCTCGTGTTGTATTGTTTAACCTCTTGTTAAGTACAAACGACGACTCTTTTTTTATTCATCTCGTTTTATCTAAACACGGTATTCTGTTATACCTTTTCTTACAGTAACCAAATCAGAAACCTCGATTTCGGAGTACAGTACATCCTCAATTTTTTGGACACTTTGGACAGGAGTTGAGAAAATATGTTCGGATAATTCAATACTGGATAGCTGTATACCAAAATTACCGTAAAGAAATAAAAAGAAACAAATTTAACATTTATATAATCAAATAAAGATGTGCAGTGATGAGCAATGTGGATCAATGGATACTGGCTCAAAATGAGAAATCAGAGAGCCGAGTTCGAATTCCAGTTGAATTCGTTGCGCTCAGTATCAGAGTTTTTTTTTCACTCTCGTTTGAAGAACTCCTCACTCGATGACTTCGACTGTTTTCGGGTCCGTCGTTTAAGGGGATCTACCGTCCGTACTTAGCACGCTTGACAATGCGGGTTAATGAAGACTATTTACCCATAACTGGAGGGTAAATACGGATTAATACATTTCCCAAGGGTATTTGTGCGGAAATAACTATAACGAATTTAACTGGAATTCGAACTCGACTCTCCGATTCCTCGTTCGAGTCGGTATCCACTACACCACAACGAACATCCTTGGCATTCACTTATGAGCAAATACCTTTTGGGAAAGGTATTAATCCATCTCTTTTCCCTCCAGCTATGAGTTAAATAGTAGTACAGATTGGGTTCTATAGCCTTGACTGCTAGAGTCTGCCTTTTTACATAACATACCTCTTTAGGATGTAGACGATCATGAATCTTCACAGCTACCTTTTATTATTTGTGAATTAGTATATATATTTGGAAAAGATTGTAGAGTGGTTTGCTGTTGTCTTCTTGATTTTGAAGTAGTCCTTCTCTTAAACTGGCTGTTACCACGGCTAGAGAGGTTAGTCTATCTGGCTATTGAAACTCGTAGCGTAGAAGAGATTAATCTATGCCGTCCTTAGTAGCATTGGTGCGAAAGTGATTACAACAGGCTAGATCGAACTCAGATCGCTGAGTCCCCTTTCTGCGTCGATAACTGTTACACTGCCCACATAACCTTTGTGTCACCAGTGTTTACGTACAGTGTCCCTTCCAAATGCAGTTAATCATGATTCTTCACATTTCCTCGTCTTTGGTAGCTTGAAGCAACGTTTGACGCTTTACCACTTTGTTCTTACTCTGCCATCCATATATAAAAACTCAGTTTCACACTGCTTCCTCCTAGCCCGTTCTCCGCTTCCAGTTGCTCAAACCCATTAAGTATGTCTCGCGTTGCTTTTCCTAGTCTCTCTTTCCCTATATCCGTCCTGGAAGTATTAGATTCTCCAAGCCATCTTTCCTTATTCAGCTGATTCTTCCTTATGTTAAGTATAAATTTCCTTTTCGTTTCCATTCTCTCCAAAACGTTGTCTTTGCTCATATTTACCCCCCCCCCACCAAAAAAAAAAGATTTGTTAGAATTTTTATAAAACCTAAACATATGAAAAAAAACCTCTTATCAGTTCGTTTATTTACACTATTGTTTATTGGAATGACTGGCAAAACATCGGCTAATTGCCAATTGATTCGAAATGGTAATTATTTCCTTAAAGCTGGTTCACATAGTTTAATAATTTAATAAATATTTATAAATCTATGTTAAAAATTGTTTTCACTTTTATTTATTTATAAAAATGATAACTATTGCATTAATTCTAATTGTATTAGTTTTTAGAATGTTGCAAAAATAAAATTATTCTTGTAAATACACAATCTAATAAATAAATATTGTTTAATATTTTTGTTCTAAATTCTCAAGAACACAAATATATAAATCCACTTTCATCATACGTTTAAGCTTTATTAGTAGTCTACCCAACGTTTCTTTAAAGGAACATTGCCAAACAGTACTTCATATAAAAGCGGTGATATTGGAAAAATTGTCTTTTTGATACCCCATGTTATTGTGGGCACGAAAATCCGTGTTTGTTGAAAAACAAATCTAATTTCTTGGCAAGAATGAATTTAACAGCTACTGTTTTTTTTTTCTAAATATGATAATCATGTACAAGGAGATAATGATCAAGGTGTGCCGCTATAGTATGCAGCCAATCTCTTTAATTCTAGTACAGTATGTTGCTTACCCGGTTTGAATGTGTCCTACCTCAGTATAGTATATTTATAGATATGAGTATTCAGCTATTTATTGAAACTAATTATTTTCCCTAACCCTACCTTACCCCTACCTCCTAACCCTTACCCATAATACTTTCTTATAATACGCATTTTAAGAGAGGCGACATATTGTGCCAATGACTGAATTTTGTTGGTCACATTCAAAAGGTAGGCTACATATTAACGGCTCCATCTAATTTCTATCTTGGTCTTTTATATAGTTGCCATCGGTGTTTAAAAGATTTCATGAAAATACATAAAAATTAAGTCAATCACATTAACACCAGAATCTAACGGAATTTGAAATTTTAAAATGCACAGAATATACGACTGATTAGCACAACACGTTGTGGTGCAGTGGATATCGGCTCGGAACGAGAAATCGGAGAGCCGAGCTCGAATTCCAGTTGAATTCATTGCATTCACTTTCGCGCAAATTACCCTTTCGAAAGGTATTAATCCGTTTCTTCCTTCCAGTTATGGGTTAAATAATAGGACAGATTGGATTCTAAAGCCTTGGTCGGAAACCAGTCTACCGCAGAAAGCAATGGCAACCTACTGCGGGATAATCTCCTGCACAGTCAGTTATGTCTCTTTCGAGACATGATCGCCCAAGCGTGTTTCACGTGTGGCATTTAACTGACTGAATATACACATAAACTTAAATACACTGTTTATTTTCTAGTGTTTATTATTTTGGCTGATATGTGATATATAAAATTTATTGAATATCATATCATTTTTGTCCCTGCGTTACCGTTTCTTGTTCGCTCCTGCTGATCAGGAGTGTATTATTTTATTACTGCATCCAGGGATTGAACTCGCGATCATTACCGAGTGCACCATAAACATTTACCCATTATTTAAGCATACAAAATTAACCTATTATTTCAAGATAGATTGAAAAATAGTAAAAAGTAATTTCAAATTTTGCAAAAGGCTTCTTAACATTTTGTTTTATTGTTTGAAATTTAATTAATGGTGACTCAAAACGTGAACAAATTGTCGCATTGAAAATGTCTAGTATGTAGAATTGTGAGGTTATAAAATAGTTGAATGTTTGCCGAAAAACTCTAATATGTGAAAAATAATTTAAAGAGACCAAACAACCTCAACGAATTCAATTCCCGACAAAATCTTTTAGACAGTTCGTACCATGAGAGTCCTTGAAGGCGTCAAGAAGAGGGTGAAAAGAAACCCGATAGGAAACATGAGGAAGATTGCAAAAGAGCTGGATATTTCGGATAGGTCGGTAAGGAGGATTGTGAAAGAGGATTATGGGCTAAAGCCATTTGAGATTATATGATGACAGTTGCTCTCAAGTGACTCCAACCAAAAAACGGCTTGTCAAGATGAAAACAGCTTTGGAGTTTTTGCAACGGGCAATGTCATCATTTGGTCGGGTGACATGTTTTTTCTGTGAAGGCCGTGGTCAACTACCGTGGCGATAAGGTTAATGCCACTTCACCAGGAAGCATTCCCGAAGGCGTCAGATCACATTTCAAGCAACAGAAAACAACTGGTGTTATAGTTTGCGCTGCCGTTGATGCTTCGAAAACGCCCTTGGTGTTCATTGAAGGTGTGAAAGTGAATAACCGAGTTTACCATCAAATTTTGGAGATAGATGTGTTGCTCTCATTGTCACCGATATTTGAAAGTCTCTATGTCTTCACTCAAGCCACAGCCAATTTGATGCTGAACTGGTGCAGTAGGCATTCCTTTCAATTTGGTTTCCAACAAGCCCTGATATTAATCCTAAGAATTTTGTGAAATGGTCCATATTGGAGAGTGATGTGGGAAACTCGAGGTTGTGCAATGATTAGCAAGCATGTCTCGCTAGAATGATAACAATCGAGTAGTGAGTTGTAATTTACTAAGCGCAGCTTAGATGTGGCACAAGGCCGAAAGTATGGGGCACCCAGTGAGGATCGAACTCACTACTTAATTGCAATAGTTCTAGCGAGACAAGCTTGCTAACCATTACACCACCTCGAGGTGCCCATCGAGTAGTGAGTTCAATCCTTTCAATTTTAAAGACTCAAAAAATACACTGGTCGTTTAGAGGTTCATAGAATATGAACCACTTGTCAATCAGGCATTTCTCTCAACTACCAGGTACGGAGGGAAGCTCGACGTGATGTAATCGTTAAAACAGTTATTACTGAATAGCGAGTTCGATCCTCACTGGGTACCTCATACTTTCGGCCTTGCGCTACATCTAAGCTACACTTTAAAATCACCTGGTTGCATTGACGTGGAGTAATAGTTAACAAGCTTGCCTTGCTAGAACGATTATGACTTACTAGTGAGTTCGATCCTCACTGGGTGCTCCATACTTTCGGCCTTGCGCCACATCTAAGCTACACTTTAAAAATCACCTGGTTGCATTGACGTGGAGTAATAGTTAACAAGCTTGCCTTGCTAGAACAATTATGACTTACTAGTGAGTTCGATCCTCACTGGGTGCCCCATACTTTAGGCCTTTTGCCACATCTAAGCTACACTTTGAAAATCACCTGGTTGCATTGACGTGGAGTAATAGTTAGCAAGCTCTCCAGATTGGCTACGCTTAGAAAAAACACCATACTGGAGAGCGATGTTTCCCGTATCTCATCCTCAAGTGTGTTAGACGTGGGAGAAGCGCTTATGATATTGCGGCACAGATAGAGCGAAAAGGTGGTAAAGAAATCATGCATTTCAACTGAGAAGAGATTAAGGGGCTGTGGTGAAAGCAAACATCGCATTTAGAAATGTAAATGAATATAAAATAGCTGTCAATAAATATAAATATCAGACTGTAAGATTTCGTTAACCAAAACCTAAAACATTTTTATTTTATGATAAAATCAATAAAGTATGAATATAAATACTGCACCCGTCAGATACTGATTTTTCTAAGCGTAGCTTAGAGGTGGCACAAGGCCGAAAATATAGGGTATCCAGTGACGATCGAACTCACTAGTAAGTCATAATTGTTCTAGCAAGACAAGCTTGTTAACTATTACTCCACATCAATGCAACCAGGTGATTTTAAAGTGTAGTTTAGATGTGGCACAAGGCCGAAAGTATGGGGTACCCAGTGAGGATCGAACTCACTACTCAGTAGTAACTGTTTTAACGATTACATCAAACCGAGGTTCCTTCCGGTAGTTGAGAGAAATACTTGATTGATAAGTGGTTCATATCCTATGAACCACTAAACGACTAGTATATTTTTTTTTAGTCTTTAAATTCAATGTCACATGGTTTAGATGTTACGAAGACGTTTTGTTGGATTTATTGAGCTGATCGATTAGGTTTCTACGGCATTTTTTTCTGTGGTGACGTTTACTCTATACAAGGCCCGGTGGCCACTCGAGGCTTAGGGTTACAATGTAAGAGACACATTTTACGCAGATCGGTGGGGAAGATAACGATTAATCCTAGAATTGAACAGGTTAAGATTATAGTTATTGGGCAAAGATCCTCTTGGGAGTCAGTTCCACAGAGCTGAGATTCGTGAGAGGTTGTTGCTCAAGTGAAACTTACTTCGCACCAATGGAATACGGAGTGAATGAGTGTGGCTCGCTATAATGTAAGTGGCACATCGGGTTCTAGCCGTGTGGGTTAGAACTGACGGAGTCCTCCCCCAAAATAGGCAGTTTCCATTGCAGGGTGGAAAATGATTTGTTACACGCAAGGACTCGGTGAAGCTTTTGGACTCTGTCAAGACTGGAAAGAGAGGTCTGGGCAGTAGATACGACAGTAGTACTCTATTTTTGGCCTGATCTGACTCTTGCAAAGGTAGAGAATAGTAAGAGGTAAATAATTATTTTTGTATGTATCTTCAGCAATAGTGTATTTACGAGTTCCATTTGAGATCTGCATTGATTTTAAGGCCCAAGAGTCTCTCAATACGTCGATTCCTTGAATTTGTCTAAATGGTTCATTCTTTTTATCTCGAAATATTTGAGAAGCTTTCTGTTTCGCATTAAATATGAATAATTAGGTTATTGGAGGAACTTAAAAAGTATTTTCAAGATATTTTTCTCATCATATAAATATTGAAAGTTACACATTCCGAGTGGTCTTAAATAGGTTCCAGTAATTATTCCGGATTGTATTTTGTTTTGGTGAGAATAGAAATTTATGAGGTCATTTTTATTAGTTGATTTGCAATAGACACTTACTTTTAGGTCATTATCAATATGGTTTAATATTATATCGATGAAAGGTATATCGTGTTCTCTGCTTTATCAGTGAATTATGTCGTACGCTCGCTTTTATTTACTTTATCTACAAGGTCTGGTAATTTTTTCGGGTTTATATTAATAGAACTGCATCAGTATATCGGAACTCTGACTATTTAAGTACTTTGGAAAGGAACAGATTCACAAAACTCTAAAAACAGTAAAACTCCAACAAGAAGGGAACCACTCGGCAATCCGAAGTTTTGTTAATGAAAAAAAAGTGAAATCGCATTGGTTTGTGATAAGTCAGCATTTTCTTTGATTTTCTCCATTGATTGGGAAAGGTTTATTTTTTATTGTATTAGATGTGTGTTTTTTTTTTTAAGCCCAAGATATATAGTATATCAAATTACCTTTCCATTACAAATAATGGACAAGTATTTTTGTTTTGGGGTAAAACATCACCCAGAATATCTTTATTCTAACCAACGCTTCAGGAGAAAGTATGCAAGAGATATGACAACAACCTAGAGCATTGAAATTATGTAAAAAGGAAAGAAATGATATAAAGCCAGATTAGGGGTAAAGTTATTTTTTGAAATTCAGACCAACTCTCGGGAAATATTAAATATTGATCAGTTGAACTTTTCGGTCTTTATTCACTCTTGAATTGAATTTCAAAATATTACTTACTAAATCCTTCACAGATGGCAAATCCTACCAACATAACATCAGCTATTAACTTACTAACCGTTCAATATCGATTTAGTACCCTAACCATAGAAAAGTACAGATTAATTTATTTTTTACGGCTAATTAAACTTTTGTAGGATATTTAAAGCCAC
Source organism: Ascarosepion bandense (assembly GCA_037127315.1). Classification (NCBI taxonomy): domain Eukaryota; kingdom Metazoa; phylum Mollusca; class Cephalopoda; order Sepiida; family Sepiidae; genus Ascarosepion; species Ascarosepion bandense. The sequence continues at coordinate 2,258,799 of JBBBDQ010030258.1, read as the reverse complement.
AAAATATTTTTAGATTGTAAAAATTTTAAGATAATAATGCTTTACTAGGATATGCTTTATTGTGCAGTGGATATCGATTCGGAACGAGAAATCGGGGAGCCGAGTTCGAATTCCAGTTGAATTCCTTGCATTCACTTGCGCACAAATACCCTTAGGAAAAGTATTAATCCGTCTCTTCCCTCCAGTTATGGGTTAAATAATAGGACAGATTGGGTTCTATAGTCTTGGTCGTCAACCAGTCTACCGCAGAAAACAATGGCAACCTACTGCGGGACAATATTCTGCTCAGTCATGTCTCTTTTGAGACATGATCGCCCAAAGCGTGTATCATGTTAACTAATTTCAAGTCCTCCTAACTAATCAATAACTGAGATGCTTCATGCTTTTCCCAAGGGTATTGAAATTGAAATTATACTCCCCAATTTACAATTCTGAGCCATTATCCATTACACCACTCGCGCATCCAAGCTTACAGTACCTGGTATTCCCAAGTGGTCATCCATCTAGGTACTGATCAGATTCGACATTGCTTAACTTCGGTGATCGTACGAGAACCGGTGTTTCAACATGACATAGCCATAATCCTTAACCGTCGAGTAATCTCACTTATGACGATAACCAAATATTTGGCCCACATCAGATTATTCTTTGTTCATATACTAAAGAATATGCAGGCTAATTTTCTAACCATTAAGCTAAGACAGAGGTACTATGGGTAAGTATAAAGAGATAATATCCAGATGGGGCAGAAATATGAAATATATTATATCCATGTGTAGCAAAATATAATGAATTTGGCATCCGCTTATGGCGTCTCTTTTCGTAATCGCTATTCAAGTGAATATTGACTTCTATTTTTACTGTTTATTTTACTGTTCCAATTTTTCAGTGAGAATTTAAAGCACCTGAAATTCTTTGGCGAGATTTCCACCCTCATTATAGTATTATGCAGACAGAGCAAATATTTACTCTGGAAAAAGGGTATGCAGTGGCTCATTGGATAAAAAAATAAGAATAAATTTCAAGAAGTGGTGTTTTGGTTAATTTCGACCTTGAATAGAACGTTTATCAGGTATTTTCAGAAAATGCCGACGAGGCTTAAAATTCATGCATAAAAAGTTCAGGGTTATTACTGTACTAGCAGTATAGCCCGGCGTTGCTCGTGTAATGAAAGCTTTAAAACTGATCCATGATCCTGTAGCTCAGACTGTTTGGACGTTGGCACAAAATACTAAAAAGCAATAGTTGTTTCCAGTTAAAGCGAAACCGTAAACTGAAAGAAAAATGAATGGATGTAAGTCATATTTTGATTTCCTGGTATCGATATCAAATAAGTTTTTTTTCGTCGTAAACTAAGAACTACAATTATACCTACTTATACCTACTTAGAGCCAAACCCGAAGCAAAAACTAAAATAAAAAGGCTGAAAAAAAAATACAGACATACAGGCAGATAAACACGCACACACACACACACACACACACACACACACACACACATTGCCGTATATATATATATATATATATATATATATATTATCGATTTTTTGCACTATTGTAAGAACTGCAGTGTATCAAATTTGATTGAAATCGGACCACTCCTATAACCCGATTTTTTCGATTATCGATTTTCGATATTTATCGGGGGTGCCTCGACACAAAACCTAGCTAAGAACACTTGTAGACGCTTATAGTACAACTGCGTAAATGTTCAAGAAAATCGGTCCAGCCGTTTCGGAGTCTATAGGTAACGGACACACACATACACACACACGCACACACAGAGACATAGTTCCATTTATAAATAAGTTTAGGTTTAGATAGATTTGGATGTGCGTTGTCGTGCGGTGGATATCGGCTCGGAAAGGGAAATCGGGTCGAGTTCTAACTTCAGTTCTAATTCCAGTTGAATTCGTTGCATTCACTTACGCGCAAATAACCTTGGGGATCTATCTCTTTTTCCTCCAGCTATAGGTTAAATAGCAGGATAAATTGGGCTCTATAGTCTTGGTTGGGAAGCAGTCTACCTCGCCCAGCGGATAAATGGGTTTGCGTAGGGGCAATACCACTACCTGTAACAGATGCATCGATGACCCTCCCTTTGTCGATGGCCTATGCTCTACTGGAAGCGATGAGGTTACTATGCATGAAGTCGGCTTGAGTATATATATATATATATATATATATATAGATAGGTAAATAAAAATATATAGGTAAATAAAGTGTGGACGCAGTAAATACAACAGATGGCAGTGAGAATAACATCTTTGTGTGCTACTATAGCATAAGATATACCAAAGCATCGAACTATAATATAATATTGTATGTGCATACATATTTATTTAAATCGTACATAAATATTTTGTGGATTTTAAACCAAATTCAGTCAGTTAAGTGCCATACGTGATACACGCTTTGGGCGATCATGTCTCTTTCGAGACATGACTGACTGGGCAGAAGTTTATCCCACAGTAGGTTGCCATTGCTTTCTGTGGTAGACTGGTTGCCAGCCAAGGCTATAGAACCTAATTTGTCCTGTTATATAACCCATAATTAAGGGAAGTGATGACGGATTAATACCTTTCCCAAGGGTATTTGCGCGTAAGTGAATGCAAGGAATTCGAACTCGGCTCCCTGATTTCTCGTTCTGAGTCGATATCCGCTGCACCACAACGCACATAAATAACGGTATACCATTCGTTTATTATTTAAAGAATTTTTTTCATTTCAGTCTTTCGCGCTCTTTTGTTATTAGATACTAATTTCTAGTACATTAGACATTTTTTTTTTGCAAAACTTTATCTTTGAAATAAGTGTGTGTCTGATACATGAAAGCGTCTTATATTCTAGTATATCTGACAGTTTTTGTATATTGCGACTCGAAGTAGTTAAAATCTCAACGTAGAGTAATGTCACCTTTAGTTGACTGTGACTTCTTTTGTCTACCAAATACAAACACAACATTAAATTATTTTCCTCAACTTTCTCCTAGCACTTTGCATATTTGGTAAGGCATACTTATTATTTAGCAAATAATTTTCTGTCACATAATTAGTAAATACCAGTCAGTTCCGAGTTCGTTACTTAGAGAAATTCAAGTCTTGTCACGCACACGACGTGTTTTTGTCGCTAACCGATTTGAAATCATATTTTTGCGCTTGAAGAACTTTCATATTTTACGTTAAGTCTCTCTTATGTTTTACTGAATGTTTTTTGTGGAAGATTTTTTTTAAATGTCCTTCTTCACCTTCTTTATGTTTTTATTTTTGTTACTTGAGCAACATCTATTTTCACTAGTCTGTTGATTTATTTTTTGTATATTTTAATTTTCAGCCCTCGTTTTTCCCCTAAATCTTTTTGCTTAATTTTTTGATTTTCATTTTGTACGTATTAGTTCTTTTTGTACCCTAAAGTTAAGTTTTACTATTCTCTGCACAGTCGAAAGACAAGTTTAAGCTTAGCGTGATGTTTTCTTCCCATCTATTCTGTTTATGTATATTTTCTTTTTGTGTTACGTCGGCCATATTGTTTAATAGGTAGAAAATGACTTTTTTTCTTTTTTTTTAACGACTCTTTTTTTCTAATTATTCTGTAGTTCATTAATTTGTTTATTTTGCTGGTTTTAATTTTAACAAAAATATATAGACCTTAACGAGGGTTAGTTTCGAAATCATAATAGACCTTCACCTCAATTTCAAACTCTCTGGACGAAAGCCGGCCAAAAAATGCCGGTCATTGTGACCGGCCGTAAACCAACTTGCTGGAAGTGTGGAAAGACTGGTCAACCTTCATTTTCCTGCCCAGAGAAAAAGGCTCTAATTCCTCTTTGGCCTAGTTTGTTATATCCGTTTCGCCTGTAATAGGCATGACAGCGACCAAGACCGGTTCGGTAAAACCCTTGGTTGTGTCAATTTCCCGGCCACTATTCTCTGAAAAGCCTTTGCTAACCGCTTGTGCGGTTGAGAATAAGGAATAAGAAGGATGAAAGAACATTGGAAAGACCAGAGGGAAGCTCCAGAGTTCAGGACCTCTGTTACCAGAAACCAACATAGTAAAATGCGCACATAGCCCCACTCACACTACCAGTTCCAAGGGTGATGCCCCGGCCATATATACGGAAAGGTTCCGACAACAAAGACTCAGATGGGAGCCCATCTTCGAGAAGTTTGAAAAACTGGAGCAGCTAAAGGGATCTAAAAGGGCTAAAAGAGTATCATAAACATCTGTAAAAAAAAAAGAAAAGAAAATGGCCATTCATTCACGGCACCACCCTCCACTCAAAAATCAGACTTTGGATCTAACCTTACGACCAAATCATTAACTCTTACCCCAACCAAAATCACCAATGATCACCTGAAAATTATTCCCACTACCAAAACTTAAAAAAAAACCCAAAAGACCACTTTTGTATCCACTCCCAATCTATACGCTTCGCCTACACCCATGAATTCCTCCAAGAGATTGGATAAACAGAAAAGACACCGTAACTCATCAGCCAGGAAAAGTATCACCAGCACAGAAAAAAAAAAGATAAAATCTAACCCCCTTTATAATACCAGAGATGACGTTTGCCTAGTGACACCTGAGAAGGTAGATAAAACAATTACACAATCAATGAAAATTAAAGACTTTAAAATTCTGCTAAGCCTTAAAGAAATCAAAAAGATATTGAAGACCTTAAGAATTTCTTCCAAAACAAATCGGGTCTTGACCGTATTAAGGTCTAGACAGGGATTCCAAAATATTTGGGTGATGTTACAAGAAGCAATCTATGCATTCTCTACGTTCCCACCGTTGGCTTTTTTTTTTTTTTATGACTGTCAAAAAGTTTGATCAATTTTGCCCAGGAAGGCTTCTACGTTTTGTTCAGCTCTCACTTTGTAGGACCCTAAATATCTCCTGAGAAAGTGGTGGCCTGTCTGTTGAAGGCACCATCAAAATGGACAGACCGTCGGCTTCCTCACCCCTGCCTTGTTTAATGTAGACTCCCAACCTGACTGGTCATGTCTTTCTGGTTGACTAGTATAAATAGCTGAGGTTGGAAACTAGCAGGGCCAGTCTCACTCGCGATCTTCCGCGTCTCGGTGTGGATGTATGTTGTATACAAGAGACCCAGTTTTCAAATTGTGACCGTGAATACAATTTTTCTACGAAGTTTTTCTATATTCAACATATTTTGATGGGTGCTCGAGAGGTGTTTCTTGACTATAGCCTGATACCCGGCTTTCTCTTTTGTTATGATCCAAGTCGAGATTCCCAACCTCCCCAGTTTGTTTTGGTCTCCTTTTAACTCGGCTGGTTCAGCCTTTTATTGTCCCATTCCATTAATTTTTTGCCTCCTCCCCTTAGCGAGTGTGCTTCTTGATTTCGCCGTTTGGCAGAATACAGCGGCAACTCTTTTTCTGGGATGGACGGGTCTTACTAACATTGTTTATTATTTTAGTTCAAATTTGTTGTATTTTCAGTTTGTTTTTCAGGTTCATCCCCCTCCCATCATTTAATTTTCCATTAAATTTTTTAAAATATATTTTATATTGTATATAAATACATTTTTATTTGTCATGGGTTTTCCCCGTTTTTAAGAGTCCCTCGTAAATATGTGGTATTGTGGTGTATGAAGGATTGGGAGATGATGGATGGGTTCTTTGGTGATTGAGCAAATTGTAATAAGTGAATGGGTCGTGATAGTATTTAGCTAGGTATAGGATAGTTAACTGAAGACCACCCTTTACCCCTTCCCTTTTTCGGCCTTGTGCCACAATTTTTGTATTTTTACATGAATAAATATTGAGGTGTTTCTTGACTAGTGATCAATTCTTTGAGTGCTCTTTCTTTCGCATATCCAGTGGAAGGGCAGTGTATGCTGGATGTTGCAATAAAGGATAAGTCTCTTCGTTTCATTGGGATTTATGCGCCGTACGATCATACGAGGCAGACTGACTTGTTTCAGCTGATCAAGCTGTTTTATGACTACGTTTCGTCAGGTAGTTTTAGCAGGTGATTGAAATGCCATTCTTCACTCCGGTATAGATTGCATAGGGGAAAGATCGCGTAGTAACAAATCGGATGTGAAGCCATTTCGGGACTTTATCGACAAATTCGATCATGTCGATTTTTCGTAATGAGCACCTCCCGAAAGTTAGTGTGAACTTGGACTAATAGGGGCAGCGTAGTTTCGGTGGTGCGTTCTAGCTACCTCGACCGAGTTTTATCTCAGAGAGTCGACGTAGGGCTCTTAGGTTGTTCATGATTTCTATTCTATAGTTTACCCGGATCGTAGGCTTGTTTGAGTTCGTGTAAAGTTGGATAAGGTCAAGGCTAGAATGGATGGCTACTTGAAATTGAACGCATCTGGTTTGCGGGATTTTCAGCACCAGCTGCTACTAATCTATAGCGGACTGTAGTTGAGAATAAGTGGTGGTATTTATAAAAAATTTCAAGTTAACTGCTGATTATAGTCGTCGACTCAATGTAACAACAAGCCAAGCAAAAGTTTTTCGGACGATTAAATCCTGTGATAGTGGAGAAGCAGCCTTAGTCTAGAGCGGAACTGGCCTTCTTATTAAAAAGAGTCAAGCTTTTGTAGTTAAGGATATATTGACGGATAAGTGAATCATGAATGCAAACGCATATACAAAAGCCATATGCCATGCTTTTCGTGACTACTTTCAGGATTGTCTACAAGAGGAGCCTGGTCTGAGCCCTGCAGAGTCTATGATCTGTGAAGCGTTGAAGCTGATTGGCTGGTACAAACTCCAGGATTAGATGGTTTTCCTTATGAACTGTATTTAAGGCAGTCGCTCGTTCTTGTTCTGGAACTGATTTACAACATCTGAATGAAGCATGGATCTATACCTCAACGCTTCACTAGAGGTGTGATCAAGTTACTATGTAAAAACAGGATAGGTTATTTTTCGGCCTTTGATGATGTTAAATACAGCGTTGAATAGTTTAACTAAGGTGGCAAAAGGTAAGGCTGGACTGTCTAGTGTGATTTACTCTGAGTCGACAAGTGCTGAGAAGGGTAGGACTATTCAGGACTAGATTAATTTAGTACGCTTGATCATCGAGCAAATAGACAGGGAAGCCACGCTGATCAATTTAGATGTGTTTAAACATTCGATTGGGTTGAAAAAAACGACCGGATTCGGGTCGTAAATTCGCACTTAGATCCGACTCCTATGTACATGGGCCGGTGGGTGTGAATGGGGTACGATTAAAGCCTTTCGTGCTATCATGCTTCATTCGTGAAGATGGCGCGTTTTCGCTTTTGCTTTACGTTCTTGTGTCGAAGCATATTTTTTTTTTTTCGCAAATCAAAGGCGAGTCCGGTCCTACACGGCATCTTACCTGGTGCTACCACTTTGGTCAGGTAATCCGCCTATGCTGATCACATTTCTCTTGTGTCGAGCGAAACCGAGATTGATGGAGTCCGCAAAGAGATCAGAGGGTACGAGACGGTGACAGGGGCAAAGATCAACCACATTAAGACTACACTATTTACATTATTCGAACTATTGTCCTCATTTTTGTTGCCATTAGTACGACATTTCGGTCGTTGTACGCTCCGGCCTTCTTCAGATGCTAGGAATTTCGAACAGAACCCTTTATTACGATCACTGGGATATATGAACTCAATTCCTTGCGTAAAGCCTCGAAGTCATGAGTTTTCTCTCTCTAAGGACACATGGGCCAGTGGATAATTTAGCGTATTTGTCTATATTTCTGAGATAAGGTAGTATTTACAGTATTTACATCATTCATACTAATGTCCTCATCTTTGTTGCTATTTGTGCGACGTTTCGGCCTTTGTACGCTCTGGCCTTTTTCAGGTGATAGGAATTTCGAACATAACCCTTTATTGCAATCACTGCGGTTTATCATCTCCATCCGTTTTGCATAGAGCCTCTTTTTGGTAGTCATGAGTTATCTCCCTCGAACCCTAACTCATGACTACCGAAAAGCGGTTCTCTTATAAGAAATAGAGACGAATACACGTTAGGTCTGTTGGCTTGCGATTAAGCGCGTGGAAGTCTCTTTTCCCAGTCCATTTCTTTAGATGCCGTCGATAGTCGTATTGACACGAAGTTACAAGTCATCGTAGCCGAGGGTTTGAGCGCGCTGTCTTGTTCAAACTGTTGATCCTGACAGATTATGTTCTTTTAGAAAATGTAAGCAAGCTCAGCTCAGCATAGCTGTAGTACAAACCACATTTTATTGGGCATAAAGTGGAGGATCAGCTTTATATTGTTTCTTGGTAGTAAACCGATCCCCCACAATGAATACCTATTGATATAATTGCATAAGTCTATCTTGGGCGACCCACTTTTCGCTTTCCTTGAGGGTTCCAGTCAAGAGCCTGTCTAGTGATGTTTGGTGTAGGCTTCCGTAAACTGTGCCCAATTCAGTTCCACTTTCTCTTCTTAACCTCGATCCCCATTGGGGTTTGGTTTGTTTTGGCCCATAATTGTTCATTGGAGATATTCTCTGGCCATCTGATGTTGAGAATGTTTCTGAGACATCTGTTGGTAAATGTCTGAAGTTTGTGGGTGCTGGTCTTGGTCACCCTCCACGTTTCTGAGCCATAAAGTAGGAGCGAATTCACATTGGTATTAAAAATACCAATGTGAAGTCGGTAGAGACATCATCTAGAGACTGATGCTCCACTATGGCTTTCCACGAAAGTTTGTCACCATCATACAACAGGTGTATGAAGACGCCACTTGTCAAGTGATTCATGACGGAAAACTGACGGAACCCTTTACCGTGCAAACTGGTGTCCGCCAAGGTTGTCTGCTGTCACCAACAATCTTCCTGCTGGTAATTGACTGGGTCATGAGGCAGTCTACGGCAGGACAGAGGACGGGTATCCAGTGGACTTTCACAAGACAGCTGGAGGACCTGGACTTCGCAGACGACATCAGTCTGCTTCCCACAGGCACCAAGATGCGCAAGAGAAGATATGTTGTGTGGCAGAGGAGGCTAGAAAGACTGGGCTCCAGATCAACATTGGGAAGACTGAGGTCATGAGGGTGAGCAACAAACAGAAAGATTCAATGCAACTATTTCAGGAGAGCATAAAAGAAGTTGACAAGTTTGTTTACCTGGGTAGTGTCGTCAGTAAGGATGGGGGAACGGGTGAAGACATCAAGTTTTATATTGTTACTTGGTAGTAAACTGATCCCCTAAAAGGTCTGCTCGACATAGGCGGTGTATGAGTGTCGAAGAAAAAACATAAATGCGTATAAGAGAAAGTATCAAGAAGCTGATTTATCGGTCTGTGGATGTGGTTTCAGTGTTTGGTACCTTTTGGAAAGTACTTGAAAACAATACTAAGTATTGATTCAAGACTTGTGAGTTCATTTGGATAAACGGAACTACACGAAAGTCGTCAATGGTTAACACAAAGGCACAGGTAATCGTGGATCTGAGTCATACTAAATCATGCACTCACTCCAAGAAGGTGTAACTAAGATCCGCTAAGAATAGTTGCAGTATAACCCACAGATGAGCTCTGTGTAAGTTGAAGAAGCACAAATGGGCGTCTTCACTAGGATGTACTCGGGAACGCGGAGCCGGCCTCTTTCTAAAAAAATGTGTGGCGAAAGTTTCGAAAGATTTTGCAATTAGGAAACGATGAAAAGAAAAGCAAAATAACCTGGTTACCTTTTACTTGTATATATTGAACAGGTACGAAAAAATAACATTTCTATTTTAGATAAGTAACTGCCGGATGTGCGTCGTGGTGCAGTGGATATCGGCTCGGAACGAGAAATCGGGAAGCCGAGTTCAAATTCCAGTTGAATTCATTGCATTCACTTACGCGCAAATATCCTTGGGAAAGGTATTAATCCGTCACTTCCTTCCAGTTATGGGTTAAATAACAAGACAGATTGGGCTCTATAGCCTTGGCTGACAACCAGTCTACAGCAGAAAGTAATGGCAACCTACTGCGGGATAATCTTCTGCCCAGTCAGTCATGTCTCTGTCGAGACATGATCGCCCAAGCGTGTTTCACGTGTGGCACTTAACTGACTGACTGAATAGTTGGAATCATGATTAAGGCTTCTACGGGTCATAAAGTGAGGGGGTTGGTTTTCTATTGTTATGAAGTAATAAACTGATCCCCCATTAATTGCTACGTAATAATATAATACATCGCTTTTCCTTACAGCTATGATTTATAAAACAGGACAGATTGGGTTTCTATAGCCTTGGTCGGCAACCAGTCTACCGCAGAAAGCAATGGCAACCTACTGCGGGATAATCTTCTGCCCAGTCAGTCATGTCTCTGTCGAGACATGATCGCCCAAGCGTGTTTCACGTGTGGCACTTAACTGACTGACTGAATATGATTTCTGGATAAGTAATACAACTTTCGGCGGAAGTCACTTAATGCGTAGCGGACACATCGATCCGCCTGCTGTTCGGACTGAGTAATTAGTGTCTTAGAAATGAATTTAGATAGGAAGTTCTTCTTTAGTTGTCGAATCTATTAAAAGAAGAGTTAAAAAAAAAAATAACCTGCCCATATCTAATAAAGAGAAAAGAAAATGACAATGAAACTGGCCGCCCTACACAATGTGAGGTTTATTTTGAGAATTCATTTTACACGCACATTCCCTCCAACTACGTAACTTTTATGGTTATTTTTGTGGACATACTTTCCAAATTATAATTGTAGAATGATGAGTGTCATCGACCAAGTGACGTAAATGTTTACCCCGGGGCTTAAAATAACAATATTTTGAGACAGTAGGAAAAAGAAAAAAAATTAAGAAAAACAATGCCCGCATATGCATAGTATGAATTATGTTTAGAAATAAAGCTATAAAAAATAAAAAAGACTATATCCAAACAAATATATATATATATATATATATAGGCATCTACTCTGGCATGTACGCATCGCTCATTCACTAATGAATTAGAACACTCTGGCTATTGGGCGTGTATAATGACAATATGTATGCTAAAAAGTCTGCCTTCTTCTACCGTGCGCCCATGGCCCAGAGGTAGAACCGCCGACTGACGCCGCTTCGGTCGAGTTTCAAATCCTGGGTTAAAAAGCAATCGGAGTCTAACCGTACTGATGAAACAGATCTGTCTGCGGATGACTATATATATATATATATATATATATATATGTGTGTGTGTGTGTGTGTGTGTGTGTGTGTGTGGACACAATAATGGAAACACTGGAAAATGAAGCAGATTTATTTAAATAAAGGATAAGACTGATTTTGGCAATAATTACAGTTAAAATTCTGCGTGAGATCAACTCGTACAAAGTTTTAATTTTTTCCAGAGAAATTTTTACAGTCTTCAAGTCTTTCAATGATGATGGTGGAGGATATCGATTTCTCACTTGTTCTTCTAAAAATGAACCATAAATATTCAATGATGTTGAGATCTGGGGACTCTGGTGGTCGGTTAAGATGTTCTACTTCACTAGAAGGTTCTTCGGGTATTTCTTTTATAAATTTAGCAGTATAAATGAGTGTATTATCATCCTAAAATATGGCATTCCACCCCCAGGTACAGTTCCTGAAGCATGGAATGAAGTTGATTTAAATAGGCCTGACTGGTCATTATAATGAAATTATTTAAATATCTGTAAAAAAAAAAAACAATTTCAGCAAAAAAAAAAAAGAAAAAAAGAAAGAATTATTACTAATATTAAATCAACAAACATAAAAAATAGACAAGCTTTAAACAATTTAACCAAATTTTCAAAATTATGCTATTATGGTACTAGCTATTTTCATTATTTTGTCCACTACCTACCTACCTACCTATATATATATATATATATATATATATATATATATATATATATATATATTGTCATCCGCAGACAGATCGATTTCGCTGTATCACAGCTCATCAGTACGGTTAGACTCCGATTGCTACCTAACCCAGGCTTGAAACCCGACCGAATTGGCGTCAGTCGGCGACTCTAAGTGAAACAGACGCATAACTACAGGAATTATCCAAACTAGTCAGTGAGTTCAATACGCCCTCCATTCATACATAGACACTGACACCCACATTCACATCGAAAAACACATGTAGCCACATTCACGTGCAAGTACACCGTCACACGTAACCAAACGCCTATGTTATATAAATCATACATACACTCATACATTATTTTTTAATTAATTTTTTTTTTTTACAAATATTCGTCCAGTACAAGACCCAGCACCCAGTATATATGCACATATGACAGGTATATGATGTATACTATGTACATTATACCGCAGAAAGTAATGTCAACCTATTGCGGGAAAATCTTCTGCCCAGTCAGTCATGTTTCTTTTGTGACATGATCGGCCAAGTGTGTATCACGTATGTCACTTAAATGACTGACTGATATTATGTGTAAAAATAACGAAAGAAATATTTTCTTTATCTTTCAGTATCATATATATATATATATATATATATATATATGGTGAGTATCAATTTTTCACTCGCGTTTAGTTGATAAGAAGAATTCTAAGTTTTAGATTTTCTTATTTGGTTTGAAGCATATTTTCTGACTGCCAAGTGTAGTTTGAATATAAATCCATAAATATATTGCCTTTTGAGAGCTTTCAGCTTCCATAAGCCATTATCAAACATTTTTTGTGGTTTAATAAGGTTGTAAAGAAGGGGAAAAAATCACCAAAGGAAAATAATGCATACATATATACATGGCAATATTTACCTACAAAAACTGTTTGATAATGCCATATGAAAGCCGAAAGCAATGAAAAAGCATTAGGCAATTTGTATTAAACTCTGTCCGGAAACGAGAAAAACCTTCTGAACCAAAGAAAAAAGAAAACAAAAATATTCGTTGAAATTTAAAGGAATATATATATATATATATATATATATATATATATATATATATATATATATATATATCGGTAGGATCGCCGACTGACGCCAATTTGGTCGGGTTTCAATCCTGGGTAAAAAGCAATCGGATGTCTAACCGTACTGAAGAGTTGTGATACAGCGAAACAGATCTGTCTGCGGATGACTATATATATATATATATATATATATATATATATATATATATATATATATTTCGCGGAACATGTGCAAACAGAAAAACAGAATTGTACATTTCGTTTCGACATTGAGTGAACGTCTCATCGGGTAGTTAACAATGATGGTAATAAACGTTTTATTTTAAAAAAATTCTAAAGACATTTTTTAAAAAAATAAAACGCTTAACCTCTCTTTTTCCTATTTTTTTTTCAATTGTTGCCATTTAACTTCCGGTTTTCTAGACATATGCTGTTGTTGTTAAAAGTAGCCACTGAAGTAAACACCAAGTGGCGACAGTCGGTTTCATGCTTGAACCCAATCTTCAGACTATCAAAATCGTCAACGCGCTGAAGAAACACGACACAAAAAAGAATAAACACTGAGTACAAATTCAAATAAGTAAACCATTTCATTTTATTCGTAATATTTTTAAAGACGTCAATACGAAAAACGTGCAGTGCTCATTGTTTTGTTTTTTTAATCATTTCACCCCAAGCAAGGCATTCCACTGCCACTATAGCGCAATTGGTTAGATAGGGGAATGTGCTGAGAGAGAGAGAGATTGGATATAGGAAAGGTCAGAAAGAGGGTGATAGACGAGTAAGGAGATACATAGGAAGAGTGTTTGAGAGAATGGGTGCGAGTTAGTGTGTTAGGAGATGTCTATTGACCTTACATTTAAACTCCTTGAGATTGTAGCTGTCGAGGAAGCAAGTATGCGGAAGGCGGAAAGTGCGAGAAAAGAAGCTGTTGGAGTAAAATTGCGGTTACATTTTATCGGTTTCACTGTAAAAGGGTGGGACCTAGCTGCTAATCTAGTATCTCGTGCAAATTCGTACCTAGGGGGCACCAGTGATCTAAGTTCATCGGTGCAGAAGCCGTGAAAATATTTATAGGAGAGGCACAGGGACACCACGTCACGCAACATATTTTTGAAAAATGCAATACAGATGTAACATATATAAAATTTTAAAAAATAATGACTTTACGTGCTGGAAAGAAATTTCTTCGTGACCCCTAGTTGTTTGTTTCACTCACATAGCGGAGCAGGGTATGGGAGAAATGGCAAAAAAGTTATTAAGAGATACAATGGACAGGAAATTGTGGAGAGCTTTGATCATCACCAACCTGAAGAAACATGGAACATAGAAGAAGAAAGTAAGACAGAATACCAATTTTAGTTGTGTCATTTAAGCAAGATTTTCTTGTCTTCAAGGACACATAGTCCAGTGGTTAAAAGCGTTCGCTGAATCCATTGACTTGACACAAACAGTTTTTAGTTCAATATCTGGCGACAGTTTTTGAAAAAAAAAAAAAAACTTAGAGAGTTGAGTTAAATGAAGGTAACTAAGACATCCGGAAGTGGCATGACTCATGAAATGAGAACAATCTACCTCATTGATTGAAATAAAGGGTTCGGTTCAAAAATCCTGTCATCTGAAGAAGGTTGGAGTGTACAACGATGAGGACAGCAGTCCGAACAATGTAAATAACTTTTTTTTAGTATCCAGAGTCACAATATATGTTTAAAAAAAAGAAATTCCCATGCGATTACGCCACCACTAGCAGTTTTAGCCATTGCTACATAGCAGAATGGTATCGGGTTCATATTATTTGCTTCAAATCTTGGCCCTACTATCCGAATATTGCAGCTGAAATCAAGACCCCACAAAGAGGCAACTTTTTTTTTTCAATATTTTAATCCATTTTCTTTGTGATTCTTAGTGAATTGTAACTCCAGTTTCTTTTTCCGACAGGAGTGGCGTCCGGTGTGATTTTATACTGCTGTAGCTCGTCTGCTTCAAGGTTCAACGTGTTGCGTGCCCAGAGATGCTCTTCTGCATACCTCTATTGCAGAGTAATATTTTAATCTACTGCTGCCTTTCACTCAGATTGAGCTAAAAAGGCCATACTCTTCCGATCTCTTTCTCCAATAAGAGATTTCCGCGCATCGAATTACCATTCACTGGATTGGTTTTCCTTATTCCACAATTCTCTGTAAATTTTAAAGATGCCTGTGCGTGAAATCCTAGAAGATCAGTAGATTTTCAATGACTAGAACTACTCGTCTTCTAAAACGAGCATGCCGCATACAAAGTCACTTAAATTACCTTTCTTTCTCATACTAATGCAGGAAATGAAATTCAGTAGTTCACCAGAATCATGTTTTAACCTCTATATTTGTTGAATTGCTGCCACGTCATTGGCTGATTAGAAATTTATATAAAAAGGATTTGCTCACGCATACTTAAGTTTGCAGTAAGTGCAGAACACACACACACACACACACACACACACACACACACACATATAAATGCTATCTCCGCAAATCAAGTTTCACCCTTAAGAAATAGGATCGTCAGGTCAGGATATATTTTTTTATAAAAAATATTGTAATCAATATAATTATTAATATTAGAATATGTCCTGGCTCCCTGTTTACAGGGTGAATCTGCTGAGTTAATATTTTATATAAGGCCTATTTTATATGGAGTACTTTCACTGCATATTTTGAAAAGAAATTAGTCATAACTATGAATATTATATATATATATATATATAATAACACTTATATATATATAGAGAGAGTGAGAGTGGCATAAAAAGACGAGAGGAAAAACTAATCCTATGTCGATGCGTTTCATCTTCTGAGTGACTTTATCATGGCAAAAGTAAGGGTTTATTTTGCTGCACGTGTTTATATACAGAAGCAAGGATATTATTGATTTATAAAGACTTTTAGGTGTTGGTTTAATGGTCATCAGCAGGGATAATAGAGTTAAAATTCCAGTGGAGGTAAGTTGGTCATATTTTATCCTAATGGCTTTATTGAAGGCATGAATTCATTTGTTCCAATAAGTTAGGTTATTGGTTACTCTTAGCTGTATGTACCAAGTACAACATGTCGTATATTAGCTGGAAAGAAGATGAATACCACCAAGTAACTCACATCATCAGGAGAAATACCAGTAAAGAGATTTTAGGTAATTGATAATTTGATTTTAATTACACAGAGATATCAATAGAAAAAATAGCTTATATAGGGGTTCGATTATAGCTTGAATGTTATTCGACATATTTCAATGTTTTGTCAAAAGTAGACGGTATTTAGTAAATATGAAGTAGATAGTTAAATTATAGTAAGAGTGTTAAAATTATACGCAAGGGATATTGCGTTGATAACAGATTTAGAAGAAAACAAGAAGAAATATTGGCTAAGGTAGTTGAAAAAGTCAATGTCTAACTATGTATTGTTGTCAGAAAACAATACATAGTGGTTAGCAAAAGGGCCAGTTTGAGATGTGAGTTACACAATGGAGATGTCAAACGAAAATAAGTGTATAAATTCACTTATCTGTCCATTGTAATCACAGACCAAAAAAGTGTGACACGAAGATCTGAAGGCACATAAGATTAATAAACGATGCTATTCAGAAACTGGATAGAACACCAAGTGATTTTTAAATAACCCGGAAAATGAAAAGTACTGAATTGCTATGTGATAACTATGTTTTTATATATGTTAATGAAAGCTGGATAATTTTCGATAGAAATTAAAAATAAAGGAGAAAAAAAAAAACATCAAGCGAGCGAGGTGTGATTTTTTTTTTTTCACCGAATGTTGAGAATACTTTTGATATAAAATGAGACGAGCGAATAATTTCAAAGGAGAACAGGAACAACACAAAAAGTGTGAAGAAGAACAATAAAAAAGCGCCAGCTGAATC
This sequence comes from Ascarosepion bandense, assembly GCA_037127315.1. Taxonomy (NCBI): domain Eukaryota; kingdom Metazoa; phylum Mollusca; class Cephalopoda; order Sepiida; family Sepiidae; genus Ascarosepion; species Ascarosepion bandense. Next base: position 2,242,025 of record JBBBDQ010030258.1, on the reverse strand, counting down.
TTCTAGAACGCATAAGTACGGAAAGAACGTTTGGAGAATTAAGCATTCACACGGCACATTGAAAGCAAGATAACAAGAAAGAAGGAGTAACAAATAGATTTTTGTTTTTGTTTTAATCATATCACCCCGGGCAAGGCGGTAAGGCCACTGGTGTGCAGGGGGCTACGTAAGAGTGAAAAGATTGGAAAAGAGAAAACCGGAAACCACATCCTAAACAGGGAACAAGGGATGAGCCTCTACACCTGTTCAATAGACGTGGGTGGAGTGTGAATCGGGCGATAAAAGCAAAAACAAGTTTCACAAAATGATTATAAGAAGTAAACTATTGCTGAGAACAGTAAACGACAGAACGTTGTGGAGAGTTGTGTTCGCCAATGCTGGGAACACACACACACACACACACACACACACACATATATATATATATATAGAGAGAGAGAGAGAGAGACTTACTGAAACTGACGCTTGGATCTCTGAGAAAAACCATTTGTCAAGAGAAGGGGACACCTGTTTACTCTACCCATATCTAATGTTTTGTCTCTTATGCAAACCAAAATTTTGTCGACCTTTTTACTGTCTTACAAACCAAATTTATGTCGACCTTTTTACTGTCTTACAAACCAAACTTATGTCGACCTTTTTACTGTCTTATAAACCAAACCCATGTCGACCTTTTTACAGTCGTGTAAACCAAACTTATGTTGACCTTTTTACTGCCTTACTAACCAAGCCTATCTCGACCTTTATACTCTTGTAAAAAGAAAATCTATGTCGACATGTAAACCAAACTTATGTTGACCTTTTTACTGCCTTACTAACCAAGCCTATCTCGACCTTTATACTCTTGTAAAAAGAAAATCTATGTCGACATGTAAACCAAACTTATCTCAACCATCCTACCGTCGTGCAAACCAAACCTATATCCACTTTTATATTGTTTATCAAAACGTCAGAATTCGACATTTAATAACTTGCAAAATATTGTTATGTCGTAAAACAGACCGAACAACATCCAGCCGAGTTCATAAAATATAATGTCATTTTGAGTACGTCCAACCCATAAAAGACTGTTATCCATCTTTTTAGAAGAAAGAGGAAAACCGGAGAAAAATGCATAAACACGGATTGGGAAATATAAAAAGTCAATTAAACATGGACGATATGAAAATTGTTTTGCTCTTGGTTATAGCCGTTTCTATGTCTTAAAAGTAAAATTATGAAAAAAAGAAAAAAGAAATAAAATGCCTTTAACTACCAATCTACATTATTCATCAGTATATAAACACCACTCGTTCATACATGTAGCCACTTAGATGCACACATACACGTCCGCACACACACACACACACGTGTGTGCAGGTGTGCTTTTAGACAGACGACTTACGTGCCTATGTGAAAGAGTACGTGCATGTGCGCTTAGATTAAGATAAGGAAATACGGTGTCACAGGTAACGAAAGCTGACAGAATCGTTAAACTCATTGGGACGTAGAGAGGAGAGATGATTATGGTAAGAGCGAGCGAGAGAGACAGATATAGAGAAAGAGAGAGAGACAAAAAGAGATAGAGTGGGGAGGGAGAGAGGTGAGGCGGAGAGAAAAACAGGAAAAAGACTTTTGCAAATATATTGTGAGATAGCGTGTTGCATTTAAGCCTGTCTCTAAGTTTATGAGAATATACAAAAATGTGTAAATAAATGGTTGTGAACGATTGTAGTTACTTGCATACAGATGAAAGCAAAGATGAAACAGTACAATCAGTATGCAATATTGAGTGAGACATAAACAGAAATATAGATCAACAAAATGACACTTCTGAATTTTGATTAGAAATTTTCACTGTATGTTCATTCTGGGATCTACAGTGAATAGCTAAGTTGAAAAAGTAAGGAGACTATACTGAAAAATAAATATCTTGTACAAAATAGATGCTTTGGTTTGATAGCATATTATTGAGGGACCTTGAAATATAAGCATATTTAGTGAAAATTGTATCTATCTATCTATCTATCTATCTATCTATCTATCTATCTATCTATCTCAGTCATTTCAGATTTATCAATTTATATAGATATACAATAATATACAAAGATAAATACCTATGCAAGAATATAAATTGATAGATATAAAGAATATATATATATATATATATATATATATATAGATAGATAGATAGATAGATAGATAACAAATACAAAGATATATTTGAAGAAACTGTGATAGATATGAAGAGACTGAAATAGATAGATAGATAGATAGATAGATAGATAGATAGATAGAAAAATACAAAGATAAATATATTTGAAGAGACTGACAGATAGATATAAAGAGACTGATAGATATGAAGAAACTGAGATAGATAGCTATACAAGAATATAAATATTAAATTATATATAGATGGATAGTTATATAGGTAGATAAATATCCAAGGATGTACAAAGATAGATTTTATATATATATATATATATATATATATATATATATATATATATATTAAATCTATCTATCTTTGTATATCCTCGGATATTTATCTACCTATATAACTATTCATCTATCTATCTATCTATCTAATATATATATATATATATATATATATATATATATATAGGATATATATATATATATTTGTATATATATATATATAGGACATACAAATATATATATATATATATATATATATATATATATATATATATATATACGAGAAGATAGATAGGGAGAGTCAATAGATAAGAAATAATAAGAGAAAAATGACACGGTACAATTTGGTCGGTAGGTAAATAGATTAATCTCTCTAGGTAGTTTATTACTAACCTGTTTTTTTTTTTCGTCTGCCATAAGGCGGTAAGACGCTTACAATACCTTATATTTCTAAGCAGTCTCCTACCTAAACACGGATCAATAGATACATTTCACACGATTACAGTGATTGAGAAATAAAGTGAGGGACAGGGACAAAAATATGAGAATATAGTGGTTTGTGTGTGTGTGGGGGATCTCAAGCTTGTGAAAAATCAAATAAAAACAAATAAATATTCACTTGAAAGAAATCTTAAAGTAGAAATCTTTAAACGAAAATTAGATGAAGGGAGACTGGAAAATTGGATAAGGGAGACTGGAAAAACAAACAAACAAACAAACAAAAAAAAAAAACGAATAAATAAATTCACTTACCATCGCCATCTATAATTTAGGATCCTTGTACCTTGTTTCAACTAACGGTTATAATTACAATGTAATTAATTATAACTAGTGTCCACCGAGGGACTTTTCCGGTCACCGACCGATCCTATAGTTTATAAGTCTCTTTTGTCGTCTGCCTTTTTGGTTTGTTTATTTTCAATTCAGACGCTTACTTTTTTTTTATTTGACGTTTAAGAATTAGTTAATAATTTGAATTTAAATTGTTCTATCGAAGTCTTACAAACTTTTGAATGTATTTTCTTTTTTTCTTTTTGTTAAGAAAAATTACGAATCGTGCAACAAGAGATATTAAAGATGAGTTCTTGTAGAACTTTATCCCTTCTTTGTACGTATGTCAGAATACGATGCGCTCTCAACAGAGGTAGCTTTTATAATGGTTGTAAGAAGCGTTAGCAGATGATGATATACCCAAAGCTGTGCTAGTAGTACGTAGAAACAGCAACAGCAGTAGCCGTCTCTCTCATGTAAACGAAAGTAGAGAAGCAATTAAAATCAGTTGTAGTAATAGTAGAGTCCCAGGAAACTTGGTTTCTCTATAATTTGAAATCCACGTCTGTACGTACAAATGTATAAATCCGCTTTCTACGGCCGTTCCTCGTGACCCGGCCTTTTTTTATTTTCTTTTTACGTGTTTAGAATAAGAATACTATCTATAAATAAATAGTATTAATTTTTCATATAGCTCTGTATTTCCGCGTGTGTCTGAGACGGTGTTTAAAACCTAGTTCTTCAGACCCTCACTAATGTCATGTAAGGAGTTAGATTCTCACTCAGAGCTCCAATATTCTAGCCTTATGCCAGACTATAGAATTTTTGAAACTGAAACTTGTGGATTTTTATGTTGTCATGATATTTTTTAATGATACACTTCATGGTCTTTTGCTTATCTTGCGTATTTTAAAATAAACACTGACAATTCCGCCCACAAAAATGTGTCCACTCATATTTATCTGTTTTACTAGCATAGCACCTGTCAAAAATGTTGGAATTATCTTTACAGGTGGATCGGCACTTTTGCCCAAGATCAGTGTAGTATCTGTGCGCTTTACTGAGGATCAAAATATAGCTCTTCGGTTTTTGGCTGATGGTCGGAATATACGCGGACCGGTAGCGTATGGAAGGGAGAATGAGCTTTCTAGCCTTGAATGGCAACCAATCGAAGAGAAAGAAAATTGTAAATTACAGACTGTGAAGAAGGTAACAGAAAACCACTCCTACTACCATTTCCAAGAGGTCATGGCAATTCACAGATAATAAGGAAAAGGGAACTGTGGAGAACTATTGTCGCCTATCTCTTGAAGAAATACTTCACTAAAAATTAATAATAAATGATATGTGGATATAAAAAAAAATATTCCAACAAATTGAACCTGCTAAACATGCAGAGTTCACTTCTCTCGGACTGTTCTTCACTTCTCCACCGTGTTTTTGTCTTCAGGCAGTTCACGAAAAAAATAAATAAATAAAATAAAATAAAAATAAAGCTTTAAAAGATGCCTGACTCCGGGGATTCTAACCCTGCGACAGCACCTTCCTCATTTCACTAAAGAAAAAGGGTAGGTGGATAGCGACGTTTTACTGACAGTGGTCGCAGGGACTGTGCAATCTTTGTCCTTAGCCAATATGTACGCGCATGGGGACCTACATAAAAAACAACCTCGTGTCACATCCCGCTACCATGGAGAGGCGAGTTAATACACGATCAGAGTGTTGCATCTGTGCCTTCTGCGAAAAGTGCCGAGCACACGCAAATATCTACATACACATTGCGTTTTATATAAACGGATTATTCTGCTTGTAAGGCTGGAATATATGTATATACGTATGTGTATGCATGTATTTATATGTGTATGAAAACATATATATGTGTGTGTGTGTGTGTGTGCGTGCGCGCGCGCAAGTATAAACAGGGTGTGAAGGATAAATTGTCGTCTAAATTACGCAAAAATGAAAAATAACACTGACGTGTCATTTTAACAGATATATTTACCAAAATTACACAAAAATATTATTCAATAAAATCGCCATTGGCTTCAACCACGGGCTCCAGATAGCTTTGGGATCTCCTGCAACTCTCCTTGTTTAAGTTGGTGAATGCAACAATAATGCTTGCCTTCTATTCATCTTTGGTGTTACATAGGATTTTGTTTGTCTCTCGCTCAAATGCGCCCCACACATAATAATCAAGGGGGTTGCAGTCTGGGGAGTTAGGTGACTAAATGAAAGGTGTGATGTAGCCGCCGAAATTGAAATCCATGACTAGCGTCTTCCAGCAACCACCTTGTTGTTCCTAGGTAACAGTATTTTCTTCAGGGTACTTGATGTAGGCCTCCGAACTGAGTCCGAGGTACCTGTGGGAAGATGAATGGCAGCATAACGTTGCCATCACTAGTGATCACTTCAAACAATTTCGTAATCACCATTAGACTCATCTGACTCTTTCCGAAGTCTTTACAGTGTCCTTTGATTGGAACCAAAATCCTTTAAGATGTTTGTAATGGAGCTTCCGGCGCCAACTCTAAGCAGTAAAGCATGTCGTTTCCAAATATCTGGTGGAGTGAATTGCATCTCACAGACCGTATTCAGCTGAACATACGATACTGTGCATTAGATCGACAAATTTAATAACAAACAACACGCATGCGATAAATTAAAAAAATATTAAATCGCAACAATTTATCAAAGGCATCGTGTATATATATAAAATGTATGTATGTATATGCTTGTATAACTATTCATAAAAATGCTTTAATATGTATTTGCGTGTGTGTGTGTGTACATGTATATGGATATGTGTGCATAGGTATAAATGTGAAAACACACACCCATAAATATATATATAATTTCTGATGTCTGGTCATCGCATGTGATAGTGTAATTTGATTTATGGTCTCCTCTTATCATCAGAGATTCCAACACAATTTTGCTTGCATACAAACTTGTGACATGAATATATGGATGGGAATCCGACAAGATTATAAAGTAAAAGTAGAAAACGTATCTCAGTCTAACATACTTCATTTTAATTAAAGCTCTTTTTCAGAGATTGTGCTTGAAATAAAATCTTTTCACAAAGAGACAGTATATCGGGATATCGTGATTTGGGGTTGATTTTTATTGGTCATGTGTGCAATAGATAATTCTTTTCAGTTTTATTAAAGATTCTTCAGAGATTGAGTTTAAAATGAAAATTTTTACAAAGAGACCGTATACTGGAATGATGTGATTTGGGGTTAATTCTTATTGGTCAGATAAGTGTCATGCGTGCAATAGATAATTCTATTCAGTTTTATTAAAGGTTCTTCAGAGATTGAGTTTAAAATGAAAACTTTTTACAAAGAGACCGGATACTGGAATGTTGTGATTTGGGGATAATTCTTATTGGTCAGATAAGTGTCATGCGTGTAATAGATAATTCTATTCAGTTTTATTAAAGGTTCTTCAGAGATTGAGTTTAAAATGAAAACTTTTTACAAAGAGACCGTATACTGGAATGATGTGATTTGGGGTTAATTCTTATTGGTCAGATAAGTGTCATGCGTGTAATAGATAATTCTATTCAGTTTTATTAAAGGTTCTTCAGAGATTGAGTTTAAAATGAAAACTTTTTACAAAGAGACCGTATACTGGAATGTTGTGATTTGGGGTTAATTCTTATTGGTCAGATAAGTGTCATGCGTGTAATAGATAATTCTATTCAGTTTTATTAAAGGTTCTTCAGAGATTGAGTTTAAAATGAAAACTTTTTATCAAGAGACCGTATACTGGAATGATGTGATTTGGGGTTAATTCTTATTGGTCAGATAAGTGTCATCCGTGTAATAGATAATTCTATTCAGTTTTATTAAAGATTCTTCAGAGATTGAGGTTAAAATGAAAACTTTTTATCAAGAGACCGTATACTGGAATGATGTGATTTGGGGTTAATTCTTATTGGTCAGATAAGTGTCATGCGTGCAATAGATAATTCTATTCAGTTTTATTAAAGATTCTTCAGAGATTGAGTTTAAAATGAAAACTTTTTACAAAGAGACCGGATACTGGAATGTTGTGATTTGGGGTTAATTCTTATTGGTCAGATAAGTGTCATGCGTGTAATAGATAATTCTATTCAGTTTTATTAAAGATTCTTCAGAGATTGAGTTTAAAATGAAAACTTTTTACAAAGAGACCGTATACTGGAATGTTGTGATTTGGGGTTAATTCTTATTGGTCAGATAAGTGTCATGCGTGTAATAGATAATTCTATTCAGTTTTATTAAAGGTTCTTCAGAGATTGAGTTTAAAATGAAAACTTTTTACAAAGAGACCGGATACTGGAATGTTGTGATTTGGGGTTAATTCTTATTGGTCAGATAAGTGTCATGCGTGTAATAGATAATTCTATTCAGTTTTATTAAAGATTCTTCAGAGATTGAGTTTAAAATGAAAACTTTTTACAAAGAGACCGTATACTGGAATGTTGTGATTTGGGGTTAATTCTTATTGGTCAGATAAGTGTCATGCGTGTAATAGATAATTCTATTCAGTTTTATTAAAGGTTCTTCAGAGATTGAGTTTAAAATGAAAACTTTTTATCAAGAGACCGTATACTGGAATGATGTGATTTGGGGTTAATTCTTATTGGTCAGATAAGTGTCATCCGTGTAATAGATAATTCTATTCAGTTTTATTAAAGATTCTTCAGAGATTGAGGTTAAAATGAAAACTTTTTATCAAGAGACCGTATACTGGAATGATGTGATTTGGGGTTAATTCTTATTGGTCAGATAAGTGTCATCCGTGTAATAGATAATTCTATTCGGTTTTAATAAAGATTCTTCAGAGATTGAGGTTAAATGAAAACTTTTTATCAAGAGACCGTATACTGGGAATACGATGTGATTTGGGGTTAATTCTTATTGGTCAGATAAGTGTCATGCGTGCAATAGATAATTCTATTCAGTTTTATTAAAGATTCTTCAGAGATTGAGTTTAAAATGAAAACTTTTTACAAAGAGACCGGATACTGGAATGTTGTGATTTGGGGTTAATTCTTATTGGTCAGATAGAGTGTCATGCGTGTAATAGATAATTCTATTCAAGTTTTTATTAAAGATTCTTCGATTGAGATTCAAAAATAGAAAACTTTTTTACAAAGAGACCGTATACTGGAATGTTGTAGTTTGGGGTTAATTCTTATTGGTCAGATAAGTGTCATACGTGTAATAGATAATTCTATTCCAGTTTTGATAAGAATTCTTCAGAGATTGAGTTTTAAAATAAAAACTTTTTACAAAGACCGGATACTGGAATGTTGTGATTTGAAGTTCAAAATGTAACGGTCAGATAAGTGTCATGCGTGTAATAGATAATTCTATTCAGTTTGTCTAAGGTTAACTGAAGATTGAGTTTAAAATGAAAACTTTTTTACAAAGAGACCGTATGTGGAATGTTGTGATTTGAGTTAATTCTTATTGGTCAGATAAGTGTCATGCGTGTAATAGATAATTCTATTCAGTTTTATTAAAGGTTCTTCAGAGATTGAGTTTAAAATGAAAACTTTTTATCAAGAGACCGTATACTGGAATGATATGATTTGGGGTTAATTCTTGTTGGTCAGATAAGTGTCATGCGTGTAATAGATAATTCTATTCAGTTTTATTAAAGATTCTTCAGAGATTGAGTTTAAAATGAAAACTTTTTACAAAGAGACCGTATACTGGAATGATGTGATTTGGGGTTAATTCTTATTGGTCAGATAAGTGTCATGCGTGTAATAGATAATTCTATTCAGTTTTGTAAAGGTTCTTCGAGGAGATTGAGTTTAAAATGAAAACTTTATCAAGAGACCGTATACTGGAATGATCGCGATTTCAGGGTTAATTCTTATTGGTCAGATAAATTATGCAGACTACGTGTAATAGATAATTTACTATTCAGTTTTATTAAAGATTCTTCGAAATTCGAGTTTAAAACAAAACTTTCAAAAGACCGTATACTGGAATGATGTGATTTAGGGTTAATTCTTATTGGTCAGATAGTGTCATGCGTGTAATACGATAATTCTACTAGTTTATCAAGAGTTCTTCAGAGATTGAGTTTCAAAATGAAACTTTTGTATCAAGAGACCATGTGGGATGATGATGTGATTTGGGGTTAATTCTTGTATTGGTCAGATAAGTGTAAAATACAAGTATAATAGATAATTCTATTCAGTTTTATTAAAGGTTTATTTAGAGATAATTTAAAATATAAACTTTTTATCAAGACCATGTATACTGGAATGATGTAGATTTAGGGATAAGATTCTTATTGGTCAGATAAGTGTCATGCGTGTAATAGATAATTCTATTCAGTTTTATTAAAGATTCTTCAGAGATTGAGTTTAAAATGAAAACCTTTTACAAAGAGACCGTATACTGGAATGATGTGATTTGGGGTTAATTCTTATTGGTCAGATAAGTGTCATGCGTGTAATAGATAATTCTATTCAGTTTTATTAAAGGTTCTTCAGAGATTGAGGTTAAAATGAAAACTTTTTACAAAGAGACCGTATACTGGAATGATGTGATTTGGGGTTAATTCTTATTGGTCAGATAAGTGTCATGCGTGTAATAGATAATTCTATTCAGTTTTATTAAAAGTTCTTCAGAGATTGAGTTTAAAATGAAAACTTTTTACAAAGAGACCATATACTGGAATGTTGTAATTTGGGGTTAATTCTTATTGGTCAGATAAGTGTCATGCGTGTAATAGATAATTCTATTCAGTTTTATTAAAGGTTCTTCAGAGATTGAGATTTAAAATGAAAACTTTTTACAAAGAGACCGTATACTGGAATGATGTGATTTGGGGTTAATTCTTATTGGTCAGATAAGTGTCATGCGTGCAATAGATAATTCTATTCAGTTTTATCAAAGGTTCTTCAGAGATTGAGTTTAAAATGAAAACTTTTTACAAAGAGTCCGTATACTGGAATGATGTGATTTGGGGTTAATTCTTATTGGTCAGATAAGTGTCATGCGTGTAATAGATAATTCTATTCAGTTTTATTAAAGGTTCTTCAGAGATTGAGTTTAAAATGAAATCTTTTTACAAAGAGACCGTATACTGGAATGATGTGATTTGGGGTTAATTCTTATTGGTCAGATAAGTGTCATGCGTGTAATAGATAATTCTATTCAGTTTTATTAAAGGTTCTTCAGAGATTGAGTTTAAAATGAAAACTTTTTACAAAGAGACCGTATACTGGAATGTTGTGATTTGGGGTTAATTCTTATTGGTCAGATAAGTGTCATGCGTGTAATAGATAATTCTATTCAGTTTTATTAAAGGTTCTTCAGAGATTGAGTTTAAAATGAAAACTTTTTACAAAGAGACCGTATACTGGAATGTTGTGATTTGGGGTTAATTCTTATTGGTCAGGTCAGTGTCATGCGTGTAATAGATAATTCTATTCAGTTTTATTAAAGGTTCTTCAGAGATTGAGTTTAAAATGAAATCTTTTTACAAAGAGACCGTATACTGGAATGATGTGATTTGGGGTTAATTCTTATTGGTCAGATAAGTGTCATGCGTGTAATAGATAATTCTATTCAGTTTTATTAAAGGTTCTTCAGAGATTGAGTTTAAAATGAAATCTTTTTACAAAGAGACCGTATACTGGAATGATGTGATTTGGGGTTAATTCTTATTGGTCAGATAAGTGTCATGCGTGTAATAGATAATTCTATTCAGTTTTATTAAAGGTTCTTCAGAGATTGAGTTTAAAATGAAATCTTTTTACAAAGAGACCGTATACTGGAATGATGTGATTTGGGGTTAATTCTTATTGGTCAGATAAGTGTCATGCGTGTAATAGATAATTCTATTCAGTTTTATTAAAGGTTCTTCAGAGATTGAGTTTAAAATGAAATCTTTTTACAAAGAGACCGTATACTGGAATGATGTGATTTGGGGTTAATTCTTATTGGTCAGATAAGTGTCATGCGTGTAATAGATAATTCTATTCAGTTTTATTAAAGGTTCTTCAGAGATTGAGTTTAAAATGAAAACATTTTACAAGGAGACCGTATACTTGAATGATGTGATTTGGGGCTAATTCTTATTGGTCAGATAAGTGTCATGCGTGTAATAGATAATTCTATTCAGTTTTATTAAAGGTTCTTCAGAGATTGAGTTTAAAATGAAAACTTTTTACAAAGAGACATTTTACTGGAATGATGTGATTTGGGATTAATTCTTATTGGTCAGATAAGTGTCATGCGTGTAATAGATAATTCTATTCAGTCTTATTAACGGTTCTTCAGAGATTGAGTTTAAAATGAAAACTTTTTACAAAGAGACCGTATATTGGAATGTTGTGATTTGGGGTTAATTCTTATTGGTCAGATAAGTGTCATGCGTGTAATAGATAATTCTATTCAGTTTTATTAAAGTTTCTTCAGAGATTGAGTTTAAAATGAAAACTTTTTACAAAGAGACCGTATATTGGAATGTTGTGATTTGGGGTTAATTCTTATTGGTCAGATAAGTGTCATGCGTGTAATAGATAATTCTATTCAGTTTTATTAAAGTTTCTTCAGAGATTGAGTTTAAAATGAAAACTTTTTACAAAGAGACCGTATACTGGAATGATGTGATTTGGGGTTAATTCTTATTGGTCAGGTCAGTGTCATGCGTGCAATAGATAATTATATTCAGTTTTATTATAGATTCTTCAGAGATTGAGGTTAAAATGAAAACTTTTTACAAAGAGACCGTATACTGGAATGATGTGATTTGGGGTTAATTCTTATTGGTCAGATAAGTGTCATGCGTGTAATAGATAATTCTATTCAGTTTTATTAAAGGTTCTTCAGAGATTGAGTTTAAAATGAAAACATTTTACAAGGATACCGTATACTGGAATGATGTGATTTGGGGTTAATTCTTACTGTCAGATAAGTGTCATGCGTGTAATAGATAATACTATTCAGTTTTATTAAAGGTTCTTCAGAGATTGAGTTTAAAATGAAAACTTTTTACAAAGAGACCGTATACTGGAATGATGTGATTTGGGGTTAATTCTTATTGGTCAGATAAGTGTCATGCGTGTAATAGATAATTCTATTCAGTTTTATTAAAGGTTCTTCAGAGATTGAGTTTAAAATGAAAACTTTTTACAAAGAGACCGTATACTGGAATGATGTGATTTGGGGTTAATTCTTATTGGTCAGATAAGTGTCATGCGTGTAATAGATAATTCTATTCAGTTTTATTAAAGGTTCTTCAGAGATTGAGTTTAAAATGAAAACTTTTTACAAAGAGACCGTATACTGGAATGTTGTGATTTGGGGTTAATTCTTATTGGTCAGATAAGTGTCATGCGTGTAATAGATAATTCTATTCAGTTTTATTAAAGGTTCTTCAGAGATTGAGTTTAAAATGAAAACATTTTACAAGGAGACCGTATACTGGAATGATGTGATTTGGGGTTAATTCTTATTGGTCAGATAAGTGTCATGCGTGTAATAGATAATTCTATTCAGTTTTATTAAAGGTTCTTCAGAGATTGAGTTTAAAATGAAAACTTTTTACAAAGAGACCGTATACTGGAATGATGTGATTTGGCGTTAATTCTTATTGGTCAGATAAGTGTCATGCGTGTAATAGATAATTCTATTCAGTTTTATTAAAGGTTCTTCAGAGATTGAGTTTAAAATGAAAACATTTTACAAGGAGACCGTATACTTGAATGATGTGATTTGGGGCTAATTCTTATTGGTCAGATAAGTGTCATGCGTGTAATAGATAATTCTATTCAGTTTTATTAAAGGTTCTTCAGAGATTGAGTTTAAAATGAAAACTTTTTACAAAGAGACCGTATACTGGAATGATGGGATTTGGGGTTAATTCTTATTGGTCAGATAAGTGTCATGCGTGTAATAGATAATTCTATTCAGTTTTATTAAAGGTTCTTCAGAGATTGAGTTTAAAATGAAAACTTTTTACAAAGAGACCGTATACTGGAATGATGTGATTTGGGGTTAATTCTTATTGGTCAGATAAGTGTCATGCGTGTAATAGATAATTCTATTCAGTTTTATTAAAGGTTCTTCAGAGATTGAGTTTCAAATGAAAACTTTTTACAAAGAGACCGTATACTGGAATGATGTGATTTGGGGTTAATTCTTATTGGTCAGATAAGTGTCATGCGTGTAATAGATAATTCTATTCAGTTTTATTAAAGGTTCTTCAGAGATTGAGTTTAAAATGAAAACTTTTTACAAGGAGACCGTATACTGGAATGATGTGATTTGGGGTTAATTCTTATTGGTCAGATAAGTGTCATGCGTGTAATAGATAATTCTATTCAGTTTTATTAAAGGTTCTTCTGAGATTGAGTTTAAAATGAAAACTTTTTACAAAGAGACCGTATACTGGAATGTTGTGATTTGGGGTTAATTCTTATTGGTCAGATAAGTGTCATGCGTGTAATAGATAATTCTATTCAATTTTATTAAAGATTCTTCAGAGATTGAGTTTAAAATGAAAATTTTTACCAAGAGACCGTATACTGGAATGTTGTGATTTGGGGTTAATTCTTATTGGTCAGATAAGTGTCATGCGTGTAATAGATAATTCTATTTAGTTTTATTAAAGGTTCTTCAGAGATTGAGTTTAAATTGAAATCTTTTTACAAAGAGACCGTATACTGGAATGTTGTGATTTGGGGTTAATTCTTATTGGTCAGATATGTGTCATCCGTGTGTAATAGATAATTCTATTCAGTTTTATTAAAGGTTCTTCAGAGATTGAGTTTAAAATGAAAACTTTTTACAAAGAGACCGTATACTGGAATGATGTGATTTGGGGTTAATTCTTATTGGTCAGGTAAGTGTCATGCGTGCAATAGATAATTCTATTCAGTTTTATTAAAGGTTCTTCAGAGATTGAGTTTAAAATGAAAACTTTTATAAAGAGACCGTATACTGGAAATGTTTCTGACTTGGAATTGATTCTTATTGGTCAAATATTTGTCATGTGTGCAATGAATAATTTTTTTCACTTGTATTAATGCTCCTTCAGAGATCGTGTTTAAAATGAAAACTTCTTGCAAAGAGGCAGTGTACTGAATTGTTGTGATTTGGGGTTAATTTTTTATTCGTCAGATATGTGTCATTTGTATGAAAGCAAAAAATATGATTTTTAAATTTAATTCTAATCTGAAACCGAAGGCTGTAGAATGTGTATACAAAACGCGTCGTCTATTGCATTTTCTCATTGTCTTTACACTTGATTCGGATATTATTGTGTACAACCTCCCACCCTTATATATAGTCATTATTATTATTATTATTATTATTATTATTATTATTATTATTATAGCATACTGTAACTTGATAGCTAAAATGTTTCGGTGTTTAATACGCCATCATCAAGTAGTCAAGATAAAAAATGTCAGTATGAAAATCGAAAATAAGCTAGCATGATATAATAAGCACCCGAGGATTACTGAAATGCATGAAAGTCAGTCTCGCGTAAAACGTAGGATAATATGTATATTTATTATTTTTGCTCTGTTATTGAGCACTGTTCTCTTCATAACTGATTAATATTTTCATAGTGATGCGTTTATACGCGTATATACTTTTAAACACGTTGTATCAAACGATAGAGACAACTTAGTCTTGCAGATTTTCTTTTGTATTTTCTCATATTTTCTAATGAGGCTTTTTATTTCCAAATTATATTTATGCAAATATTGTCCATATGTTAACCGACTACTTTCGAACGTCATCGTTCATCATCAAGGTCAAATTTTACGGTTTTACAATTTTAAGCATCAACAATTGCCTTGTAGCAGAAAACGTGTTACAACATTTTGAAGAACTAAATAAACGTTAAGAAAATTTTTTAAAATTCAAGGGAAGTAATAATGTGATCACGTGCAAGCGTGAAAATATGTGATCACCTGGAGGCGGGAATTATCTGATAACGTGGAATATTTAGAGTTGCAAAAATGTTTTAAATACCATAAAAATACATTAGGGAATTTAAAAATTCAAGGGAAGTAATTATGTGAATTATCTAATTACGCAGAAGCAAGAATTATTTACCTTAATTATATTTCAGTTATACTGTCTATACACATTGAAGAATGTGTCCAGAGACTTGATAAGCTGTGAGATTGATAAGAGGTTTATTACTTCTGATATGTAGTGCCTCTAAAATTTTAAGGCGTCTAATGTTTGTGTGTTGATCGATAATTTTGGTATTGTCTATAAGAATTTTACGAATGTCGGAATGCAGAAGAGACAAGATGTGTAATTGCGGTAGAATAATTTAAATGCATAGATAATCGTCTAGAGAGCCGGGTAGTCGTAAATCCAATGTATGTATGTTGATTAGAAGAGCATTCTTCAAAAGGACATTTAAATTCATACACAACATGAGTTCTATCAACCCCGGTAGCAGCTGGAGAAGGGTTGTTGCTCATTACCAGATTAGGTTGATGATTTAAAACTGTAAAACCGTAAAAATTGACCCTGATGATTAACGATGGCGTTCGAAATTACTGGGTTAACATATGGACAATATTTGCATGAATATAATTTGTAAATAAAAAGCCTCGTTAGAAAATACGAGAAAATACAAAAGAAAATCTGTCTAAGTTGTCTCTATCGTTTAATACAACGTGTTTAAAATAAAAGATGCTGCCAAAATATACGTACTTTATATATATGCTTATATACCTCCTTACCATATATACTGTACTGTACAAAAGTATTAGGACAAGAACTATTTTTTCTTTTATGAGGCATATTGACAGAAAATAAAAAATATTGAAAGTAGTTTGATTTGATTTACTCAACAAATGCTTTAACAAGAAAAAATGCTTGTTACAAAATAAATTTAATATTTAGTATAATAGCCTTTTGCTTTGATCACAGCCTTTATTCTGTCAGGTATTGCCATCACAAGCTTCTTCAATGTATCTAATGGTATCTCCTGCCAAGCAGCTTGTATTTGTTCCTAAAGTGTGTCTTGCGAAGTAACATTAGATTGGCCAATTTTTTTATCCAAAATATCCCATAGATGTTCAACAAGATTGAGTTCAGGGCTTTGTGGGGGCCAATTCAAATTCCGAAGCATTCTTTCCTCTTCGTTTTTAGGTAAATAATTCTTACAAAGGTTTGGCTTTTCACCCTGTATTTGAATTTCAGTGAGGCTTTTGTGAAAATCACCCCTGTCCTAATACTTTTGCACACTACCGGTAGTGTGCAAAAGTGTTAGGACAGGGGTGATTTTAAACTTTTTTTATGCCTCATAAAAGATAAAATAGTTCTTGTCCTAATACTTTTGCACAGTACTATATATATATATATATATCCGAGTGAGTATAGAATGAGGAGAGAGGAAAGAAAAAAAAAATTTTCCGCCCAAAACATTAATTTAAAACAGTGCTCGATATATGATGTATAGAACTGTGAATATTTATTATGAATTATGTTTTAGAACATGTACATAATTTCTTCTATATATGTCGTCTTCTCTATAATGATATGGCTGTTTCAGTGTTTGGAATCCAAACACATCATCGCGAGAAATAAAGGTTTGGAATCATTCTCTGTTTATATTAAAAAACTGATAAAACGCTAATTTGCATTTACTTCCTAAAGAATACAAATTTAGATTTCTTGAAATAACTTTGCCTAAATACAATGATGCACCAATCTTGACTATAAAATATAAAAAAAATATATTTATAAAAAAAACTATAAAATAAAAAAATATTCCATACCGAAAAAATCAAAATTCGAAAGAAAAAACACCCCACCTCTATCACGTCTATCTAAGAAACCCCAAAGTGAAAACCTAGACACAGGATCAAATTAAATACATGAATTAGGTCCACTAACAGCAGACATCAATCAATTAAATGATAGCCAACCATAAAAAGGACCACTCAACAAGAATCCCTCTTAAAAATTCTAACCGGAAGATATACCCGACTGATAGGACGTACATTCCAACAAAGAATACCATTAATCAACAATTTCGCACTTACACACCGGATTCTTCGAGGGTCTGACGGTCAAAACGAGAGACACATTAATTACCAATAACTCCAACCAACCCCCACGACAACAACGAACCAAATATAAACAGAGAATGATTCCAAACCTTTATTTTATTTCTCCCGATGATGTGTTTGGATTCCAAACACTGAAACAGCCATATGATTGTAGAGAAGAGGACATATATGGAAGAATTTATGTACATGTTCTAAAACATATATATATATATATATATATATATATATAAAGAGAGAGAGAGAGAGATATGTATGTATGTATGTATGTATGTGTATTTAGGCAAGAATCCATCTCTAAGACATCTTTTATGAAAAATTTTTTTTTAATCATTTCACCCCGAGCAAGGCGGAAATGCCAATGATGTGCAGGGGGCTACATAACTGTAAAAAAGATTAATTAGAAAAGAGTGAGAAGTACAAACTAGTTAGAAAGGAGCAATAGAAAGCTGAGAAAGCAGGTGCGATGACAGATGCATAGGTGGACAGAAGGGAAGGTTATACGGGGGTGGGGAGAGAGCTAGAGTCCAGTGGTTAGTAGATGAGTATTGACTTTGCATTTAAATTTTTGGAGGTTGTAGCCGTCAGGAAAGCAAGAATACGGGAGCGAGTTCCACAGGCGGGAAGTGCGAGAGAAGAAGCTGCAGGAGTAGATTTGTCGTCTGCATTTGGCTAACCTGACTGTGAATGGGTGGGACCCAGTTGCCAGTCTGGTTGCATGAGTAAACACCTGTTGAGGAGGCACCAGTGACTTAAGTTCGTACGAGCAGAAACCATGAAAGTATTTATAGAACAGACAAAGGTAGGCCACATTTCGACGGTGGGGAAGTGGCTGCAGTCGAGCCGCCAGATCAGTACCTATCACATTACAAACTCTCCTTTGGAGCCTGTCAAGAACACTGAGGAGAACGGCAGGGGCGCCTGACCATAAATGGCAGCAGTACTCCACGCACGGACGGATGGTTGACTTGTATATATGCAGGATGGATCCAGGCGGAAAAAAACATCCTGGATCGACATAGTGACCCAACATTCTTAGCAGTAGATTTTGCTATAGATTCAATATAGTGGTTCCATTTGAGGTCTGAGGACAGGGTAAAGCCGAGGAGGCGTAGTGTATTGCTCTCCAGAAGAATCTCTTGGTCCATGCTTATGGGAGGCAGGAGAGGTTGCCTGTAATGGTTGACAGACAACAGCTTGGTCTTAGACGAATTGAAGTTGACAAGCCACTTCTTGCCCCAGTTCACCACAGAGTGTAGATCCTGTTCAAGGTCAGCAGCGAGATTATGTCTGTCCGCCACGACAGGTCTCTTACTGGTGCGGGAGTATATTGTAGTACCATCTGCATAGATGCCTACTTGGGACTTGATCTCATCTGGGAGGTCGTTGATGAAAATAAGAGCGTCGGGCCCAGGATAGAGCCCTGTGGGACACCAGCATTCGTGCTGTAGGATATGGAGGCACGCCCATTCAAAACGACATTCATTTTGCGGTTATTTAGAAAAGATTTGATTAGGTCAAGCAGGCGACCGATAATGCCGTAACCCCGTAGTTTGCATAGGAGGCCAGAGTGCCAAACCCTGTCGAAAGCCTTGGAGATGTCCAGAGCAACCGCGTGAGCCTCGTCAGACTCATCAAGAGCCTGTAGCATGTACTCCGTTACGGTTGTTAGCAGGTCTGCCGTGGACCTGGCAAAGCGGAATCCATATTGCCTATCAGAGAACAGTTTGTGGGCGGTGAGATGATGAACTATTTCAGCATTGATTATGGCCTCGAATACTTTCCCGAATATCGGTAGAAGACTGATAGGGTGATAGTTGAAAGGGTCCGAGGGTTCATCACAATTCTTAAATACAGGAACGACTGAAGAGAACTTCCAGCATGCAGGAAAGCAGGAAGCAGAAAGGCATTAGTTAAATAGTTTAGAGAGTACAGGGGAAAGTTCAGGAGCACACCTCTTAAGGACTATCACCGGGATTCCATGACTAGCAATGTATTTTTCTTAAGTTTCTTTGACTCCGTTTTCTGGATCGATTGATTTTATTTTATTTTTTACGGCCTATCAACATTTTGAAAATTATTCAAAGCCCAAAAATATTTTTAGATTGTAAGAATTTTTGCGATTTAATAATAATTTACAGATAAAAGTCCTGCGAATTAACTCATATTTAGGCTGAAAGAAGAGGTGAATCCATACCTTACCCAAGGATATTTGTGCATCATTGAAGATAACAAACCCTACTGAAATTAGAACTTGGCCCTTCGTTTTCCAATCCCGAGCCGTTATCCATTACGCCATCCACACATCCAAGATATACAGCATCTGGTATTCATAAGCGGCCAACCACCTCGGTACTGACGTTACATAACTTTGGTAATCATACGAGAACTAGTGTTTCAAGCTGTGTTTTTTTCTCGTGTGATAACACGAGATTTCAGTGGAATTATACAAAAGGTATTTTAACCCCCTGATGTTTTTTCATATTACTATAGATAAAGTATTCTAGATCACGAATATAAAAAAAACACCATAAAAATTTATAGGGAGGGTCCTTTTTGTTATGTAAATTCATTTTAAAACAAATCTGCTCACATATCGTGAATTTTTAAAACGTGAGTTGAAAATCTTTGGGACACATTGTAAGAAAATAGCGTCTAAAGAATGAAATACTCACAAGGCGTATTTTTTTTTTAATCATATCACCCCAAGCAAGGCGATAACGCCACTGATGCGCAGGGGGCTACGTAAGGGTAAAAAGAATGGAAAAGAGAAAGCCGGAAACCACATCCTAAACAGGGAACAAGGGATGAGCCCCTTCACCTGTTCAATAGACATGGGTGGAGTGTGAACCAGGCGATAGTTTAGTCTATCTACTCCAATTGAAAAAATAAAAAGAAAAAAAGAAAAGAGTGAAAAGATTGGAAAAGAGAAAACCGGAAACCGCATCCTAAACAGGAAACAAGGGATGAGCCTCTTCACCTGTTCAATAGATGTGGGTGGATTGTAAACCTGGCGATAGTTTAGTCTATCTGAAAGCAAAGTAAAACATTGAGTAATCTGCTCAAGGATTTTGTGCGAATCGATAGCGTAGAGAAAACGAAAAATGTAAAAGTGTCAAATGTTGCTTTGATCTACAAGGGAAGGAAAGTTCTGGAGAGCCCCGATTGCCAAAGTCCTAAAAGAGCACCAGTACTAAGTATTGGCTTGGTTGTAGTCTGTCTCGTAATCATGTGTTTTTCAATTGTGAAAATATAGTAGGTTGATTTTTCACTTCCTTTAAAAAAAATCAACATTGCAGTCAGTGTGAAGGTTGGCAGTTCACATTATAAGTACTGATGCCAAAAATTACATCCGTAGCTGATATCAATTTTGAGTATTTAGTTTTAAAGATCGTCTGAGAAATGTACAGAAATACCTAATTTCTGCAGGATTTTACTTAATCCGAGCACACTAACCATGGGTATATAGTACCCAGCGCAAATGACGCCATTTTCATCACTATTTAATTAAATTTTCAGTACCTGATTTTCTTACCTAAATAATGTTTTTCAGTTCCTATTAATGTTAACTCAAAGTACAAATTTTAAGTGCCTGCATGTAAAATATTTCAAATAAAGATTCATATTTAATATTTTTTGATATTTTTAAAATCGGGTATGATATACCTATGGTTAGTAGTGGTGTAACTTTAATTGATGGTTAGTGTTCCAGGGTTAAAAACCTTATTCAAAATTCTACTGTTACAAGAATTAATCCAAATAAAATTGATATATTTTGTATTAGATGCATTAAATGGAAATACATCAAAACTAGAATTCAAATTATGACTCACCACTTGCAAAATATGCAATTTGTTATTGTATTCTATTAGTAAAAACTGTGTTAAAAATTGTAAAATGTTAGTAAAAAGACTACTCAATGAATAAGATTTTTTATATCACTTGTTAGATCATGATTTATAAAAATAAAAAATGTATAAAAGTGTGTATAACTCTATAAAACTGCTGGGCACAAATTATAAGACAAAATGTTTAAAATTCGCACTGTTTATTGAGAATCACACTAAAACCTAAGTAATATATTACATTATAATATAGCTAAATTGTTCAGTATAATTTCTCTTTGATGATACAATGATTAAATAATAATATGCATGTGCCTTGCATCTTGTCCATATACAGTTTGTAAAGCGTCAGTGAATTATAAATTTTATAAGGTTGTGTTAAAAGTCTTTCACTGATTAACGCTACGAAATTCCAACGTTACAATTTTGAACCTAAATCTAATCCTTAAACTCATTTCCTCAAAAAACGGTAACGATTCAGAAAGAAATATTTCGTGTCATTATTTATTTTGTTAAACCCCAAGTTTAAAATTGACTGTAATATCATGGTTCCAAAATCGCCCTATTCAGTTTTCGCAGTCCCATGATTTTGAATGCTGTTTTTCCGTGCAGTCAAGCCATTTCCCACCTTTTATCCTTGTCCCCTAACACAATTTGACCTTGGTGGAGCTTAGCAAACATCAATAACTTTAATTTTAAGTCAGCTGACCTTCGATTTATATAATTTGGCGGACTTTCTTATATTATGGGATCGCAGTAGGCTTATGTAAATTACTTCGTGTTATCCAAGTTTTTTTTCCTGTACTAGTAACTTATTTACGTTTTTTTGTTTTTTTTTATGAAATTCCCGCCAGAAGCTGGGATTAAGTCTTCAGAAAAAAAAAAAGACGATATAATAAGATAAAATAGCCGGATTAAGTTAAACTCATTGCTTACGAGATGATTATAGATCAGATGGATATCTTCTAAATAAATGTTTAAGGTAACGTTGCTCGATAAGAATTGTGTGAGTACGTAGGTTGGGAGTATCTATGTGTCAAATTACATTTTCAGTAAGAAAAAAGGGGGAAAAACAAAATGTGAAACAGGCGAATATATGTAATTTGTTGGAAATACTTATGAAACGTGTCTAAGATTTAATTCACTCATATGCTTACATAAGTCTTTTTCACAAATGTCCTTGAGAAAGGCACGAATCTATATCTTCTCTTC
Organism: Ascarosepion bandense; assembly: GCA_037127315.1. NCBI lineage: Eukaryota > Metazoa > Mollusca > Cephalopoda > Sepiida > Sepiidae > Ascarosepion > Ascarosepion bandense. The sequence goes on along the minus strand of JBBBDQ010030258.1, from coordinate 2,219,708 downwards.
CAATTATAGATTAGAGATCAGTGTAGAGTGGGTTTTCTAATCTTGAATGGTAATCAGACTAAGAGAAGGAAAATTATTACGCATTGTAAAAAAGGCAACGGAAAACAACCCTACTATAATTTCCTGGAAGTCATTGCAATTCACAAACAATAAAGAAAAGGAATATGAGGAAGGCCATGATTGCCTACCTTTCAAAGGGATATGGCATTAAAAAGAATAATAAATGATTAGCGTATAAAAAAGTACCTCAGGGAACTGAAGCCGCTTAACTTGCACAGTTCGCTTGTCTGTTGGAATAAATTAACGTAGAATAAACCTAGAGACACAAAATTACTGTTAAAAAAAGAATGTAGCAGGTGTGAGATTGTGGCAGAAAAAACAGAGGGATCAACGTTATAGCTCATATAAGCCCCCCCCCCAAAGCGGATAGAATCAATAATGGCATTCCAAATTTCTAGGAACGGGTTCTATAAAGTCAGATAATTTTTAGGAACCTATTCTGTTTAGATTTTTTTTTTACAGAGCTCTCTAGTACTTTTTGTCCCTTGTAGTTCTAAGCAGCATTTGGCACTTTTACTCTTTTCGTTCTCTCTATGCATTTATGTATAAAAAATATTAATAACGTCCACAAAAAACGTTAAAATCTATAGCAAAGGATTGTAGTGAGTTCTATTTGTTATTACAAAAAAGTTTTAATTCATGAATTAGTTGTTAAATAGAGAAATTAGGAATAGAACGTTTTGGAAGATTCTAGAATATTCGAGAAAAATCTAAAGAATTGGAGATGATTCTAGAAATTTGCAAATTAGGTGTTAGCCTCTATAAAAATAGATTTTGGGAAGAGAGTAGTTAGTTGCTAAAAGGATTTGCTTACATTATCAACTTCGGCTTTGATTCAAGGATTGTATATCCAGCCGAAAGAATCTCTACTAAGAGTTGCCGACCAACTAGAATCTGAAAGAGAACCTCATGGAACTAAATGGGTAAACAGATTTTTTTGACTCTTTCATTGACCATACTGGAAATTATTCTTTATATACACATTTGAGGATTTCCAAAAAGTATAGCACTTAAACTACTTCGCTAGCTTATCTGGGTAAAGATTCTTGACACTTTTCTTCCCCTTCGTAACACTTCGCCTGCCAGTAGTAAACTCTATGTTTTTTGTTTTGAATGCAAAAATTGTATATTTTGTAAATATTTTTATTTTGTGTTATCGCAAATTAAATATTTGTCTGTGATTTAGCTCTGTGTTTTGGCCAATCAGTTGTTTTTCTTTCGTTACAACTTAAAACGTAACAAAATTGGGGGCTCGTCCGGGACATGAACCCGGGAACTCTCGCACCCAAAGCGAGTATTATACCGTTGGGCAGATTAATCAATATGGAAACGAATCGCTTTATATAGTATCAAAAATAATGAAAAACCATTTTGATAGTCTAATTGGAAACATTTATTTATTAATATATTTCCAGCTTCAAATTCTATTCTCAAAATATTTTTATTCAGAAGTATGATAATTTTTTACTCTAGTGTCATCAGCTCTGTTATGGTTTCTTAGCCAAATTCGATCTGAATCTCTGCAGTTCCAAAGATTCAATGGAAGGCCTATCAAATCTATGACTAGAAGATTTGCCACATTTTTAACTTTTCACAATTTCTTTTGTCAGAATAAATTATGTTCATCAAAGCAAACCTTATTTTAGCCTTCGCAGAACTCACAGCAAAGATATTAATTACATTTTGAGCTATTATATATCGGCTATTAATATATAAGATTACATTCGGATAATCCAACACCCGGTTCGCTAAGCTTTTATAATTTTAAGAATCAGTTCTTGCGAACCAGTAGGATTCTATCTGTAGAAAGGATATTTTTAACAGATTATGTCAAATTGGAGACGCCAAAACACAAGCACAAAAACTGTGTTTAAACAGAAAATGAGACACCGAAATCCGAAAGCCCATTAAGATTGTGAAAGATTCCTTACAAAATTTAAGCAAACTATTAGAAAACAGGATGTGCGTTTTGGTGCAGTGGATATCGACTCGGAACGACAAATCAGGGAGCCGAGTCCGAATTCCAGTTGAATCCCTTGCATTCACTTACTATCAAATACCCCTGGCAAAGGTATTAATCCGTTTCTTCTTTCTAGTTATGGGTCAAATAATAGGACAGATTGGCTTCTATAGCCTTGGTTGTCTGGCAACCAGTCGACTGCAGAAAGCAATGGCAGCCTACTGGAGGATAATCTTCTGCCCAGTCAGTCATATCTCTTTCGAGACATGATCGCCCAAAGCGTGTATCACGTATGGCATTTACCTGACTGACTGTTTAGAAAACAAAATAAAAGAAGAAAAGAAAAAGGTTACTGAACTGTTAATAATAATATTCTTCCTTTGTCGTGTTACGGTAGAGAAGGATGAGCCCCCGATTGTGTTACGTTTTAATCCCGGACGAGCCCCCCAATCTTGTTAAGTGTAACAAAAGAAAAAGTAAATGATTGACCAAAACTCAGAGATAAAAATCACAGACAAATATTTAATTCACAAAACACACCAAATAAAATATTTACAAATATACAATTTTATTTGCATTCAAAACAAGAGACAGAGTTTACTATTGGCGAGTGCTATGAGGAGAGAAGGAGAAGGTAAGGTGTCAAATATCTTTATCCAGTTAAGTTGGCGAAGAAGTTAAGTGTTATACTTTGTGGAAATCCTTAAATGAGTATATAAAGACTAATTATTTGTTTCGCCAATGAAAGAGTCAAAATTATGTATTTACCCTTTTTGTTCCAGGAGCGTTCTCTTTCAGGTTTTAGTTGGTCGAACTATTCTATGAAATTCTTTCGGCTGGATATAAATCCTTGAATCAAAACCAGAGTTGGTATGTCAGCAAATCCTTTTAACAACTCTTTCAAGTTTTAGTTTGTCGTCGACGTAGAGAGATTCTTTCGGCTGGATATAAATCCTTGAAACAAAACCGGAGCTGATAAGGTCAGCACATCCTGTTAACAACTCTTTCAAATTTTTGTCGGTACCACTTTTCTATAAGACTCTTTCGGCTGGATATAAATCCTTGAATCAAAGCCGGAGCTGATAAGGTCAGCTCATCCTGTTATCAACTAACTACTCACTGCTCCAAACCTATTTTTATAAGGGCTAACGCCTAATTTGCATATTTCTAGAACCTTTCGAATTCTCTCGATTCTGGAACATTCTCGATCATTCTGGTACCTTCCAAACGTTCTATTTCTAATTTTTTATTTTTTCGACTACTTCATGAATTAAAACTTTTTTGTAATAACAAGTAGGACATCTTAGATATTATCAATATTATTTTTATATATAAATGCATCCTCGTAACAGTAGGCCATGTCCCTTCAGGACGTAGGCGATCATGACTTTCTACATCTTCTTCTCCTATGTAGCTCTTAATAAGTTTTGTTTTTTGTTATTTCTCCAAAACCCTGTTTTGCCACCCATTTTCTCAAGCCCATCAAGTATGTCAGACGTTGCTTTCGTCTTTCCCTCTATCTGCTTTGTGAGTATCAGGTTTTCCAAACTCCGTTCCTTATTACGTGCCCCAGAAATTTCAACTGCCTTTTTAAGCATAAGTTTCGCTTTTGTTTTAATTCTCTCCAAAACCTCGTCGTTGCTCACATGTTCCGCTCATGTTATCCTCAGCATCCTTCAGTAGAACTACATTTCTGATGCTCCGAGTATCACCTTCGCTGTCATACAAAAGAACAGATATCACGTAACAGTTCAGTACCTTTTTCTTTGATTCCAACGAAATGTTCCTGTCGCTTAATACTCTGCTTAGCTTTTGGAATGCGTCCTCGGCCAGAGTCTTTGCTATATGGCAGTGGTTGCTAGACAATCTCATCACAGTTGAAAAAAAATAAACGTAGACATAGGAGATAAGAAATTAGACATAAGTTCGTTTTGCATTTTATTCAATTATTCAGTTTATTTATAAGTAAAAAAAGGTATACGCCAGTCCGGTTTAGATTTAAAAAAAAACACTAAATGCTGAACAATCTCATTATAGATGAATAAGAAACTTGATTCAAAATAAAACGTGATTCCACAGAAGGACGCTGAGAATACTATGGACTGAACATGTGAGCAACGACGAAGTTTTAGAGAAAATAGAAACAAAAAAATGACACATATTTAACATCAGATTGAGATAATTGAGTTTGAGTTTCAGTATGAGTTTTGTTTAACGGCATATCAAAACCTCTGTGGGTTATTTAATGCCAAAAAGGTGGGGCTTAAGGTATTTTTTTAATGTTTGGTTATAGTGAGAAGACTGATTTAGTCAGATTTTGATGAAAGATTTAAAAAAAGGTTTGGTTTCTTTTAGAAAATTGAAGATGTCTTCTAGTTTTGTATTCAAAAATGTATTGATAGTTTTTTCTTTCAAAAATGTATTATGGAAATAATTTTTTTTCCTTCAAAATTTTGTTATGGTAATAATCTTTTCCCTTCAAAAATGTATATTTTTTTCTACAAAAGTCTATTTTTATATATATTTCTATAAAAAGTCTATTTTTATACTTTCATAGTGTTTTGACCCCATTTTGGGAGTTAACTATTTGCCCATAGCTAGGACCATAACATGTGCTACCACTCCGGGTCAGGGTGAAACTGAGAGCAACAGAAATTAGGAGGTGGTTCCATGCTCCTCACAACCTCCCAATCAGAGGCCTTGTTGCCGGATGCAGTTTACCGAGACATAATTGAACCTTTTAGAGCGTACAATAAGATACAGTGAAGATAAAAGAGGAATAGGAAAACAACGCATCACCTACCTAACGAAATTTGATAAACGGCTAGAACAACAGGGATTAGAAGTGAGAGAAAAAAAACTTTACTCATAGCTACAAATGACGGGAAATTGTGGATAGCCATGATTGGGTACGTCCTGATGTGACTCGGTATATAGAAGAAGAAAAAGAAGACCAAGCTATTGTGGTATAGATAACATTGAGCTAGCTCTATATTACATATACTGGCTGTACCCGGCCACGCGTTTCTGTGGCTCAGTTTGGTTAAATGGGAAAAAAAGAAGAAATTTATTTACTAAACCAACGAAATAAATGGGATATCGATAATAATTCGTTGAAAAAAAAATGATTAGAATTTGTTTTTTAAGGGAAGGGATTTCTGTTGTTTACGCCCACCAAAATAGAAATAATAATAATAATAATAATAATAATAATAATAATAATAATAATAAAAGGCTTCGTTTACCTTAAATGTGCAGTTTTCCTATGTTTACTATGATATAACAAAGTTGTCTGTATTGAAAATGAAAGTTTTTTGATTCGGCTTTCATCGGCTCTAATAGATTTGCAATATATATATATATTTTTAATATTGTAATATTTTTTTTAATATAAGGTATATAAAAACACGCTCGTATTCGATTAAAATGCTATAGTAAAATGTCAAAACAATTGGTGCAGCCGTTTTCTAGATTAGCGGATAGTAACAAACGGACAAGTAGGTTTTTATTTTTATAGATAAATCCGATAATTAATAAATGTTAGCACGTACGTTATGTCTTGCCATTACATCAGAATGTTCCATTCTTATCTGAATACATTGAAAAGCGGAAAAAATGTATGTCAGAGACACTGTTTGGCTTTTAGCGAAATAAGAATACAAAAAAATAAGGGTCTCTCAGATGTAATAATATGTACATATTAGTTTTGTAATGAGATGTTTCTGTTATCAACAGTGTTAACTTGAATGTTATCCTAGGATCAGCGCTCAGGCAAAACAATTTTATTACGAAATAACTTAAAACTTTCCGTTGTTAACTCAGAGCAATAATGTTTCATGAATGGATGCGTTTATGAAAGAAGTGTTACCCAGTTTTAAGGGGATATGAATTTTGGTTAGATTTTTCGGTTAATTTCTTTGAGTATTTTACGCCCAGATGTTGGCAGCTGATAAAATTTCATCTGGCAACGTCTCAAACATGTTTTTTCTCGTTTTCATTTCTATCAATGCCAATTTATTCTATTCCTTTTAATAACATTGATCAACATTTTTTTAATGTTATGGTGTGGCGAAGATGCAACCAGTCAAGTAAGTGCCATACGTGTGACACACTTAGTCGATCCTGTCTCGAAAGAGACATGACTGACTGGGTAGAAGATTATCCCGCAGTAGGTTGCCATTACTTTCTGCGGTAGACTGGTTGCCAGCCAAGGCTATAGACCCCAATCTATCCTGATATTTAATCCATAACTGGAGGGAAGAGACGGACTAATACCTTTTCCAAGGGTATTTGCGCGTAAGTGAATGCAACAAATTCAACTGAAATTCAAACTCAGCTTCCCGACTTCTCGTTTCGAAACGATATCCACTGTACCACAACGCACATAGTAATAAATAATTTTGAAGCGCTGATTTTCAAAAATGACATCCCTTGTTCCCTATGGCGTCTAGGTTTTTTGGTTTGAGAGATGACCATTTTTCCGTTTTCTAAATCTGTGTACTTATTTTTAAACTAGTAGTATAGCCCGGCGTTGCTCGGGTGTAATGAAAGCTTTAAACTAACCCATGTCCTGGAGCTCAGACTCAACCTAAAGAATATTTGTCTGAAGTTTGGTGGGAATCGGATAAAAATTTGTATAAAGGACATATAGACAGATAAACACACACACACACACACACACACACACACACACACACACACACACACACACACATCTTACCTTTTATATATATATATATATATATATATATATATATATATATGAGTTTTTTTTTTAATCGTATCACCTCGAGCAAGGCGGTAACGCCACTGATGTGCAGGGTGATACGTAATAGTGAAAAGATTGGAAAAGAGAAAGCCGGAAACCACATCCTAAACAGGGAACAAGGGATGAGCCTCTTAACCTGTTCAATAGACGTGGGTGGAGTGTGAACCGGATGATAGATAGATCTATCTACTCCAATCCATCTATTTTCTGCACTATTTTAAGAACTGCAACCTTGAAACTTCTGAATATTGTTTCTTATGTCTTTGTCTATGAGTATATCAAATTTGATTAAAATCGGACCACTCCTTCTATAACCCGATTTTTTCGATTATCGATTTTTGATATTTATCGGGAATACCTCGACACAAAACCTAGCTAAGAACACTCGCAACCGCTTATAGCACAACTGTGTAAATTTTCAAGAAAATCGGTTCAGCCGTTTCGGAGTCTATAGGTAAGAGACACACGCACATACACTCACACAGACAAAGTTCCATTTATAAATAAGTTTAGATAAATGTCAGATATTTTTATCAATATTTCTTGCATACAAATTTTTTTCAGGAAGAGGAGAATTAAGGTCATAAATAAAAGCCAGAATAAATGACAAAAGAAAAACCACACGTTTTGAAAGGACGATAATATTCTGACACACTTCTAATTGATAAGCTAAGCTCTCACGTGTGAAACATTACACTTAAACATTAAAACCCATTTAATTTTCTAATAGAAGAATTTAATTAATGGCGTATAAGCCATTAGCTTATATTGTAGCAACGAGTTGGCCTGTGCCGTAATAAAACGACGGCAAAACATTTATATCGATATGCCGTGTAAAATGATGGCAACATATATATTGATGCTTCTACTATTGAGTATCTTACATTAAAAATAAAACAAAATATAAGGTGTTTATTATAATATAGAGTATATATATATATATATATATATATATATATATATATATATATATTGTGTATCGAGGCAGCAGATAATTTTATAAACATATACTGTTAAATATAACAAAAAATGAATTTCTATAATGTTTAATCATGAGCCCTTCTAAATATATTTTGGCTTTAATTTCAGGTGAAAATAAAGACAAAAATTGTCGAACATTTGGATATGTTTTATTATGCTAGTTCTAAGATTTCGGCTCACATAAGCCATCTTCAGAGAGGTTACAGGGACGTTAAGATAAATAGATCCACCATCAAAGATGATTGAATTGTGTTGACATAAAACATTGCTTAGAAACATAATAGACATTCATTGTCGGTTATATTTAGCAGTATATGTTTAGAATATATATATATATATATATATATATATATATATATATATATAGTTATGAATTATTGTATATTTCGACACAAAAAATTCTGTTTCGAGATAGATTCTCATCATCAGGCAATGTTGCTGTTGGTTGTGCAGATGATTTATGTAAATTATCTGCACAACCAACATCAAACATTGCCTGATGAAGAGAATCTATCTCGAAACAGAAATTTCCGTGTCGCAATGTACAATTAATTCATAACTATATAATTATATTAAGCTCTATAATATTTATTATATTGAGCACTGTTCATAATAAATTAAATGCCGGGGCACTCAAAATAATAAAACCTTGAGTCCTCTTCACCTGCTTCACCTGGAATTATATATATATATATATATATATATATTCTTCATTACTCTACGACAAAACTATTGCAAAAAATAATGTTAAAAGCAAACACGTGGCAAGTTTTCATAATTGGTACTAAAGTTTAATAACTAATAGTAAAGAGAGTGAGCTGAGCCGACGCGGCCTCGTTATTTTCTCTATAATGAACTGAACTGGCACTACCTCGCTATTGTCTCTTTCTTTCTCTCTCTCTCTCTCTCCATGAACATAACAGAAAGGAAATTATATATATATATATATATATATATATATATATATATATAATGTTTTAGAACATGTACATAATTTTTTCTATATCTGTCCTCTTCTCTACAATCATATGGTTGCTTCAATTGTAGAGAAGAGGACATATATAGAAAAAATTTTGTACATGTTCTAAAACATAATTTATAATAAATACTCGTTCTATGCTCACTCATATATATATATATATATATATATATATATATGTATGTGTGTGTGTGCGCGCGCGTACACACACACAACGGTCTTTATTAAAAGAGAGAGGATTATTTTGGAAATTTTCTTTGAAAAACAGGAACACAACTTTTGTTAATGCATTCGAAGTATTCTGGTCGAGGACGGAAAGTGCGACACCGAGATCCGAAGGTGCATTGGAATGGCCAAGGACGCACTTCAAACCCTAAGATTTCGTTTTAAGCAACGAAAAGAACATTGAACTGTTATATGATTTCTGTCCTCCTACATGGCAGTGAATGCTGAATCATCTCTTTAAATATGAAGTAGAAGCTCCAAACAATAGTGGTTCTACCGAGTGATGCTGAAGAAACCATGGATTGAACATGCGAACAACGACAAGATTTTGGAGAGGATACAAACGAAAAGGAAACTTATACTTAACGTCAGGAAGAGACAGCTGAAATTTTTAGGATGCGTAATGAGGAAGGAGGGCTTAGAGAATCTAATACTCACAGGACGGATAGAGAGAAAGAGGGAGAGGTGAAAGCAGCGCGAGACACACAATGATATTGAGCGAGTGGATGGCGGAATAGGGTTTGGGATAGATACCAAGAGAAAATGTGTTAAGAGTGACTAGCGATAGAGGTAAGTGCGGGTTTCTTATTAACTACGTCCTGAAGAGACATGGCACATTAATGGAACTTTAACATGGAACTTTAATGAAATTGTATTATAAGGCATTAAAGAAAGTTTATGATTTTAGTATGTCTAGAAATTAGATTTTTAAATATATTTTTTTTTTCAGATAAATACTTCTGAATTGGCTTACGGCCTATCATGTTGAATACACCGGTTCTCGCTCAATCACCGAAGTTAAGCAACGTTGAGCCTGGTCAGTACTTAGATGGGTAACCGCTTGGGAATACCAGGTGCTGTAAGCGTTTAGTGACGGATGTGCGTTGTGGTGCAGTGGATATCGCCTCGGAAAGAGAAATCGGTGAACCGAGTTCGAATTCCAGTTGAATACCCTGAATCACTTAAGCACTGGTACCCTTGGGAAAGGTATTAATCCGCCTCTTCCTTTCAGTTATGAGTTAAATGACAAGGGTAGGACTTGGGGACCCTGCTCTTAAGAACAAATGAATCGAAAAGGAAACAACAATAAATTGTTGAAAGGAAAAGGTATTACCCGCAATAAATAAATAAAGTTTAGTTGGCAATAAATGACCCGCCGAGGTGTTGATATGCCATAAAAACAAACTTCTGAATTAATATTCACATATAAATATTTAAATCATGTGGTAGCGAGATTTGGTACCTCGAGGTGGTGTAATGGTTAGCAAGCTTGTCTCGCTAGAACCAATGCAATTGAGTAGTGAGTTCGATCCTCTCTGGGTGCCCCATACTTTCGGCATTGTGCCACAACTAACCTGTGCTTAGAATATCACTAAGCCACATCGAAATAGTGTCATCTGTCCTGTAATATTTTGTTGCATTTATTGTGTACTAGCTTGATGAACAAGACAATAAATATCGATCAGGTTTGGGCATATATTTTTTAAAAAAGTGCCTGAAATTGTTGTAAAAATTGGATATATACCAAAATATAAAGACTAGACATGATGAAGAGAAATTGATGTTTTTTATTTTTATTTTTTAATTACAAGTACAGTCCTCTCGACAGCATTCGAAAAGACTTTCTTGACCATCGACCATCGTTATCAAAAATTTGACTGGTTATAAATTAGCCAAATATAAAACAGAGATATTGACTAAATATTTCTGCCATCAGCATAAACAATAAGTTGGGAACTGATGATAACATGAAGGTTGTTTTTATCGTATTTTGGACTGGGCTTTCTTGCTTTTTTTTTTTTTTCGAAAATGCAAGAATCTATTTCTTCTCCCAGTTATGGATTAAGTTGCAGGAAAAGGCAAGAATCTATTTCTTCTCCCAGTTATGGATTAAGTTGCAGGATAGTGTCTCTAGACGCGGTTAGCAACTTGTTTAGAAAGTTAACTTCGAATTCAAAACTCAGTCAACTGAATGTGTATAAAGATGGTTAAATATAGGCTGCACATATATCTTAGAACAAAAATGCGATAGATTTCAATGGCTAAGTACAATACCACTACAGAGTGATTGTCCAGAATGTTGTTGACATCAACGAGCATTGGAGCCAAGGAAGGTGTCGAATAGCAATATTATATTACTAAATACTTCTCTATAAGAAATAAATGTACCTGTGTGAGCTTCTTGTATCGAATTCGTTAATTCTCATCTTATCTTTTATCTCTGTTTCTAGATATAAGTTAGGGGTAGGGAAGAAGATGGATTCACTCTTTTCACAAGGACATTTGCCCGTAAAAAACACGACTGGAATTCAAACTCGGCTCTCCGATTTCTCGTTCCGAGCAGCTATTCATTACATTATTCACACATCCCGATGAAAAGTATGACACAGAAATCTGAATGTAAATATGAATGGCGAAAGAAAACTTCCAAAAAATAAGCAAACTATTAATAGATATGAAAATTTCCTTAGCAACAAAGAAAATAGTTTTAAACTGCTATATGACTTACTGCCTGACACTATCTTATGAGATTTTGAGATGTTAGTGTTATTGTTTGTTCAAAAGAAATATGAATGTCTCCAGAGTGATTCAAGCAGTGCTAAAATGTTGGTTTCTTTTTAATTTTTTTTTTATTGGAGTAGATAGACTAAACTATCACCCGGTTTGACACTCCACCCACATCTATTGAACAGGTGTAGAGGCTCATCCCTTGTTTCCTTGTTTAGGATGTGGTTTCCGACTTTCTCATTTCCAATCTTTTCATTCTTACGTAGCCCCCTGCACATCAGTGGCGTTACCGCCTTGCTCGGGGTGATATGATTAAAAAAAAATATATATATAATACGTAATTTTCTATATAGCAGTGAATTTTAAACAGATTTTTTTAGAGAAGAGTCTTGACGTATCAGCGATGTACTCCTAAAGACGAATGCCGTGAATGACATCAACCGAGCATGTGTGCAATGAGGAAGCTTGAAGGCAAATAGAAACTTTAAGGAACCTGCTGTTTTGCTAATAATCAAAAAGAGGCAGCAGATATATTATAATTAAAAAAGAGATCTTGGAGAATATAGCACTCACAATACATATTGACGGCAAATGAAACAAGGGTAATTATTTCGTTTGTAGTACAATCAGAATTTTCTATCTTTACTTTAAAACAATTTTTTTAAAATAATATCAGATTTAATAGAAAGTGGTTATCATCAGCCATACTGATAGAAGACAAAAAGTTTTCTCTGTGATGTTAAAAAAGATAGCAGTTTCGTTTTGAAGGCGTTAAAATTTACAAACTTCAGTTAACCACTCATTGGAGGTAATTTTCGAGATCAGTTGCCTGTTCTAGTTTGTGGGCCTGATTGGGCTTCAGTCAAACAGTTAAACGTTATTTTTAACCTACTTGATTAATTTGTGTCCTTGGAGGCAGAAAAAAGACAAATAGGCTTGGTAAACTGTCAAAAGTTATTTAGAGTAGCAAAAGACATGAAGCTACGGAGAGTCATAATTGCCTAAGTCCTGAAATGTTGCATATAAAAGAATAGAAGTATTTAGCCTTAAGCATGAAGTCAATACAGTGATTCATCAGGGAAAAGGGAATCTTATTTCGAATTGTTTTTTTATAATCTAAGGAAAACATTCATTCCTATCTAAAACATTTTTTAACCTTTAGATCTGCGAATCTTTTCATGACATTTTCTACACCTATCTCTTTACAATATCATACAGGTGTGTTGTTATGACGGGCCAAGCAGACCGTTCAGCCATACTACATAAACATTGGCTAATATAAAATATACAAATCAATACAATTAAATTTCATTAATAATATTTTATATAATTCAAAGGTCACAAAAACAACATTAATCGTAGCAAATAAACTTAACAGATATGCAAAGTCTTATAGACGAAAACAATCATTATGCCCGCGTCGCCTGCTCATTCATTTTTCTGTTATGGTGTTAGATCATTTTTCACGGCTTCTGCTCCGATGAACTTAGATCACTAGTGCCCCCTAAATACGAATTTGAACGAGATACTAGATTAGCAACTAGATCCCACCCTTTTACAGTGAAACCGATAAAATGCAGCCGTAACTTCTACTCCAACAGTTTCTTTCCTCGCACTTCCCGAATGTGGAATTCTCTTCCAAACGATTGCTTCCCCGACGGCTACAATCTCCAGGAGTTTAAATGTAAGGTCAATAGACACCTCCTAACACACTAACCTGCTACCATTCTATCAAGCACTCTTCCCATCTGCCCAAACCTCATCCTCGCTATCCTTACTCATCTGTCACCTTCCTCCTGACATTCCCTATGTCTAACCACTCCTTCTCTTTACCTTCCCCTATGTAGCCCCATGCGCAATAGTGGCAGTGAAATGCCTTGCTTGGGGTGAGATGATTAAAAAAAAAAAAGAAGATCAATACGCCATAACAGAAAGAGATAATAATTAAATAATCGAAAATTTTACACGGCTCAAGATATTTAACACTTTTAAAAAAATTTTATTTATTATTTTCACATTTTTTCTTTTTGTTTTGATGATCTCAAACAACGGCTGCCTCTGTTTTGACAGCACTCCGGATATCAGTCCGAATAGCAAGTACTTCGAGCCAGCCCTGGTTTTACGAAATATGATTAGAAAATATATGACTATTAACTTAACGGGCGTTTTAAAAGAAATCAAGTCCTTAATATATGTTTTATTTTATATTCACAATGTTTCGATCGTTGTACATTCCGATCTTTTTCATGTGACTTCGTGCCCAGTAACCTTTGTACTTGGTAACCTTCGTTCTATGTGACCTTCATATTCAGTATGTTTTTAGAATTTTTAAATAATCATTTCATTCTAAGTAAGGCAATAATGTCTCTAAGACGTAAGTGGTTACTGGGCGTGGAAGAGAATGGGAAAACTATAGTGAGGATAAAGTACACTAACAGAACAGGATTCAGGAAGACAGAAGATGATGATTGATGATGCATTTAAATTTTTTAATACTCTAAGTAGCAGGGAAACAGAAGATTTGAGTTCCACAGGCGAGAAGTGCGCAAGAAGACACTATTAGAATAGAACTTATGGTTACATCTATTTAAGGGCTTACGGCCTATCACGTTGAATACACCGGTTCTCGCTCGATCACCGAAGTTAAGTAACATTGAGCCTAGTCAGTACTTAGATGGGTGACCGCTTGGGAATACCAGGTGCTGTAAGCGCATAGTGGCGGTTGTGCGTTGTGGTGCAGTGGATATAGTCTCGGAAAGAGAAATCGGTGAGCCGAGTTCGAATTCCAGTCAAATACCCTGCATTCACTTAAGCACTGGTACCCTTGGGAAAGGTATTAATCCGACCCTTCCTTTCAGTTATGGGTTAAATAACAAGGGTAGGACTTGGGGACCCTGCTCTTAAAAAAAATCCCAATGAATCTTGATACTCGAAAAGAAAAATGTTGTAAAAAAAATAACCTTACCCAAAAATCATTGCTTATCACCTAAAATTATCCCATAAGAATTGATAGGTCGTTAAACCTCGAAACAAACAAACAAACAAACAAACAAACATCTATTTAAAAAGTAAAACAATTATAGCACCTACGACTTATCTCTCTCTGTCTATGGAAGCTGATTTTTATGCTTGCAGGGTATGGTTAACCTGAAGGGATGCCTCCCCCAGCTATCGGTAAATAGCAGAACAGACTATATATCCTGGGTGGTAATCTGTCTAAGAGAAAAAAAAATCAAAACCTCTTATCATTGGCGAAATAGCTTCACCAACCCGCAGCTAACCAAGTTACGACTACACCTATGAAGATATTGTCAATCATAGAAGGGTTCTTTCAACAGTAGGGGGGATCTTGGATTTGTATCAGGTGCGCTTTCAGAGGACATGGGGATCATTTACTGTTGGTATGTACCCAGATGTCCGCTGCACCACAATGCACATCCTTTGCACCGTATGTGTGGTGAAAATAGAAGATAATGTTTGATGAATGTTGGTTTACGATATGATGAGCTGTTACGTAATATCAGTCCTTCTAGATGACGTTGAATGCTGAGAATCAGGCAAACGTGCACTACATTGTCTTGCAGATTGACCTGTCACCTGTCACCTCTCGGAACTCAGTGTAATCCGTGCACTCATCGAACAGCATACCAAAACACAAACTATCAACCGAAGACAAATGTTAGTGAATGATACTGCGTGTAGACCTAGTGTAGACCGAGTGGTTAGAACGTTCGCTTTCTGACCATGAGACCTGCGTTCGAATCTCACCATAGTCAATTTGACAGGAAGTTGACTTATCTATCTAGAGAAGGCAATCCCAGCGTGCGGCACTTTTGGAAAGTACCTGAAAATCACCTCCACGGTTTGACCCAAGCCTTGTTAGTGAAACTGGGTAGTCAGAACTCTTTGGGATCCGTCGATCGTTAAGCTACAACCAAGTCACAAATCATCGTGACCGAGGATTTGAGCGTCCTGACCTTGTTCAGACTTGTACACGCTAGTTAACGCGCTCTCTCCTGAAATCTGCAACTAAGGTCCGCTCAACAGAGTAAACCCCTGCGCACAAGTGAAGGTTCTACGTTGCTTGAGGTGAGATGATTATAGAACAGAATTCGAAATAAGATTCCTGTTTCTCTGATGAAAATTTGATGAGGATTATCGTGGTTTTAACTTCATGCTTAAGGCTAAATTTTAAAATCTATGTGGAGTGTCAGTGTGTAACCAAATTTTTAAACAAACACAAATGTACCTGAGTAGGCGTTAGCAGCTGGGATTGGCTAGCCGCCCTAGTAAACAGGAATCCTTGGATACGAGTGGTCCGCCATACATACTTTACAGCAGCCAATGGAAGGAAAGAAAAAAAACTAGATTATTATACAAAATATACCACCCACATTAAATAAAAGTATTATTTACCATAGGAGACGTTTGAATGCTTGACTAACACTAAACCTGATTGTTGAATACAGTAGTCTGTTGAGGAATCCAGAATCAAATATATACTATTATAAATCTGTAAAATATTGTTATAATTAAAAATGAAGTTAAAATGAAGAAAGCAGAACTAGACTAAGGCTTCAGCCTCTCTTGTTTTACATGCTGGTCCCTTTATGGCTATTGAAATATCAGTTAGTCAATTAAGTGCCATACGTGATAAACGCTTGGGTGATCATGTCTCTTTCGAGACACGACTGACTAGGCAGAAGATCTTTTTGCAGTAGGTTGCTATTTCTTTCTGGTTAGACTGGTGGCCAACCAAGGCTATAAAAACCAATCTGTCCTGTTCTTCAACCCATAACTGGACGGAGAAGAGATGGATTAATACCTTTCCCAAGAGTATTTGCGCGTAAGTGAGTGCAACGAATTCAACTGGAAGTCCGAGTCGATATCCATTATACCCCAGTTCGCGCATTTTGAAATATATACAATCCAAGGTGTTTAGATTATGATAATAGATCAGAATTACATACAAGTCGTATAATTTCAATTTTAGTTTTCTCTTAGATAATTCTTGTCAAATTATAGGTGCGTCATATATATGGGTGCTTGTTATATAGTGAGAAATCTTATATATCCTGATATGTCATTTCGGCTTCAATCACTTTCAAACGGTTCTAACGTTATTCCCCGGATCCTTTTCAATATTTTTTATGGCGAATGGCGTGATGATTTTTTTTCTTTGGTTCCTCGTTCTTCATTAATTTAAACGTTGTACTAGATTGGCAGGTAGGTCTCATCGTTTTACTGTGGAAATTGCTAAGTTTCTATTGTAATAGTTTCTTCTCTCTCGCATTTCTTACTTGTTGAACACTTTTCAGTCTTCTTTCTTTTCTGTTAACGGCGATTTTTAAATTCAAAAAGTCGCCATTTTCTTTTTTTATCCTGTTCTTTTATTGTCCGTTAACGTTTTCTCAGTTTCTCTCACGCTCATCGGACGCACCTTGTCTTTTAGTGGCTTTATAGCGTTGTTTGGAGTGAATGATAAAAAAAAAATGGTAAAAAATACACATTATTATGATGTTCATTCATTCGTAACTTTGTGAATTGATGTCACGGTTTGAAACGATTTTTTGTCAAGTATGTAATCATTATTAACCGTGACAAAAGACTTTTATTTATTTTGTGTTCAAGACAAGCATTAACGTTTGTTTAATTTCAGCTAGTTTTTATCCTTTTTCCAAACATGTGACTTTACTTTCTGAACAACACTATACGATGAAGCCTATTTATTCGTAGTCTTCTACGTTCTTTTGTTGTATATTCGAATTTAACTTGTCAGTGGCAAAATCATAGAGGCATCACATGTGTGGTGATACGGACCAATGCTGATGGACCGGATGTTTGCATTTTAACGACCAGAAAGCAAATGACCAAAACTCGTCGGTGTGCATCCGTGTCCACGCAGATGTTCCGGTTGAAAAATAAAAATTAATCAAATATTAAATTCTACGTGAATTTTATTTATCAGCCAATGGGAAGCCCAGAATCAAATACAAGTGTGAAATCCCAAAACGAGCTGCTTTGATCCAAAAAGCAGATATAAAAAGCTGAGACAGAAAGCAGCGAACAGATAGACAGACAGACAGACAGACAGAGGGACACCAAGGAGAAGAGTGTAATCAATATCCCCTTGAATTAAGTCAAGCGGCTACTATGTTCGCCTCCCTTCACCTCTCCTTACTTTCTTCTCTGTCTCAAAAGTACTTACTGACCTAAGAAGCGAATACATCAAAGACATTCCTTACTCACGACGCTCCCAAATTCCTAAGCCTTAAATCTCTTTCAGCTTATTAATTGCCATGAATATTTAACCTACGTTGGACTTGTATTCATGTTATTACTGCAGCAACAGCAGAAGGGGGCGTCTTTGGCAAGATAGCCTGACAGAGCTCAATCCTCTTCGGAATGATTTGAATTCACAGTTGTTCTTCTTCTAGACCGGTTGCTGCTCAAGACTGTATGTACGAAAACTAAAATTCTAAGTCAGGAGCAAAATAAATGGACATTTTCGCGTTGCATTATTTATTATTATATTTTTTTTTCGTATTCTTCCTTTCTGTTTATGAATATATCTTCTTTTATGAGCTGTTCGCTTCTGGAAGTGCTCTCAGCAACTTTCCTGTTTTTTGTTGCTTTAAATGATTTGCACTCTTTACCATCCGTATCTGACCTAGTTCTGCAATCCAGTTAAACAAACTTGTGACTAGGCTACTTGCTGTTTCTCTATGCTTTTCTTACCTTCCTCTGCTCTACGTTATAAATTTTAACAGCATCTATTCGTTCTGGTTGTAACTATGCGTCTTTTTAGTTCTCTTTTTCCTTACGACTTCCTCTTTGCTCGTATGTGTTATGTATGTGGTATTCTCATCATTCGCCGGTAAAACTCTCCTTCATCTGTGAAGGGACGGTTCGACAATCACTATAGTAGATTCGATATTACATTGCAGTTAAGAAACAGTTTCTTTATAAGGATATTTTTATCTTTTAATACTTTGCTGGGTTTCTGGAAGACATCTTTCGATAGTCTTCGGATTTCTGTATTACAATTTCTGTCGCATCTCATTTTAAAGAAATATATCTCTCCTTTTGACTACTGGAAGTTTTTGATTATTTGGTTATTTTACTAAAGGTACTTACGAATAAAGTCGTTTAAGCCGTGTTAGAAATTTCTCGCATGTCTCTCAACCCAGATCACACTAGAATAGACTTTATCAGAGAAACCAGGTACAGAGTTAACCTGAGAGGTGATCTGGAGACCTATGTAATCTACACAACCACACCTGGAATGCCCGTATATGAAAAATATATAAACACCGACCTCATTGCGAACGCGGCAGTCGCTCGGATATCGCAAGAGAGAATGTAAAGTCTATGTTTCGGATAAAGAGTTAGGGCCACCCACACACACTGGCGAACAAAAAGTGATAAAGTACGGGCCTGAATAAAATGTAAGGTTAATCAGATGAGATCTAGTATCGTGTTCTTATTAACTAACACAACGACTCCTTACAGTTATTTTAAAGTTTGCGATTTAAAAAGATCATTTATTTTCTTTTTGAATGGTAGAATCTCATATTCTTGTAAAAGATTTCAGTTTTAATAAACTAAATATTTTTTTCAGGTCTCTATGAGATTTTCGTTATTAAACTAAATATTTATTTACAGGTTTTTATGAGCAGATTTCAGTTAATGAAGTAAATATTTATTTACAGGCTTTTAGAGAAATATGTCAGTTAATTAACTAAATACTTATTTACAGGTCTTTATGAGAATATAACTTTGGCTAATAAAGTTGTGATTGAACTGTATTATGTAGGTACCTCCAATAATTCATTGAAAAAACAACATAGCATCAAGAAAAAAAAAAACCCAAACTTAATAAATCCAAAATTTCTCTGTTAAAATGTTTCTGCTATTAAGAGGAAAGATCAAAGTAATTTTCCATTGTCTTTAAAAAAATTTAATACTTTCTAACACGTTCGAAATTTTGGTAAAAAATCTAGTTTCTTTTTTCGTCAGTGTGTAACCAAACTGTTACCAGAGTTTACTATGGATAATGTAATATTCAGTCAGTCAGTTAAGTGCCATATGTGATACATGTTTTGAGTGATCATGTCTCGAAAGTGACATGACTGACTAGGCAGAAGATTATCCCGCAGTAGGTTGCCTTTACTTTCTGCGGTAGACTGGTTGCCAGCCAAGAACCCAATCTGTTCTATTATTTAACCCATAACTGGAGGGAAGAGACGGATTAACACCTTTCTCAAGGGTATTTGTGCGTAAGTGAATGCAGGGAATTTAACTGGTTCCCTGATCTATCGTTCCGAGTCGATATCCACTTCACCACAACGCACATCTCCCAAAAATATGGAACACTTCACGAATTTGCGTGTCATCCTTGCGCAGGGGTCATGCTAATCTTCTCTGTATCGTACCAGTTGTAGTATATGTACTGATGAAGAGAGCACGCAACTAATTTTTCCGGTGAAAAATACATTAATTTGAAAATTCTTGCAAAAATCAAATAACTGTCGGATTTTAATGAAGCTTTCAAGACTTATATACAAATGAATGCAATTATTTAATTTAAAAAATAGGTATCGAAAATGAGTGGCGGTACCTAGTATTATGTAACCTTAAATATTGTGGTTTAAAACGGTAATTTTTTTGTTCCAAGTTGTCTTATGCAATCATTTTCTCAAAGATGAAACGTTGCTTACTTCTGCTTAGTCTAACGCTGTGTTCATGGCAAATGTTCATACAGACGACATTAAGTCATCCCACCATTTCACACCCTCGCATCATGAACCGCCATGTCACGTACACAGGGACAAAGTATTCCTTATTCTTTTCTATTCCATTAGTAAGGAGGAAGTTCACTCAATTTCTTCTCTAGTAGCGTTACTTTGGGGACTAGACACCAGAGAGGAAGCTTTCACCATTACAACAATCTTAACCTATTCAAGGCTAGGGTGCGTCATTATCTATCCTAGATATCCTCATCATGACATCAACTTCTTAATTACAGTGTTAACGCTCTTAAAACGACTTTAATTCAGTAACTCTCTACATTAAGTGGGTTTTAGGTTTTATATTGTGTGAAAAGAATCATAAAATCTTATAATCATTTAAAAAAAACTTCATTTAAATTACTAAATATGATTTATTTACAGGCGTTTATGAAAATATAAAAATAGTAATATGCGTTTCTAAATACGTCTGTAAGACGAATTTGAAGATGTTAGACCGACATTGCTTGGACTATAAGCGCAAGCAATGGCGGATCCCTTAACCGGAAAAATGTAATTCTTACGACACTAATTAAATAATTGAAAAAAAGAAAAAAAGTATCTCAAGTTCGTGTCGGTTCTCATATTGCATCGCGTTGGCAAGACAGAGGCAGGAAGATATTGGTCGCTCACAGAGAGAAGCGCTCAACTGAAGTGCTTCGTCACATTAAAAAGAAAGGTTAGATCAAAGGAAAGGCGGAGAGGAAAAGTGAGTTGCAAAGAGAAGGTTTGTCTGCAAACAACAAAAAATATGTTAGGCTACCACCATTTAATCGATTGTTTGTTAAACGAAGGACTGAGAAATACTTAAAAAAACGACATTTAACGGATATTGAGATTGGTATCTAGCCAGTTACTACGTTGAGCAAGTAAAAACCCAGAAATATTGATTACACTTTTAGAAAAGAACTCACTACACAGAAAGTGTACAGTATGTTAATCTTTTTTGTATGTACCGTGTTCTTTCAGGCGTAGGGGTTATTAGATCTTAATAGTTTTCTATTTTTTTGTATATCCTTGGTCGTACCCCAGCCCATACCAGAATATACATTGCACTCAATGCGACGCCAGAGAAGCAGGAAAAAGTGTTGACATGTTGAACTCTCAGCTGCCAAACACAGATTCATATAACGGACTAGCTGAACCTGTGTCCGCAAGCGTGGAAACGAACTGAAACAGATAGACACTCAACACAGTATCTCAGATATCGCAGACGAGGATGTAAGGGTCATGTTTTAGACAGAAATATGACAACGCGTGCTTCCATTAGTTTGAAGAGACATGGCTTTTGAAAAAACCGCATGGACAAGTAGGGGTAGTAAAGGGGCACGGAACATAGATAAATATGGTTGGTAACGTGGAAAGACTTACTAAAGAATTTGTGGACAGCTACTTTTGCTGTATTACTGGAAGCCAAGGATGACGATTGTCGGGAAATATCACGACGGACAGCACCAAAACTACCCTTATGTTGTTTACCCTTCGATAGAACGACGATTATTAATTCGATGACGTGGTCCCCAAACTTGTTATCTTCTCTCTTATCAAATCGTTTGCCTTTTCCACGCTGATAAAATGACAATATTCTCACTTAATAAAATGATGGCCGTAACATGTATATATAAATAAAGACATACAACATTTTCTTTATTCTTCAAGTGACGTGGAGGTCGGGTTGGAGGTGTTAGCACACACGCATCGAGTCAGCCAAAGGCTGCTCTCATCCGCGGTTTTCCCGTATTTACTAGCCTTCCCACACAAGGCCAGATGTGACACATGGTCATTTCATTTTTCCCTGTGTCTCTCTCGGTCTGGGTACCGATCTCAAATGCTCATCGACTGACTACTACTATTACTAATTCGTCTAGTATAAGTGACACAATGTTTACAAACATTTCCAGGCTCACATTATGTAACCTTGGCTACGATGGTTTCAAA